>OZ010613.1:42937294-42984794 GCA_963932145.1 Acanthosepion lycidas
GGATTGTATTATACTCAAGAAAGTACAGTAGTGAATGCTGTAAACAACACCTGTAAATAGAAAGTTAGGAATGCTTTCAGGTAAGGGAGAAAACTCAAGAAAAGGTTGGTAGTGGAAGGGATTAAAGACTATTCTCTTAGTTTATGTGATATGGTTTTATACAGAACAGGACATTGGTTGTTTTAAAGCTATTTTAAATTTAAAAAAATATATATATTTCAACTACATATATTCAAAACCACACACACACACACTGATCATAGTTCATTATGTATACTAAATACTGCCCATCATTTTTACTATGGTAAAAATACACCAGAAGCCCATTTGATGACAGAATGCTTGACACTTCCTACCCAAATATATAACTGTAAAAAAATGAATAAGACGTATCTTGGTAGTGAAAAACATTTTTAATTTTTTTTTTTTATTTATTTATTTTTTTTTTTTCCTGAGATTTTCCCCACAGCATTTGAAGAAGATTTTAATATTCTTTGAGTTTATTTAAGTTGATGAATTTTTCTATATATCAACATAAGTGTTTTAAGCTTAATGCAAAAATTCTCAGTGCCATCATTTGAACACTGTCTTCAAAGCTTACATATTGCTTATGTAATTAATCAAGTGTAGTTGAATGATTCATTTTTTTTTGTTGTTGTTTGTTTTGTTTTTTTCAACGTATTACTGATAGTAGTCCTACTAATTAACCCACGGTTGGGGGAGAAGAGGTGGATTCATACATATCCTAAGGGTATTGATGCGCGAGTCAATATGACAAACCTGACTGGAATTGGAACTTGGCTTTCATATTTCCAATTGAGCTGTTATCCATAACACTGCTCATATATCTAAGCTTACAGCACCTAGTATTCCTAAGTGGCCACCCATCTAGGTACAGACCAGGTTCAACATTGCTTAACTTTAGTGATTGTTTGAGAACAATCGTTTCAACATGATATACCCATAAGACAATCAAATGTAGTGGGACTTGTAGGAGTTTAGTCCTCCATGAATGTTGAAATTCACAAATAATAGTCTACCATATACATTATATATATTCTAATTTTTTTTTACTCTACACCATGAGCCCATTTGGTTATAAAGGCGATGTACCGCCCCCACACTCATTCTTGGGTATGATGATAAACTACATCCATGTCCTGGGTAAGACAATAAACTACGTCTGACAGGCCTCCGATCAGGAGGTTTCAAGGAGCATGGAACCGCCTCTTGATTGCTGGTGTTCCCAGGTTCACAATGACCTGGGGTGATAGCACTTGTTAGGGTCCCAGTTATAGGCAAATAGTTAACCCCCAACAAAAAAAAAAAAACAGAGGTCAAAACTCTATGAAAGTGTAAAAATAGGTTTTAATACCAGAAATACGTTGTAAAAAAAATTATTACCAGCAATAAATTTTTGAAGAAAAAAAATTATTGCCAGCAATACATATTTGGAAAAAAAAAATAATAATAATAATAATAATAATTTTGCAGCAATAGATTTTTGAAAAAAATATTACCAGCGATACATATTTGAAGAAAAAAATATTTCCAGAAATAGGTTTTTTGAAGAACAAATATTTCCAGAAATAAGTTTTTTTGAAGAAAATTTTTTACCAACAATAAAAATTTTGTCGACGTTAACTAACCCATTGAGATTGATATGCTGTAAAACAAACCAAACCAATCACCCCCCCACACTCAGAAATATACATGGCAAACTATAAAAGTAAAATTAATTTGACTAAAACATTTTGGTAATCCATGAAAGTTTTTTTTTTTTTTTTTTATATTATCCCATAGGATTTGTTGATGAAGACACTGATGCTTTTGAAGATATTTAAATTATTTTTAAATGTATCTGTTTTTTGTTCCTTTGAAATATATTTGGCAAAATACTTTTATATAAGTTTGGAACTGTAAAATTTTATTGAAGGGGAATAACTTCTAATGAACAAATCCACGGTTGGTCATCGAGGGATGGTATATAAGTAAGGTACATTGACAAAATGATTGAAATATGTCATTATTTATGGATAAACTAGTTTAAAAGCACCCCCCACACACATTAAAAAAAAAAAAAAAAAAAAAAAATACCATGGCTATAATATTTCAGTCCTGTGAACACACAAAAACATTTTTCTCTTGTTTTTTGAATGAATAATCAAGACCTATTCTCTACATAAGTGCCAAAGTTCTGTTAATTTAAACCATTTGATCTTTGTCTTCAAATCCAAGTGTGACAATCTTTTTTTAAAAATAATTCTATTTTTGGTTCCTTGATGAACCAAAATGACATTTTCATTCCTTGCTGAGATGCACACAAGCTTTAGGAGAATTTTGAAAATTTTGGTACATTTTTTCATGTGAAAGGAGATTTGATATTCATGATTCCATTTTTTTCAACCATGGAGGAAATATACTATTTATTGTGTCCAACTTATGAGAAATTTGGCAAAATCAGGAGGGCCCTCTCCAAAACAGGTGAGAGCTTGTAATTTCAGAAATTTTATTCTGTTGCTAAGATACACAAAAGCTTTCAATCATTTTTATGACAGTTGAAAAGTTCTTGTGTCCAACTCATTTTTCAAAATCAATAATTCAGTGAACTAACATCAGAATTCTGATTGAGGGAAGTAGATCTGGTGCTGAAAAGTTTTCAGTACCCCTCTTATGTTTGCTTCTCATAATTTTTTTTATATTGTTAGATACTGGTTTTGTGTATCTCTTTGAATATTGTCAATATAGTTTGTTTTTTTTTTTATTCTTAATGAAAGACAATATGTTTTTTATTTTCATAGTTTATGATAGAAATATAAACACAAAAAGATGATAGATTAATTAACACCTTAATATGTATTATCGAGTATATTGTTATAATTTTTTTTAAACAGAATTTTCTTTAAATGCCTAGAATTGGCATTACTGTATCTAATAGCATATATATACCCTTGCTTTTTCCCCCGAAAAAAAATGTCTTTAAAAATCTCTGAGGTGATGTAAAGTATCAACCATTTTTTTTTTTTTTTTTTTTTATTCAAGTTTTTCACCCCAAGCAAGGTAGGAGTGCCACTAGCATGGAAGGGGTTACAGAGGGTAGAGAACAAGAGTAAAGAGGCATGTTTGGGGTGGGGAGGATAAAGAGAAAGACTGGGAACAAGATCAAGGTATCAAAAGATGTTGATTGACATTACACTTGAATATTTAAAGATTATAGTTATCAGGGAAGCAAGGAAAAGAATTCCACAGATGGGAAGTGCAAAAGACAAAGCTGTTTGAGTAGAAGAGACGATTACATTTAACTGTTTCGACAGTGAAAGGGTGGGACTGAGATGCCAACCGAGTAGCTCACTTAAATTCATGCAGTTTGGAAACCAGAGAAAGCAACTCATCAGAACAGTTGCCGTGAAAATAGTTTTAGAATAGACAGTGAAGTCATGACATGTCTGTGAGAAAGCGACTGTAGACTAGATGCCAGATCATCACCTATCATCTTGCATATCCATCTCTGGATTTTGTCAAGGACCTCAAGACTTACAGTGGGAGTACCAGACCACATATAACAGCAATATTCCAGGTTATTTAGAAAATTTTTTTTTCTTTTTTTCAGTTTGTAATAATTTTTTGAAGATAATAATTTACTGATACGTACTACTAATTAACCCATACCAGGGGGACGAGAAGAGGTGGATTCATGCATTTCCCAAGGGTATTTGTACATAAGAATAAATACACACACACAAAAAAATTTGTCACTTAACTGATTGTGATGTTATATTCAGTACCTCAACTCTGGAGGTTTGTAGACAAACCCTTTTTGTAATTGTTTGCTTCATTTGTCAGGAGGTTTCAGCAAGTGACAGCCATTTTTCTCATTTGTTGTGATTTTTGTACAAAGTTTGACATAATTAAATATAACAAACCCGATTAGAATTAGAACTTGGCTCTCTGAAATCAAATTCCAAGCCATTATCCATTACATTGCCTGCACATCCAAGCTTATGGCACCTGGTATTCCCAAGTGGTCACCCATGCTCAATGTTGCTTAACTTCAGTAATTGTACAAGAACTGGTGTTTCAACATAATACAGCTGTAAGTCAGAAGTATCTGGTAGAGTAATATTTACCAGTACTTGAACCTAGCCTAACCTCTTAAATATTAAATGTATATGTGAGTAGGGATATTAAATATGATAATATAAGGCTTAGTTATATTTTCTAGTATATTGACTCTTGTTAAAGTTGTCTATGAAGCTAACAGCATTTGATACTGTAATATAAAACGTAAATGGGGGAAGGGTTTTATATGCCATCAAATACGGTAATAAACGACTAACTGATAGGCTGATTTATTGGCTTTTGTTAATACTTAAATGCAAATGTGGAGGGAAAAAGGCCTTAATACATCATTAGATAAAGTACTTTTGTAGTTACTAATGAATCAATGCTGGAGAGATTTCTTAAAACATACCACATGACTAGATTGTTGAAGTATCCACGGAGGAAAAAACTTCACAATGACTTGCAAGATGAGCATTGCACAAATGTGTATCATCTATTCTCATTGCAAGAAATGCCTCCAAAACAAAACTGCTATCATTTAAACACCATAGAGAACCTTTTTGCCCTTCCATCAGCATGGCTGATGCTAACCTCCAGGAGAGCAATTCTTTACACTTTCTTTGGCTCATGTTTTCTACTGATATGAAGTGGAGTGATTATATTGAATCGATTTCTAGGTCTACTGCTAGGAAAGTCGGTTCACTCTGTTGTACCAGACAATTTTTCTTGTCAGAATCCATTCTGCACATTTATAAATCTACTATTCTTCGTTTGTACATTGAATATTACTGCCATATCTGGTCTGGTGCTCTTGCTATCTATGTTGAGATTCTCAACAAAATCCAAAGAAGGGAATCTAATGTAATCGATACTGACTTTGGCATCTTGACTTCAGTCTGTCTATAAATATTTTCACGGCAGTTGTTTTGATGAGCTTTCTTCTTTGGTACCTTGATGGCATGAATTTAAATGCACTACTAGATTGGCAATTAGGTCTCACTGTGTTTCCTTCTTGGAATGGCTAAATGTAATTCTAAGTTCTATACTAATAGTTTCTGTTCTTATGCTTTTTGCCTGTGGAAATCTCATTCAATTTCTTGCTTCCCTACCACCTAGAATCTTTGAAAAAATTTACATACAATACCCAGTGCCATCTTCTGTCTTTCTGAACCCTTTCATTTTATTTTCCTTTCTCCTCATTAAAGCCTTCTCATTCTCTTTCACTCCTAGTTGCTTCTTGCATCTTAGTCACATTGTCACCTTGCTTGGGGTGAAATGATTAAAAATAAATAAATAAAAATAAGGACAGTAAAATTCAGCTTTTTTAGTAAAAATTGCTGATTATTTTCAGTATCCAATCTTGACAGGCTTACAGCCACATGACATATAATCATTGAAGTTAAGCAATGTCAAGCTTGGTCAGTACCTAGATGGGTGAGCACTTAGGAATACCAGTTGCTATACGCTTAGATGTGCAGGTAGTGTATTAGACAATAGCTCAGATTTGGTAATCAGAGGGCCGAGTTCCAATTCCTGTTGGGTTCATTATATTCACTTATACACAAATACCTTTGTGAAAGGTATAAATCCATCTCTTTTCCTCTAGCTATGAGTTAATTAGTAAGTTTGTATCACTAAATCATTATTATTATCCCTCTCCCCCACAAAAAAAAAATTACAATCTTAAAATATTTTCTGGCTTTAAATAACATGCAAAAGGTTGATAAAAAATAAATTAATTAGTCTTGACAACAACTGATCCACTCATGATGTTTGGCATCAGATTTGATTTTGTGGCGGTTTAGGGGAAGCAAGTAACAGAAATTTTTGGTATCTTATAATACTATTACCAACAGGACATACTGTTTGAATCTGTCCATTTTTTTTTTCTTTATAGCTATCTCTGGCACATGGCCAGCATAATGAGGCTTTAAGTTAATGATCTGCTAAAGTGTTGCAGTTTATCAAGGATTACTTAAGAAAACCTTTTCCTTGCATTATTTTTTTTCACCAACATTCCGCAATTGTCCCCGCCAAAAAATAACTTAGTTATGAAAAAATTTGGTACCCTTTAGTTTTTTTTATCATTTCAACCCAAACAAGTTAGGAATACCACTAGTACACAGGGGGTTACAGGGAGTGAAAATGAGAGAAAAGCCTGAGTATAAGGAAGATTGGGGAAAGGACAAATGAACAGGAGTCAAAAAGATAGATGTCGATTGATGTTGCATTTAAATTTTTGACAACTGTAGTTATCAAGAAAGCAAGTAAACAGAAGGGATTTCCACAGGCGGGCAGTGCAAAGTAGAAGTGGTGGTTGCATTTAGCTATTTCAACAGCAAATGGGTGGGACCTAGATGTAGTATGCTTAAATTAATGTAGTTGGAGCACCAGGTAAAAAAAAAAAAAAAAAAAAAAAAAAGCAGTTGCCATGAAAATATTTGTAGAAAAGGCAGAGGGTTCCAAATTATGTCGTTGAGAAATTGGCCAAAGTTGAGATGCTAAGTCAGGACCGATTATATTAGAGGTCCTTCATTGGATTTTCTCAAGAACCTCAAGTTGAATAGCGTGAACACCAGACCAGATATGGCAGCAGTATTTAATGCACAAGTGAATGGTAGCTTTGTAAATGTGCAAGATGGACTTTGACGATTCTGAAAAGATAAATGCTGTTAATGTTATCATTTATAGTTGTTAAAAAAAAAAAAAAAAAAAAAAAAGGTTAAAAACTTTAGAAAACAAATGTTTATCCATTTAATCTTTACTTTAAATCCTGTAAAAAAAATTAAAAAAGCTAAAATTTTAGTTTCAGGAATTAATAAATACAAAAACATTAGTTAAATTTTTTCTGAGTTTTTTTTTTTTTTTTTTTTTTTTATAAAAATCACAATTTTATTTAAACTTTTTGATTAAATCACTTTGAATAATTAATTTTACATGGAAATACTCCTATATTAATTTTGATGTGAAGAGTAACTATTATCATAGTTTAAAAAAAAACTGTTCTATGGACTTCTTTTCTTTAGAAAAGAAAATTTGTGCTGTTAACAAAAAAACTTAAAATTCTTTATAAGAAATCTTCATTTACAATCACTGGTTTCATACCATGACTAAATTTTCTGTTTGTTTATAATTTTTCAAATTCTCCCTTGTACTTTCAATTTAGTTTTTGATAAGCAGGAAACATAATGCAAATGTTTGTTAATAGTTCATTCAAGATTTTAACCAAAAATTGATTTTTTTTAACTACCAGAGAGTATCTGAAGTGATATTTTGTATTAAAAAAAAAAAAAATTTTGTTTTGGTTCTTCTTACTCTGGCAGGGAATCAAATAATTATTCATACAATCCATTAATGAAGGCAGTTAAAAGAATTTTTCAGTACAAAGTTAAATAGTTACTTTTTTTTTTTTTTTTTTTTTTTACAAGCAACTTATGATTTTGACTGGTATTCAGGTTGATTAATTTTTACCCAAGAATTCATACTAACGTTACTTTAACATTTCACACATAGTTCTAATAAACAGAAAAGAGTGACATTTTATGTTAAACTGTTCACAACTCAGTAAATCCCCAAACTTCACTGGTTTCATTCATCTAAATGGGTCGGCAGGATGGATGATCCTGGAATACTTCAAACTTCTCATTAGTTTTGTGTTGAAAATCAGCTGAATTGTGAACACTCCACTATCAAGAGAATGTTGAAATGGTCAAAGATATGTAATTAGAGCCAATAATCTTTGCATAGTCATCCTACAGACATCTCCGATATTGACCACTCATTCTCTATAGAGTAAAGTGAAACAATATAAATAATTTTTTTTTTATAAGTAACTTGACCATATTATGATTTTTGATCAGTACTTGTGTTGCTTAAATTTTTTATGCTTTGTTCGAATAAATAGAAAAGAAAGTCATTTCAGTGGAACTAAACTAGTGGAATTGGTAGAATTCTTGAATACAGTATAAAATAATATTAACTCTTACTGTTTTATTTTTATTTAGTTTGCTCAGCCACACTGACATGTGTTGGAGTTGCTTAATTTGAGTTCAGTAGCTTATTAAAGAAATTGTCTATCCTGATTCCATTTGGTTTAAAACATTTTGCAGCAGTTTTTGTTTGTTGTTACTATTCTATCTCTCTCTCTCTCTCTCTCTCTATATATATATATATATATATATATATATATATATATATATATATTCTTTTGGCTTGATGTTTTATCTTTGTTTCCATGTTTTAATATTCATACTCTCCTTAAGTATATGTCATATTCTAGGAAACACTTTAGAAATCCTCTTTGTTTCGTCTATAATTTAGTTTCATTTTTACGCTAAAAAAATGAACACAATATTTATAAATACTCTACTCAACAGTGTGAAATAAAAGACTTGATGATTGAACAGTTTAATTTTATCATTATTAAACAGTTAAAATTGACATGGCTAATTTTTTTTCTTGGTTTGTTTAGAATGGACTTTAGACAATTAGGTGACCCAATTATAAAACCTGGCCATGTCACCGGTTGAAATTAATCGTTTGATTGTTATCTGAAATATATTCCCTTGTGAGAATTTTTAAAACTTCTGTTTATAAATAGATTTAAAGAAATCTCTGCTTTGATAAAATAATTATTTACATTTTTTTTTTTTTTTTTTTAATATCTTATTTCACCTGTGTGTTTGTGTGGGGTTTGCTCAGAGGATGAAATGTGAAATTTACCTCTAGCATTAAAAATTTCATGTCAGACATAAAAAAAAAAAAAATCTCAGCTTTTGAAAAATTAAAATATGTTTTTTATTCTTTTCTAATTAGTATATTTATATACTTGTAAAATTGAAACACCAGTTCTAGTCTGATCACCACAGTTAAGCAAATTGCGACTGGTCAGTATTTTTATTTTTTTTACAATGTGGTTCACCCTTTATAAGTCCTGGGGGTCACTTGAGGTAGAGGGTGAGAGTAAGAGACAGTTTATGTGGATAGGAAGTGAAGATAATGGTTAACCCTAGACTTGAGAACAGGTTAAGATTGTAATGATTGAGGAAACATCTTCTTGGGAATCTGTTCCACAGAGTGAAATTTATTTCTCACCAACGGAATATGCTTGAAATGAGGGTGGTTTGCCATAATGTGAGTGGCATAGTTAATGGTTAAACCTGGAAGAACCAAGCAGTGTAATTCGTCCAAGCATTTCCCATGGAACTAGCGGTAGAACAGTAAAAGGTTTGCCACACCCCACCTGTGAGAGAGAGAGAGGTTGGAAAATAATTAATCACCTACAGGGATTCTATCAAGACTGGAAAGTGAGGACTGGGTAGCTCCTACCAAAATATGACAGAAATACTCCATTTTAGGTTTTATCTGGCTCTTGTAAAGGTAGAGTATAGTACGAGGAGTCAGGTACTTACTAGAGTGGTACAGTAAAGTGACCATTTTAAGTGACTGCTTGGTAACACCAAGTGCTGTAAGCTTGGATGTATGGTGGTGTAGTGGATAATGGTTCGGAATGAGAAATTGGAGAGCCGAGTTCAAATTCTAGTTAGGTTTGTTACATTCAGTCAGTTATGTGCCATGCGTGATACACGCTTAGGTGATCATGTATCTTTCGATACATGACTGACAAGGCAGTTTTTTTTTTTTTCTGCAGTAGACCAGTTGCCATCCAAGGCTATAGAACCAGGTCTGTCCTGCTATTTACCCATAGCTGGGAGGAGGAGAGGATTCATAGTAAGTGAATGTAATAGATTTGGCTGGAATTTAAACTCGACTCTCTGATTCCTCAATCCAAGCCACTATCCATTACTCCACCATATGAATCAAAAAGAGACTTGATTACCTAAGCCTGTCATATCTCTTTCTACTAACATGCAATGGACCAGCATGGTAGGGTAATGGTTCATTCCTCTCCTGGAGTCTGGGGAAAGCCTACATCCAACAAAGGGCCTTCACAGGCTGAGAAGAAAATGGGAGATACCTATGTGGTATAAATTTTACCTTATATATATTAACAATATACTTAATACTGCTTACATTTTATGAATATTAGAGAAAAACTTGAATTTCTTAAATGAAGTGTTATAAATAGAGAAAAGGTTTTAATTATTGTTTTTGTACAGGGTTGCCAAAATGTTTTTAGCCTAACTCATTTTATAAAATCTAACCAAATGATCTAAATGATATGAGGGGGGTGCTGAAAAGTTCAAAACCTGAAAGAAGATAAATTTTATGAGTAGAAAGTGAAATTTGTTCTTCCACTGCCTATTATTTTTTAACATCTTTCTCCTCACTGTTTTTCACTCTTTTGTACACATTACTGTCTACTCAAATACGTGTATTCACTAAAAATAATGTTTAAAGTAATATGTCTAGCCAAACTGATGATCTGTGTTACAGTGAAACAGTCTGGATGACACACACACACACACACACACACACACACACATATATATATATATATATATATATATATATAAATTTTTCCTGCATAATTTTGAAATCATGTTTCATTAAAGCAATATTGATTTCCAAAAGAACATATTTGATGTTCCTTAGATGATTTTGATTGTCTTTTCTTTAAATTTCTTAGTGTTTATCAACTTTTCAGGAAAGTAAGTAGAATTGCAGGCTTCTTTGCTGCTTCTAAAGGGGGGAATCCCCTGCCCAGAGATTTGTTTCATCATTCTATTTCTTATGTCATCGCTTATTTGTAATGGAGAGCAAGGAGAGACAAAAGGAGAGTAAATCAGTGTTTGCACTCTGTTAGCCTTTCCTTCTTTCTTCTATGAATGTTACTGTGATGATGGTGATCATCAAGGGAAGAGGAGAGTGATGTTGCTATGGTGACAGATGTGGACTGATTGAAATTAAAAAGGTGGGGCATGGGTAGGGGCTTTCAAGAGAGGCCCAGTCTGGAAAACTATAACAATGGTTTGGGATGTTGGCTGCTACACCCTTCTGTTCCAGCCCCAATTTTCCCCTTCTTTACCCTCCTGTGGCAATAAAGTTTGAATATGTTGAAAAGCAGGCAGACCAGGAAGTTGCTAATTTTGGAGAGTGTACATTGATATTTTGGGATAATATTTTTTTCTACAAAAGAGGTGATTTTTGTCTTTTTTTTTTTTTTCTGTGTGTGTGTGTGTGTGCTTTTTTTTTTTTTTTTATCTGTTCACCACTGGTCAGTTTCTAGTAAAACTATTAATTTCTTTTCACTGGACTTTCTACGTTTTGCGTTCCTGCATTGAGACAAAACAGGAAGAGAAATGCTCATTGTTTGTATGTCTCTTTTATACGAAATCCACTTGAGTAAACACTGCTTCATAAGTAACTAAAATATGTCAGTTATTTTTATTTTTTTTTTGTATACATCTTTTTTTATTCAATAAGTCAGTGAAAGTTAAATTGACATTTTAACTGTCTGACTCCAGAGTTTCAGGTTGAAATACTCTTCAAGACCAGACACTTGACAAATCTTTTGAAATATACCTTTCTAAAGAAACACTTATCAAAAATTGCAAATTATTATGAGATAGATTTTTTCTTTAAAATGTAACCAGTTAAAATGTACTTCTTTTTTAATACGCACACATTAACTTACACATATATTTACACATATACGTTTTTTCTTTATTTTTATATTGTCAAATAACCTCACAACCATATAATTCATAAGATTCAAAACTATCAATTATTTTAAATTATACATACAATTTGTTTTATTTAATTATTTTATATTATTAATATTCAGCAACTATCTAACATATTTGAGTTTAAATTGTGACTATACGTTTCTAGGTAAATGTTTTATTAAGTCTGTGTTTTTTGTAATCAGCTTGGGTGGAAATAAAATGAGTAGAATTAAAGATCTATCTGCTCCTTTTTAGAATTTTGATCCAAACACTGTTTTTCCTTCAAAGTTTGTGCACCTTTTTCTGTTAATATTCAGTGCAATGGCAGATGCATGTGTGTCTACATTGTCAAATATGTAAACAAACACAAATGTGTATCGATAAAGTCGAGGAAAGGATCTCCTACTCTTATGTCATTTCTTTCCCTCTCTCTTATATATGCACCAACAAAATGAATATAAATCTTTTCATATATAAAAGGGGTGTTGAAAAGTCATCAGACCAACTAACCCCCCCCACCACAATATTCTGATCTTGATATTTATTGCCACATAATTACAAAATGTTTCCTCTTGTATTACACTTAGAGAGACGTGTGCATTTTTGTGTGTATATGTGTTGTTCTCTTACATACCTTTTTAAATTTATACTTACAAATGTGTGCACTTTTTTATATATATGCATTTTTGTGTGTATACTTGTATTGTTTGTCATGCATACCTTTTTGAATGTATACATATGAATATGTTTACCTTTATTTTTATATATATATATATATATATATATATATATATATAGAGAGAGAGAGAGAGAGAATACACACACATACACATGTGCATTTTTGTGTGTATACTTGTGTTGTTCCTCTCTCATACCTTTTATTTAATTTATACACATAAAGGCGTATTCACATATCTATATATATATATATATATATATATATATAATATGTGCAAATGCATGATGAACCTCTCACACACACACACACACCTCATGTCAATCTATATATCATTTATTTTCATACTTGCTTTGTGTACGCTTATGTATACCACTTAATGTACAGATTTACATAGTAAGAAATGTTTGCCTAGTTTATTCTTCAAACATGGTTTATAATTGGGATTTTAAAAATAAAATCCAGACATCAATTGAATACAGTCTGTTTCAAATTTTTTACACCTGAATCCATAAACACAGCTTTTTGATATTTTCTTTCTCTCTCTAATCTGCAAACACATGTACATCTGTTTCAACATTTTCAGAAAACTATCCCTCCATATTGCCAGTTCCTCAAGCACTGACTCATTTCTATCTCTCCCCAACCTCCATGCAGACACATGCATGTCTTTATAATTCATAAACACACACTCACTATAGTGTTTATGTCTGTCTCCAGGTTTCTTTTCTTTCTTTTTTTCTTTTTTTTTTGTTTTTGTTTTTTTTTTGTTGTTGTTGTCTGTTTCCCCATGTCCTATATGTATTAGGTTGGTGCAAAAATAATGTCGGTTTTTGACGTTAAAATCATGTCAAAAACCGACATTATTTTTTGCACCAACCTAATTTTTTTTTTTTTTTTTTTTTTTTTTTTAGTGATTGTAGCAAAAGAAAAAAGAAAACTGTGACAGTTATTTAACTTTCTTTAATGTATCTCATTTATGTTACACTACAGATATTAAGTGTCAGTGTGTCTGTCTTGTTTTCCTTGGCATAACAGTAAATGTTATCATGACTGCATGAAAATAAAAATACTAATTATAAAGGCCTGTGTTTGGATGTGCACACATTGTCTTGCCTGTGTTGTACATGTGTGAATGAAAAAAAGCATATTGTTTAATTCTTTTTAAATTGATTTCCATTATGTCCATACATGCAGTTTGAGTGTGTCAAGGGTAAATAGTATTTGTATTTCATTGTCAAGCTATGTTAGTTTTTTTTTTTTTTTGTTTTTTTTTTTAGTTTTTTTTATTTAAGGAATCAGTTTCTTAGACATTTCTTTTGAAATGACTGTCAACACTTTCCCTGTAAGGTTTTTTTGTTCATGTATAGAAATGTCAAGGATAAATAGTATTTCTACTCCACTGTCAAGCTAAGCCATGTTAGGGTTGTTGTTTTTTTTTTGTTTTTTGTTTTTTTTTAGCTATGGAATCATTTTCTTAGACATTCTTTCGAAATGCCTGTCAGCACTTTTTCTGTAAGGTTTTTCATTGTGTATAAGAAATATGACATTAAAATCGTTTGAAAACAAAGACATAGTTTTAAGGGCAGAAATGTGCCTCACTTTTTTTGTGCATGCAGATAGATTTTTTCTTTATTTTTAAGGCTTACATGTTTGTCTTTGGACAGATAATAAAGATATTGAAATATTAAATAAACACTGAAACTTATTGACAGTTAATTAATGTTTTTCTTTTAATATTTAGTTAGTATTATTATTGCAGTTTTAATTAAAATAAATGATGATAATCATTATCATCAGTCCCATGACTAGGTGTGGTCATCAGATAGCTGAGAACTTAACCAGCTCCTTCCACTTGTCTTGGTTGCATGCCAATGTCTGAGTCTCTGTAAATGATCTTTCAGTTCACTCAGTGATGTCAGCCCATTTTTTCCCCTTTGACTTCCTCTTCATCTTTTGCCTAAGGTGGTACCATATTGGATAGCAGTGGAAAAAAAATTGTTGGCTTTTAGGACATGTCCATATCATTTCAACTCTCTCTCTCCTCATTGGTGATTGAGGTTTTTCATTGTCGGTTTTTTGTTTCATTGTGTCACACGGCATCATTTGTAATTCTGCTTATAATATTAATAAATGGTGCCTATTGTAAATAAAGCTTACTGCCACATCACATTGAATTCTCGTACAATCACTGAAGTTAAGCAATGTCAAGACTTATCAGTACCTAGATGGGTGACTTTTTTTTTTTTTTTTTTAATCATTTCACCACAAGCTAGTCAGGAATGTCACTAGTATACAGGGTACTTCAGAGAGTGAAAGTAAGAGAAAAGACTGGGTATAGTGGGGATTGAGGAAAAGATAAAAGATGAACGGGGTTGAAGATGACAGAAGATGGCAGTTGTCGTTGCATTTAAATTTTTGAAGATTGTAGATTCTAGGGAAGCAAGTAAACAGAAAACACTATCAAGAAGTGCGAGAAAAGAAATTGGGAATACCAGATGCTGTAAGCATAGATGTGCAGGTGATGTAATGAATAATGACTCAAAATTGTTAATCAGAGTGCTGAGTTCCAGTTCTGGTCAGGTTTGTTATATTCACTTATGTATCAGTACCCTTGAATGAATCCATCTCTTCTCTCTCCAGTTATAGGTTAAGAATTGTATCACTGAGACAATTATTATCTCAAAATATTGTGTACAAAACAACCATCCTGGGTATGATAAACTACATCCGCATCCTGGGTAAGACAATAAACTATGTCCAATAGCAAGGCCTCTGATCAGGTAGTTTTGAGGAGTGTAGAACTCTCTCTTAATTGCTGGTGTTACCAGGTCCATCCTGACCTGGGGTGGTAGTACCTGTTCGGGTCCCAATTATGGGCAAATAGTTAACCCCTAGACTGGAGTCAAAACATTAAGTGTAAAAATACGTTTTAATACCAGAAATACTTTGTAAAAAAATTATAACCAGCAATAAATTTTTGAAGGAAAAAATTATTATCAGCAATACTTTAAAAAAAAAAAATTTACCAACAATAGATTTTTGAAGGAAAAATATTCCCAGAAATAGATTTTTGAAGAAAAACATTATCAGCAATACTTTTTTGGGGGAAAAAAAAATGTTACCAGCAATAAAAATTTTGTTGTCATTTATTAACCCATTGAGGTTGATATGCCGTAAAACAAACCAACTGTACAAAACATTTAGATTTCAACTTGAAACAACCCATATAGGTTGGTATGTTGCAAAATAAAAACCACCAATTAATTAAATATTGTAAATAAAATCATTTCATATAGCACCTGGATGTTTACAATATGCATTTCTTCTTTCTCTGTGTGTTGTTTCTCTTGAGGACATGGTTCTCCACAATTTTCTGTCTTTTGGAGCTCTTAATAAATTTTGTCTTTTTGTTATCTTGATTAAAATTTTTTCCACCATTCATTTAGTCAAGATAGGTTGTGCATTTTTTTCTTGTCTCTCTTAACTTCAATCTGTCCTGTGAGTATCAAATTTTCCAAGCCCTCTTTCCTCATTATGTGTCCTAGAAATTTTAACGATCTCTTCTTGATGTTAAGTATAAGTGTACTTTTTGTTTCCATTTTCTCTAAAACTTCATCGTTTACTCACGTTATATACCATGGTATTCTCAGCATCCTTCTGTAGAAACACATTTCTGATGCTTCAAGTTTTCTCTTCATCTGTGAGAGGATTGTCCAGTATTCACTGGCATATAGGAGGACTGATATTGCTTAACATTTCAGTACTCTTTTCTTTGTTTCTAATGAAGTTTTTCTGTTTCTTAATAATTTGCTTAGCTTTTGAATGATCTTTTTCACTATCCCAATACACCATTGGATTTCAGTGTCACACTTTCAATCCTCTGTTAATACATTTCCTTGATTGTATTTGTTTAATTTTGGTATCTCCAATTCATAATTTGCTTGTTGGGCTGTTCCATTTGCTAACAATCATATATTCTGTCATCTTGCAATTGATAGTTAGTCCTTTCTTCTCACTTTCTTTCACTACCCTCTGTCAGAATTCTTGTAGTTTACTTTCTTTGTCTACTATCAACACTGTTATCTGCATATTTTATGTTAGGATTGGGGATGTTAATAAGGAATCCTACTAGGACTTTTAATTCTCTCTGAACAGCCTAACTGTATAGGTTGAATAAGATTGGTGAGAAGACACATTGTTGTCTTACACCCCTTTCTGTTTTTATGTTCATTGAATTCATTTTCTATCTGTATGTAGGCAGTATACAATTTAATCTTTTATGTTGACTGATATTCAATATAATTTTTGTGTCTCTACAGTCTTGTTTCTATTGTTAATGAAATCACCTTTTAATTCAAATAATTCACTTATTTACTAAAAATTCTTATGTATGAATTTAACATTTTACAAAACCAAAATATTTACTTAAAAATAACCTCATCAAATAATGACTTCATATGTATGTCATGCATAGTGCCAAACTTGTCCAGAAATGTGTAAACTGTCAGCTGTATAGAACCATTTACTCAATGATTGAAATTTGCTTTCAGTTAGTGACAAAGTAAATATTTGTTTATATGCCTGCACTTATTTAATTTTTTTTTATTTAGTTTGGTTTGGCTTCTAAAATTAATTATTTATAATTTTTCCTCTAAGGATAGTTTGCAGTTTTTGCTGTTTGAGGGTGTCCTTTTTTAATTTCCCATTTAATTTTGTGGAGATATTGTTTTCTTTTGTGGTCCATATGTATTTTGATAGGGTTGTGTTGGCATATTTTTTTCTATCAAAAGACATTTTGTGATTATATATCTATCTTTTCTTTTTTTTTTTCTGTACCACCTATATAAACCTTTACCTCTGTGTTAGTATTATTAGTTACAGTAGTCTTGTATATTATGTTATTGGTTAAACATTTATTAAGTGGGCAATTTTCTTTGTTTTTACATTTGACAGTATTATTCTACTGATCATTATTGATTTTGTTGAGTATTTTTTTTTATTGAGTGTGGTTATTATTTTTGACGATGTTATCCATGTAACTGATTTAGTTTATTTTTATTGATAATTTGCTGTTTGTAGGAAAATATTAGTCAATTAGTTTGAAGAATATTTTGCCTGTTTTTATTGTTTCGCTGTAGGATGGATTGAACTAAGTTGTGTTTTGTTTGTATTGTTTTCCTCTTCATGTTCATTTGAATATCCATTGTTTTTTAGGGCTGATTTGTATGTTTATTTTCAACAAATATATTATTTTAGTTGCTAGAATTTGTTGAAAGATATGAGTGTATGTTCAAATATGGTAGGGTGATGGCTGGAATTTTTAATATATATTGTGTTATTTTTTGTTTTTCTCTATGGTTTGTATATTCTGTTTCAATTGAAGGTTATATCTAGGAAATTTACTAATTTTTTGTTTTGTTGGTAAGAAATAAAATTCTTTTTCTGTTGTGTCATTGGTGAAATGTACATTTTTTTTTTAAATCTTTCACACTCGGTAACCTTTCATGCCTTAGTGACTTTATTGGTGAAATAATTAAAAAAAATTAATGATTAATTTCAGTCTACAGATTTTCAAATTGTTTTTTCAAATTATTGTAGCTCATCTCCAACAGATCTTGTTTTTTTTTTTGTTTTTTTTTTTTTGATGACGACACTTCTTGTCTTTTATTTTCTCAATGGCATCATTTTTTAATTATCTCCAGATATTGGTGCACTAAGGAATATCTCTATTATAATTCTGCTTGTTAGTTCCTACGACCGTTACGGCCTGTCAGTGCCTCATAAATAATGGACAATTTCGTTTTGTTTTAGCTGAAGAGTAAAAACATGGATCTGACATATCAAAGATCCTACTTGGATTCAGTGAGAAAATGTAAAGAATGAAGGGAAGTGTTTAGTGTCTGTTTCAGTGGAATGGAAAAAGTTCTCCATTCCAAATCCATTTATTTTTATAGCCTTACTTATAAATAAATTTATTAATAAAAATGTTTGCAAGACGGGATTTTGGCTAGTACTGTATTTTTTGGTTTACAAGATGCTGCAGCTTGGAAGACACACCGTAATATTGGAAAGAAATTTCTAAGAAAAAAAAAAATCACTCTCATACAACAAGACATTCACCACACATCCCTCACATACTGGTGCCACATATTGTTTACATTAATTACTCGTCCAATTTTGTTTATATGTCAATGACATACTAGCCAAGAGCAGAAAGGCCACTGCTGCTAGTAAACAGAGCATGTTTAAGCTTGTGGCTCAGCTCCAGGAAGGTTTATAGCCTTGGAAATACTTGTAACAGCTAAGTACTGAGGTTACATCATATAAAAGGCTGAATTAGATAGCTAACATTATAGTGCAATGACTCAACATATAAATCCATGTCCCTATCGGTCAAGCCAGTTAGGTTACTTGAGCCCTGGCATTGTCTTACATTCATCTTGGAAGATGCACACATATTTTTTAGGGAAAAAAAGTCCATTTTGTAAGCTGGAAAATATAGTAATAATTTATTTAGGATTAAATAAACTAGTTTAATAATTTGAGGTCACATTCTGAGTGTGTTTCAAGCATAAACTGAAGTATCAAAAAATTAGACAGAGAAGTGCAAATAATTTTTTTTTTCTTTGTAACTCAGTCCCACTTGTAGAAAGGAATTCAGCCAAATGATCTATATGTGTCATAGGTAAAAAGGTATTGTAGTGGTAGCAGCCATAGAGCACAGATATATAATGATTTGTAGCAAACAATTTGTATCTTTTTATGCTTGCCAGCTATAATGTTTCAACAAAGTAACACCACCTCCTAATGAAACATGGTTGGCATAAAACAGATTCTTAGAACACTCAGTTGATTTTGAATTGCTCCATTGCCCCACACACTGACCAGATTGAAACTCTATTGAGCATCTATAGAATCATACTTATTATAAAAACCAGGTCGTGTGTGTGTTCGTTTGTTTATATATTGGATTGGATTTACTACATTTTTCAACCAATTTCAACAAAACTTCACAGGACTACATAAAATTACCTTGCGGTGGTTCTGACAGCACCAAAAATTGGAAAAACACAATTGTTTTTGCACAAAATCAATTTGTAAACACGATTAAAAGGCATCACTGTCGCAAGAATGAAAGGGGGACAACTAATATTGAGTTATACTTATTATAAAACCCAGGTTGTTTGTTTGTGTGTGTGTTCGTTTATATATGGGATTGGATTTCCTACATTTTTCAACCGATTTCAACAAAACTTCACTTTTTTGGCAGGTAGTGTTTCTTATTGTCTTGCACACTTTTTTCTTTATTTTTACATTCAGAATGCTTTAAAAATTCCATTTACAAGACAATTGTTTATAATAAAATTCTATTCAATCGGTAGACTCATAATGATTGAAAACAATGTTTTTGTTTGGGTTTGACCAATTCGTAAAAAAAAAAAAAACTAATTAAGACATATGTGTCTGTCAACCTTAAACAATAATCTTTGTCAATTTTATTTTTCAGTCTTTATGATGGTTGATACTTGATCTATCTCTTACTGTTACATCCCCGGGCTCTACTGCTAGTATGTTATAGAACTCATTAAATTTTAAATTTTGACTATTATCTAACTACTTTATGGACTGTTCTAACAGATGAATAGTTATGGTGGAGGGAATAGTTTGATGTTGTTTAGTTTAATTTGAAGAATCATTGACTTCTGTTATGGCTGATTTTTGTTTCTGCTTTTGATCAAAGGGAAGATCATCATTTGCAAATAAAAATTTAGTCAAACATTTTGATTCCACTTTTCAGCTTGTTTTCATCTACATTAAATCATAATACATGTTTGAAAGAATGAACCGATTCCTAAAACAAAGGCTTATTTTTATATTTGATTTGTCTTTTTTCCAGATACAAGCAGCCGTCTGCAAAGTTCTATCATGCGGCTCCTTGAAATGATGGAGGAAACAACACAGCAGTTACTTGAATCAAAGACAATGCAACAAGAGTTGTTGGACAGTCTAAGGAGTAAAGATGGAGACGTCCAGAATTTGAACCAACGTCTGCAGGAAATGTCTGAGCAACTAAAACAAGAGATTAACTCAAGAGAACATTTGGCATTAGAATTGCACAAATCACAAGGTACCATCTTTTTTCCTTAATTGCTGCTCTATTTTCTTTAAATTTTTTTTATTTCTTTTGCTCTAGTTACTCCATTACTCTTTTTTTTTATTCAGGAGTAAAAACTAAGGAGTTTCCTTTCCTCTCGTTTTTTTCCCCTTTCCTCTCGTTTTCCCCCCTTTCCTCTCGTTTTCCCCCCTTTCCTCTCGTTTTCCCCCCTTTCCTCTCGTTTTCCCCCCTTTCCTCTCGTTTTCCCCCCTTTCCTCTCGTTTTCCCCCTTTCCTCTCGTTTTCCCCCCTTTCCTCTCGTTCCCCCCTTTCTTCTCCTTTCCCCCCCCTTTCCTCTCCTTTTCCCCCCTTTCCTCTCCTTTCCTCTCCTTTCCCCCCCTTTCCTCTCCTTTCCCCCCCTTTCCTCTCCTTCCCCCCCCTTTCCTCTCCTTCCCCCCCCTTTCCTCTCCTTTTCCCCCCTTTCCTCTCCTTTTTTCCCCCCCTTTCCTCTCCTTTTCCCCCCCTTTCCTCTCCTTTTTCCCCCCTTTCCTCTCCCCCCTTCCTATCCTTCCCCCCCTTTCCTATCCTTTCCCCCCCTTTCCTCTCCTTTTTTCCCCCCCTTTCCTCTCCTTTTTTTCCCCCCTTTCTTCTCCTTTTTTCCCTTTCCTCTTCTTTTTCTTTCCTCCTCACGGCTATATCATTTTGACATTCTGATTCCTGTATAATCACTGACATTACATAACATCAAGCCTGGTCAGTACCTAGATGGGAGACCACTTGGAAAAACCATATGCTGTTAGCTCAGATGTGTGTGTGTGGTGTAATGGAATTGTTAATCAGAGAGCCAGGTTCCAATTCCACTCAGATTCATTATATTCACTTACCTGCTAATACTCTTGGGAAAGGCATGAATTCACCTTTTCTTCCACATGGTATGGGTTAATTAGTAAGACTTGTATCACTAAATTATCTTAAAAAAAAGATTCTTACAAGCTAAAAATATTTTTCAGACTTTAAATAACCTGCAATGGGTTGATAAGCCATAGAAACCGATTCAATCAATCTTATTTTTCTTTGCTCCCTGTTCCCCGTATTTTTCTTTGCTCCCCATTCCCCGTATTTTTCATCTCTCCCCATTTCCCTTATTTTTCGTTGCTTCCGGATTCCCCTTACTTTTCGTTGCTTCCGGATTCCCCTTACTTTTCGTTGTTCCCCATTCCCCTTATTTTTTGTTGCTCCCGGTTCCCCTTACTTTTCGTTGCTCCCGGTTCCCCTTACTTTTCGTTGCTTCCGTTCCCCTTATTTTTCGTTGCTTCCCGTTCCGCTTACTTTTCGCTGCTCCCGGTTCCCCTTATTTTTCGCTGCTCCCGGTTCCCCTTATTTTTCGCTGCTTCCGATTCACCTTATTTTTGCTGCTCCCGATTCCCCTTATTTTCCGCTGCTCCCGGTTCCCCTTATTTTCCGCTGCTCCCGGTTCCCCTTATTTTCCGTTGCTCCCGGTTCCCCTTATTTTCCGTTGCTCCCGGTTCCCCTTACTTTTCGTTGCTCCCGGTTCCCCTTACTTTTCGTTGCTCCCGGTTCCCCTTACTTTTCGTTGCTCCCGGTTCCCCTTACTTTTCGTTGCTCCCCGTTCCCCTTACTTTTCGTTGCTCCCCGTTCCCCTTACTTTTCGTTGCTCCCCGTTCCCCTTACTTTTCGTTGCTCCCCGTTCCCCTTCCATTTTTTTTTCCTTTCCTCTGTTTCCTCCTCTTCACTTTCTTTTAATGCTCTCTGTTACAATTATATGAACAACTTAATTGTTAAACTCTTCTCTTTCTTCCCTTGTCACAATAAATAATATTAACACTACTTTACCGTAACTCCCCAATATGGTTATTACTAGATAAGCACTAAAACTAATATCAAAATACAAAAGAAAATGGTTTGTGAATGGTTGCTGAAGTATTGTGACCTGAGCTATATAATTAATCGTTTTTTAAAATTTCATGTTTGGATACTGGGAAGTGGATCAGATCAATAAATTTTCAGTACCTTCACTTAATGACCTAAAAGCATTGCTATAAAATGGAAATGAATTAATGCAGAATCTCCTCCTGACTTTTAACCACTCCTTAATTTAAAAAAAACAAAAAACACTTTACTACATGACCATTGTATAAGAATTGATGTACTATCTAACACTACTCATTTCTATTTTTCCTTTCTTTCTTTTTCTGGACATTTCTTCAGGTTTGGTTGAGGGTTTCAGTGAAGAGCGTGACCAATTGAGCACTCGTCTGAAGGACCTTGAGGATAGGGAAGCTGTCCTGGCAATGGAAAATGAAACCTTACGCAACAAACTCCATGATCTGCAGATGTCAGAAAGTGAAGTTAAGTCCCTGCACCAAGAAGTGCAACGCCAGCAGACGATCCTCTACGACAACGCCGGGCGCGAGCATCAAGGTTTTTTTCGTTTTTTAAAAGTCTTGTTCCCTTTAGGGATTGTCATGTCAGGTGGATTTCTGTTTTGGGACAAGTTATATGACTGTGTTGAGTTTAGTATGCCGGAAATTGAATTGTGAAATGTCAAAAAAAACAAAAAAAAACAAAAAAAAAAAACTTCCAGTTGGAGATATTGATAGATTTATTTATTTTTTTTTTTCTTCTTTTTCATAATAATTTTCTTTTCTTTATTTATTTTGTGGTTGGTTGATTTTCACTCATGCATCAAATATATAGGTATTTATTAACTTAATCTGACAAAAAGCAACAAATTTAAATTAAGGTATTGTTTTTATGGGTCATGGGTATATGGGTGTGTCCTGTCAAAGATTGACAGAAGTCAACAATACATAGTGTCAAATTGCCGTTTTTTTTTTTTTTTTTTTTTTTTTTTTTATCATCTTGACACTGATTTTTTAACTACCTTCACTCTTCGGTAATGTTTGTTTTTAAAAAGCAATGATCAGAAATGTAATAAAACTGTGATGACAAAAGTACGCAGGTGTAGGCTTTAAGAAAGCTTTATCCAACTGAGAATACAAGATTCACGTATAGTGTCCTTTTATAGTCCCAATAAACAGAAATAGCTCTCTCAAAGAGGGGAGTAACAAAACGAGGGGAGACCACTCTTGATTATCCGTAAAAAAAAAAATAAACACTATTTATTAGATTATTTATTTACAGTATTTATGATATTATTTGAATGGTTGGCAAAACATCAGCAAGTTGCCAATTGATTCAAACTTTATAAAATGGTAAATAATGATTTCCTTATAGTTGGTTCACATATTTTAATAATTTAGTAAATATTTATAAATTTATGAATAAAAAGTTATTTTCATATTTATTTCTTTATAAATTAGTAAATGATAAATATTGCATTGTATTAGTTTTTAAGATGTAAATTCTCAAAGAAAAAAAAAAAATGTATAAATTCACTTTCATTATATGTTCCAATTCTAATCATCGCTTTTTAAAACAAACACTGCTGAAGAGTGGAGGTAGTTAAAAAAAAAAAAAAAAAAAAAAAAAATGGTGTCATGGGAAAAAACCTTTGTTTTGACATTGTCTTATTGCAGGCATATTTATCTATGTCGTTATATCTTCATAAATTATATTGCTAGAATTTAAGATAGTTAATGAACTAATTTAAATGCTACTGGGTACTGGGTTATATTTAAATGCTGCTTGGGTATATTAGGACATGTGTTTGATTGTACCATAAAATTTACTGAAGTCCTTCTTTTCAGTTTTAAGAAGTATTCAAATTTACATACAGTAAAGGTACATCTTTATTATGTCTGGATGTATATATATTAATTTTTTCTGCATTCCTTTGGATCTTGTCAGTATAGTTGAGAGGGAGTGGGGATCAACATCCATATGCCATTGCCCATACTTGCATCCTGGAAAAGTCACTTGAGTCTCACCACTAAAGGACTGGATTTTAACGAAACAGGGTGCTACCTTCATCTCATGAAATAAACAGATGTCTAAGATAGTCATTTTTACTGTATAGGGTTTATTTTAATAAGTATTAATCCTTATTTGTTTACATTTGTGCAAAGTTTTATGAGAGTAAAATATAAGTTTTACCTTTTTTTTTTTTTTTTAACTCTTTCCAAAAAATGGTTCAAAAAGAATCTCCATTCTTAGATGCAAAGTTGGTAAACTATTATTTACTCAGATGCTGTAGGCAATCAGTACTTACTTACTAGTCTGACTTCTAATACTGAAATGTTAATTGCAAATGGTGAGTGGGTGTCTTCTTACCATCCTATTGAATATAGTAGCCTCCTATTTTCCTTCTTTTTTTTTTGTTAAAATACTACTTTTAAAATTTCTATAGCTGATTCGTGACATTAATATTACAAATCGGTCGCTAACTTGAAGTATAAAATTTAATTTTATTTCAAACAACCAATAAATGTTAATGAAGATTTTTTTTTTTTTCATGTTGGTAAGCAGGATAACAATTTTTTGTGTGCATTTTATATATATATATATATATATATATATATATATATAATGAAATTATATACAATTTTATTTGTATATATATATATATACACACACACACACACACAGAGATATATATATATATATATATATATAATTATTTAATATATTTTCTGTTTATATGTTATTTTTATAGACTCAGTTTATTTGAGTAAATGATCAGTTTAAAGAAAAAAACGACCCTTTACTTAAATAAGTTTATCTATGAAAATAACATAAACTATATATAATGATTGTTTCTTCTGCCCAGTTTGACAGAGGTTCAAATTGTGCTGGAAAGCACATATTTTTCATTAATAAGATTTTTCGAATATTCAGGTTGGTATAAATAAATATACTACTTAATAAATAAACAGGGTGTCTTCAAATATGGGTATCCACTAAAATAGTGTTTAAGTAATAAAATATTTAAAATGAATATTTAGCATAGAAATACAACTGGGGAAAATTTTCTCAGGACTTTTTTTTTTTTTTTATACTAAACATTGTTTTGTGTCGTTTGTGTATTTAAGCTTAATTGATTCCTGTTTTAATCAACACTACAATCACATAAGGTGACATATAAATGTTGTTATTGTCAGTCAGGTCTAACCTATCTTAAATCAACTGTAAGGAATGTCTAGCCTCTGGGACCTAATATCTACTCTAAATTTATCTCTGTTAGTAAACTTTTCTTTAAAGCCTGAAGTACATAGGATAATTCTGATGGCTAAAACTTTAAAAAAAAAAATTATGCATATATAATATATGTATTGAAAGGGCAAATACAGTTCTGTAAGATTTTAGTATGATTTTGATATTTAGACCAAATCTAATATGTATAAATGTTATGATTATACACCTTTGGGTAAAATTTGTAGCCTCCATACTCTTAGCTATCTGGAATAACATTAAGAATTCTGCGAATTAAATCTTTGTCCATCACTTTCAAAAGCTAGTCCTTATATCTTTGTTATCTCTTATCCTTGATGATTCACAAATAACATCAGAAAACGGGTAACTTTTCTTTTTTGTTTTTTCTACTTTTTTCTTTTTTGTTTTTTCTACTTTTTTCTTTTTTGTTTTTTCTACTTTTTTTCTTTTTTCTTTTTTCTACTTTTTTTCTTTTTTGTTTTTTCTACTTTTTTTCTTTTTTTTTTTTTCTTGTTTTTCTTTTTTTTTTCTTGTTTTTCTTTTTTTTCTTGTTTTTCTTTTTTTTCTTGTTTTTCTTGTTTTTCTTTCTTGTTTTTCTTTCTTGTTTTTCTTTCTTGTTTTTCTTTCTTGTTTTTCTTTCTTGTTTTTCTTTCTTGTTTTTCTTTTTAAGTCCCTATAGTTCTTACTCATCCTAGTATTGACAAAATGCATTCTTGCTTAACCATGGACTGTGCATATATTTTGGCTACTCTTACTCTCTTTTGAAATTATATATTATTTCTATACTTCAAAAAAAGGAAAAAAAAAAAAAAAGACAAATTGCAGTTGGCAAGATTTGTATTTAATAGGGGACAGTATTATTAGATTTCGTATTTATATTTTTGATGCATGACTTTGTTTTTAAAAAAAATGATTTCCAAATAACTTTATTTTTTGATATATACTAAAGTAATTTTGAGTTTTACAAACAATATTTTTGAAACTTTGAGGGTTTAAAATGTTTAAAAAAAGAAGATTTACTTTGGTTTGTGAGAACAAACTCCAATTACCATATTCATTGACATATAAGACTGGCCCCAAATTCATAAATTTTTAATGAATGTGCAGGAAGAAACTTCTGAACTGAGCCAAGGAGGGGTCATGACTAAAGAAACATTTACTATACTATCAAAAAAAATTTTTTTTTTTTTTTTTCAGAAATATTCCTTGCTGGAATTTGTGGGTTGGTCTTCTATGTTTTTGAATTTGTGGGTTGGTCTTCTAATATATTATTTTTTTGTATGCTTATAGTTATATATTTTGCTTATTTTAGAATTTGTTAAATGTTAATGTTCTTAAACATATTTCTGATTTATATCAAAAGTTTATTGTTCTTTGATATATTTAATCTTATCTGATATATCATTTCAAAATCTATATTTAATGGCCGAGAAGATAATGCTTACTCAATTTGTTATTGATCACAACTTGAAATACAAGTGTCTTTGGGGCATCAGCAATGACTTACTCAAGAATTGATTGTTCATCATGAAATAGTTCAAACAAACAAGACATTGTAACAGATTGTAATAATTGCTATTGATTTCTTTCAACGGTGTAAGGATGGTAGATTAAGGTTAATTTATCGTAGTGTCCTTTACCTACAATTAAAGATTAGAATTTTGTCGACAAGTTATGGCTAGGACCCACCATGACACTTATATTGTAGCAAACCACCCATTCCCACCCCCGTATTCCATTGGTGAGAAGATCATTCCACTAGAACAGATTCTTCCTGTGAGCCGTTGCTCTATGGAACAGGCTCTCAAGAGGATGTTTGCTCAATCACTACAATCTTAACTGGTTTAAGTCTTGTTAACTTATCTTCCTTTTGTATCTGTATAAACTATCACTTAACATAACCCTCTACCTCAAGTGGCCACCAGGCCTTGTACAGGGTAAACTTTACTGTAAGAAAAAAAAAAAAAAATAGTGCCTTACGACCGTTTTCTTTTTTTCTTTTTTCTTTCTTTTTTTTTCTTTTTTTTCTTTTTTTCTTTTTTTTTTTTTTTTTTTTCAAATATGCTCTAATGATAGTGAAATACATATATTTAAATACATATATTTAATGATAGTGAAATACATATATTTCTACTTGTGTTGTTTGCTGTTAGTCTTCATCTTTGTTGTTACTATCATTGTGTTTTGGACTTCAGGGATCTGTCAATTCAGATAATCTACAGGTTTTAAAGTGAACCCTTTATTTAATCTACAGGATAGATTGTTCCCCACTATTTACATTATTTGGACTATTGTCCTCATCTTTGTCACCATATTTATGACAACGTTTCAGCTGTTATACGCTCCGGCCTCCTTCAGATGGTTTGAATGTCAAACTGCCATGTTTAACGGATATCAGTTATCTCCTGTTAATTCCCTTTTCCAAGTTCTCCAGTGACAAGACCCAAAGAGAGTGAGTTCAATACCCTGTTATGGCAGTGGAGTATCTGTATATATTTCTGAGATGAGGTGTTATGTACACTATTTACATTATTCAGACCTCAAGGACACATGGCACAGTGGATAAAGGTGTTAGATTCAGTGACAGGAGTGAGTTCAATACCAGGTTAAGGCAGTGGAGAACTTTAAGAGGGGAATTAGCAGGAGATAACTGATAACTGACATCCATTAGACATGGCATGTGGAACTAGAACAGTTTACCCCAGTGAGCAAAATAAGGGGTTCAGTTTGACATTTCAACCACCTGAAGAAGGCCAGAGCGTACAACGGCCGAAACATTGTAATAAATATGGTGACAAAGATGAGGACAACAGTCCGAATAATGTAAATAGTGAACATAATACCTCATCTCAGAAATATAGACATATACAGATTGTTCCCCTTCTCCTATCCATGTCTAGAGTTATCACATCTTGATTAATTGCCCCCACCCACTCCTTTAATTATTACCCTTTTATTGCTAGTCTTGATTCCAATGCATCTATCTGAATTCTCCTGTCCAGGAATTGAACTCGGAATGCAACTCCTATATACAGACTTAAAACCTAAAATAAATAAATATATAAGAAACAAATGGCAAAATTCACGGAAAAACCAAACCAGAAATAAACTATTTCAAATTAAACCTAAAATAGTAAAATGGGGAAATAATCTTGGAAATACTCGGAAAAAAAACAAGTCGTCATAACCAGAATACATATAGGACACATATACTTAACCCATTCTTAGATACTAAAAAAGACAAATCCACCAAAATGCAGATGTGGAAGTCTAATTACAATAAAACATATCCTATTGGAATGCAAAATCATAATTAAAATAAGACAAAAATATCTCGGTGGAAAAGGCTTAAAAGAAATTTTTAAAAATACAGACACAGATAAAATATACAACTTTCTCAAAGAAATCAAGATCCTCAACAAAATATAACCCTTTCAAATAGTGTATGTGTATATGTGTTTATAGATATATATATGCATGCATGGATGTAGATATGAAAATATACATTCAGAAACAATCACAAGAAAAAGCAATCCAAAAAATATACTGTAGATTATAAAGGCCAACAGCCTCCCAACCTTTTATACAACATAACCATCTTATATACATAAATAAACAAGGCTTCGGCATAAAATGACCCAAACAGGAGTTGACATGCCGTTAAATCCAACAACCAACCAACCTATATCACCAAATTCACTAACCTGCACTTGAGTCCTCTCATTGACAGCCTCAAGGATTGAAATGTTGGTGTGTGAATTTGGTAGCATAGTATTTGTGTTCAGTCCCTGGTTTGTGTAATATGGATATACACCAACTTAGTGGAAATGGGACAAGCATTAAGTGAAGTAATAACTAAGATGAGATATTACTAGACATGGTCAGTGGAATGAAAACGAACAATTTACCCTGAGAGATTGAAGAAAGGATTCAGTTTGAAATTATCAAAAAGTTATCCAAATTGACAAAAACCCAAAGAAGGCAGGTGGTCTAAATGACCAAAATTTCATGACCGTTTCAACAAAGATGAGGTCGTCAGTTCAATCATAAATAATAACTCCAAGAAGTTTTTTTTAGGTACTATTTCTCCATCTCTGATATCTTGTTTTAACAATCTCTTTGACCTTTTAACTCCTTTTTTTCTGATTTATAAATGTATAAACATATTTTTGGAGTATAAATACCGTATAAACTCATGTATAGTGTGATCCCTGAATTTTTTTTTTTTTTTTTTTTTTTTTTGCATGAAAAAAAAATTTACCTGTGTATAGTGCAACCGGTCACTGAAAACAGATGATTTTTAATCTCTTCCAAGAAAAAAAACTACCTATCTATAGTGCAACTGATCATAAAAATTTGCATTATACTCAAGTATATACGGTATTAAAAACAAAAATATATTTTATAACAGTATTATTCCTGTTTATAATTTTGAGAAGTTATTAACATTCCAAGGTTTGATGTAATCATTGAATTCTACAACCTTCTAATAATTAATATATAATCTATAAGGATTTTTTATTAACAAACCAAAATGATAACAAAAAAACAAATAATTGATACAATAGTCTCTAACTGTCTATGCTTTCATTTTCCTATGGTCACTGACAAAGTGAAATACTACATAATTTTTACTTAATAATAATTCCATAGGGAAATAGCCGTGATGGATAACCAAAAAAGAGGCACCTCAGCATGCGGCCATGATTAGTGAAGCTAGTCTGGTTGATCATTATGACTGGGTATCAAGTTAAATCATAACTAAATGCCCTCAAGAATAGCTTTGAACGAAAAAATCAGCATCCGTTACCAAGTGTTCTAAGAATTAGGACTTAAGATAAACAGAAATAATGATTTGGAATGAAAGCAATGATGGTTACTGTTGTATCCTTAAAGAGGTTACGAGCATACAGAGGTGGTACTCAAGTGAAAGGAACAGCAATGGGTGTAGTTGAAAGAAAGAGAGTTTTATTGTAAAAGAGAATACACTACTGAAAGACAGGGAATCTGTTAGCAGACTAATAATTCCTGAAGCAAGTCTGCCAGGTATATCCTGTGCTTTCTATATATATATATATATATATATATTGATATAGTCAGTCCACAATAGGTGATAGGGAGTGTGGGACATTCCATTACAACAGTCACCGATGCTGAATCCATCATATAAATTCAAGATGTGAAATTAGTAAATACTAAACACTTCAAATACTTTGGTGCATGGATTAGTTATAACACATTTAGTAGAGGAGATAAAGAAATTGAGCATTGAATAGGCTGTGCTAAGGATAGTTTCACTCGACACCACAAACGGCTACAAAACCAAAACATTGAACTAAAAACAACACTTCTTAAATAGCCTCGACAGATCAAGACCTTCATATAGATGCCATGCATGGCACTAAACTAACTTAGAAATATCTAAACTGTCAGCTATATACAATTGCTTTCTCAGATCAGTGGTTAAAAATGGCAAGTGAAGCATGTAGGCCATAATGAGGACCATCCTTTCTCAAACCTCATGGACTGGCATTGAAGAATCACAAAGAACTGTACCAAAAAGCAGAAATCACATCACTTGAGATCTTTCAACAGCAGCAATGGCTAAAAGGGGTAACACATCTAACATAGAAAATAACATAATCAAGATGCTGACATTCCACTCTACCTTAAACAAAAGGCAAGGAAGTAAATCGCCATCAAGAGCATTAACAGTGACTGGAATTGAGAAACCAATTTTTCTGAAAAATTATTTTAAGAGGGAAGATTTTATAACTTTAATCCGACTTGTCTAAATGCTCCTCAATCAGTGAATGCTGAAACCAATAATATTACTATTACCAATACAAAATTGTAAAAATTGACCAACAAAGAATCAGCACAGTGTAAGAAATAGTGAGGCTAGTCAGATTGACCCTTACCACTGAGTAGTGAGTTCAATCCTCACTGAGTGCCCCATACAAGATATTAAAAATAATCTAAAATGAATAATAGAGATGCTCTTGCGTGGGTTGATGGTTAACAAAGCTAGTCTGGTTGACCATTACTAACATTCTATTCTACTCCTAGATGATACAATGTTAATTTTGAGTCCTAAATTGTCAACCATTTGTTTTTATCTTAATTTCAGTTGCTTTTTATTACGATTTTGCACAAGCCATTCAATCTATGGCAGCAAGTTGATAGTACAAATTGGAAAGTCAGTCAAAATGTTTACTTAGTACCACCAGCTTGGTCCTTCACTGCTAGGACCCACCATGTCATGTTCACGGTGGTAAGCCATCCCCATTCCCTTCGTGTTCCTTTGATAAAAAGTAAATTCCACTGAGATAGCCTCTTCCCCAGAATTGTTATTTTGTGGAACAAACTCCCGAGAGGATGCTTCCCTGACAACTAGAGTTTTCGTTTCAGGGTCAACTGATATCTATCCTACTTTTCCTCATAATACTCTTATTTTCCCCTTCCTTACAATCTCACTCAGTAGCCCTCTACCTTGAGTGGCCCTTGGGCCTTGTATTGGGTGAACTATCAGTAAATGAATAAAAACAAATGAATATTCATGTAATGATAATTCTATATACCTCTAATTAACACCTAGAGACAATTTCGAATTTTTCGTTGAAAATGAAGAATGACTTGGACATTTGTGCCAGGTTATTTTAGGACCAAGAGAGTTACGAGTGTTCATGGACACTGATGGTGTTGAGGCATTTCCTTCATGTTCTGCCTAAAAAACTAATGTCAGTTCCATTGCAAATGATCTTTTGTTTTTTTAAATTTTTATTTTTATTTAGGTGTAACAAACAGAGGTATGCATTTGTTAACTTTCACTGACTATTGGTAACATTTTATTACCAATTTCCTTTTTTCTTTTAATCATATTTGCAGAAATAGTTTTAAGATCTTAAGATAATACCAAGCATATTGATTGATGACACTGATGACTTTCCAGTCTCAATAGGGTCCAAAGATGTCTCCATATCCTTGTAGGTGACAAACTTTATTCCAGCCTATAATCTCTTTCTCACTGACGAAACCTCGCAAGCCTATTGCTGCTCTATTGCTATTTCCATGGAAAGTCTTCAGACAAACTATATTCCCTAGTTCCACCAGTCCTAACCATCATGGCTAAGACCCACCATGCCATGCACATTGTAGCAAACCACCCTCATTCTCTTCATATTCCATTGATGAGATGTAAGTTTCACTTGAGCAGTTTCTTCCCACAAACTGCTGCTTTGTGGAACCAACTCTCAACTCAACTCTCTCCCTGATCACTACAATTTAAACTGTTTAAGTCTAAGGTCAACCATTATCTTCCCTACATATCCCCGAAAACTGTGCCTCTTACTTTGTAAACCTCTACCTCAAGTGGCTCTCAGGTCTTGTACAGGGTAAACATTAGTGTAAAAAATAAATAAATAAATAAATAAAATGACTGTTATAAAATAAAATGACTGTTGCAGTGCCTAACTTGCACCCTTATAAATTACAAGCATTTATTGGAAATCAAATGGAGGTTGAGTGCTGAATGAGGAGGAAATTATCAATGGATCAATTTTATAATGATTTTATTTATACTGATTTTCTTTATTTTCATTTTAAATACTTTTACATAAATCATTAGAAGCAATGTTCATACATTTTACATCTGTAAAATCGATTGATTTTTTTTTTTTTTTTTTTTTTACAGCAGGTTTACCTGTTGTGAAAAAAAGAAAAAAGCCAATTTTCTGATTATAAATTATTTTTTGAGATAATGATTTATTCATAAAGACCTACTAATTAAGCCATAGCTGTGTTGAGAAGAGGTGAATTCATACCTTTCCCCACAGGTATTTGCATGTTAATGAGTATAATGAACTCAAATGGAATTAAAACTCGGATTTTGATTAACAATTCCGTGCCATTATCCATTACGCCACCTGCACATCCAAGCAACAGCTTCAAAAAGAGCTGAGCTATATTTCTGTGGCTGCTACTGGTAACATGTAACTTAGTACAACCTGCCACATAAAGAGATGATTGGCATCGGAACTAGCTCCCCCACTAAATTTTCTGCTAGTGAGGAGGGTGGCATGTCACCCAACAGAATGAAAAACAAGGCCTGTCAAAGGGTAGATGAGCTTTTTATAGGAACCAATAGCCAACATGCACACACGCGCAAACACACACATAATTAAACCTAAAGAGCCAGACAAACCTACCAAATTTTCACCTACGCGGATTGTCAGCCAGCCTTACCTGTCAAACCATGTAGGTGAAACCTTGGTAGGTTTGTCTGGCTCTTTAGGTTTAATTAGGTCTGCTCTACTTAGCGTATTGAGCACTTTTAGTTGTTTTGTTTACTCATAAAGGGTTTTTTTTCTTTGGACTTGGATGCTAGATGATTATTTTCAGCTAACATACATGTTCTTTGTTCTTTCTTTTTTTATACCTTTTTTCCCTTTGATATTGGTTTGATTATTTGCAAATCAAGACACCGAAGATATTCCATACGAGTATAATAAGATTATTACTAGTATGTATGTATGTATATATATATATATATATATATATATATATATATATATATATATGGAGATGGTGTCTCAATAACAACACTGTGTATTTAGGCTACTGTGAGTGTCAGGAAGAGCATCTAACCTTATAAAACCTTACCTTGAATCATTATGACAAATCCTCTGTCAGGCAAGGTCCACCTTGCTTTGTGCAAGATTAATCTCGGTTCTGCCTCAAAAGAAATTTGGCTATGCTGTGACTTTAACATCATTTTTGTGGAGGCTTAACAAATTTTGGTTGTGAGAATTCTATCTTTTGTGTTAGATTTTAAAAGAATGAAGGCTTACATTTTGGTTTATGTTCTAAAGATGAATACTGTAACAATTAGTTTGGGTTTTATTATCAGACTTTATCTTTGTTGCTTATACGTTTGTATCTGTTATTTTAGATTACATTGACTAAGTCAGTATTGTAGTATTTTATTTTGTACTGTAATTTATTACTGTTAAATTTTCTGATCAAATCATTTTTATATGTTTGCCTTAATGCTTCTAGGCTTCCGACCATATCATGTTGAAACACTTGTTCTCATATGAACATCAAAGTTAACTCTAGTCACTACCTAGATGTGTGATTGCTTGGCAATACCAGATGTTGTAAGCTTGGATGTGCAGGTGGTGTCATGGATAATGACTTGGAATTAGAGATTGGAAAGCCAGGTTCTAATTCCATTCAGATTCATTATGCTCAAATACCCTTTGGAAAGGTATGAATTGAGGACAACAATTCAGACAATGTAAATAGTTACAATACCTAATCTCATGAATATAGACAAATATATCTTAAATGTTTTAGAAACAATCCCTAGCTTGTTAAGTAAAATAGGATTTAAAAAGAAAAAAAGATATTTCAAAAACTTTTTAATGACTGTGACATAGATTAGAATCTAAAGGCCATCTTGTTATAAAGTCAGTTTTGGTGAAATATTAACTGTATATTTTATAGCAAAAAAAAAAAATCATATGTAAAGAAAAGAGCATTTGAGAATATATTTGGAAGTTAGATATCCTGAAAAATATTGAAGATAAGGATGTTAGTCTTAAGAGCATCAGTAAATTCTTTTCATGTTTATTATTATTGAAAAAAAAAGTTCCAAATTTCTTCTTTGGTGCATTACTTGCTGAGTGTCAACCAGGCATTTGCAGCAAAAAATTGGAAATAGATGGTTTTGTCCATCAGTAAAATATTCAGCAAACATAGACAAATATGCGCATATCATTTATCATTTTACCTCAACCAAGTCGATGCCACTAAGATTCAAGTGCTTACTGGGAGTGAAAGAGAATGAAAAGTCCTTATTAGGGAGAAATGACAATAAAAGAAGACAGAAGATGGTAATTGATATTGCATTTAGATTTTTGAGGAGTGTAGGTAGCAAGAATCTTAAGAGTTCCACTGGTGAGAAGTACAAGGAAAGAAACCATTAGAATAAAACTTATGGTTACATTTAGCTTTATTATTAAAGACCATATTGCATAAACAATAATAATAATAAACTTTTGTTATATAACATACCTATGAATGCTAATGGTGGGGGGGAATATGCTGTCTATGTAGTCCACCATGCTGCTGGCAAATATTGTATTTTGTTGATGTCATAAAGATTACCATTTCATTTCCAACCTCTGTTTTGGTTATTCCTCATTCAGTAACCTTCCCTAGGTTACAGCAACTTTCTTTCAATTCTTACTCTCCTTTTAAAAATACTCTCCAAATATTTTCATATTAAAATGTACTCTAAGAAATGCAATGCTTTTTATTGATATTAAAACCTTTGCTGCAAATCAACTAATTTATTTGTAATGAAAAGAGCTTCTTTCTTTAATTTCTCTCTCTTGCTTATTTTCCTATTATTTATTTGACCAAAAAGACAGCCTTTTCTTATCTATAACTTGTGAACTTCTGCCTTCAGTTTGTTTTATACAAGGGTGCATCAGTAGGTTAGCCTAAAGCCTGACATAATCATTAGCTGAATTTTGATCTGAAACAGACAATGTATAATGTTCAGTCATTTATTAATATTAAGTCTTTTAACAAAGGAAAAATAAATATTGATTGTATGAAATATATAAATATTTTTTTTATTAGTGGACTATGAACTTCATTTATCTACTTTGACTTTTGAATGTGTCGGTATCTCTTCCTTCCACAAATCACAAAATTAAAATTATTGCATCTAAGAAATTAAAGAATTAATTATGAGAATTGGTAATAGTAATATTAGCTGTTTCCTTATAAAGAGGCATTCAGCATTCAGTGATTAAAAAGCCAGTACTACAGTCAGTTTGAAATTTATAAAATCTTTTTCAGGAAAATAAGTTTATCCAACCATGAAGGACTTCATAGCAAAGCAAGGGACAATTATCCTTAGGAAGGAAAGCATATCTCCTATTAAGATACTTTGAAGCCCATATTTAGGCTTTTTTTGTTTTGTTTTTTTATTTTTTTTTTTTTATTGAGTTTTGATTCATGTGAAGTCTTTCTTGGTTGAGTGGTCTAAAGCATGTCAGGTTATATAGTGGTTTCCCCTGTGTAATGTGGATGTCGGTCTGACTTCTGCTGAAGGGCACATCTTTATTAAAGCTGATGAAAGAAATTTGAATGATAAAAAGTAATAACGATAATAAGAATAATAATATTTATTGTATATTAGCTGGCCTTTGAACTAAATAGAAGCATGAGAAAAGATGTTAAAAATCAGAATTTTCAGACATGCCTGTGTCCTTTCTTAAAGAGAAATAAAATAAAAATAAAGATAAAGTTGGGCTTTTTCAGAAGGAATTTTTTTTTTTTTTTTTTTTTTTTTTGCATGTGTTGTATTACTGATGAAATTGCAAGCAATTAGCCTAAAACTATAAATTCTTTCAGTAATATAACATTAAAAAAAATTTTCCTCTCAAGAACTTCAATTTCATTTTTGATTTCTTGTTCAGAAAGAACATGTGTGCTGGAAAATTCCAATTTTTAACATCTTTTCTCATCATGCTTCTATTTAGTATAAAGGCCTACTAATATACAATGAATATTATTAGTCTTATTATCAATATTATTATGTTTTTTATCTCTCAAATTTCTTCAATGGCCTTATTTATTTATATATATATATATATATATATATATATATATATATACTTACATTTGCAGTATGATTCAGTTTCATGCCTTAACCAATTAGGTACTTGCTTTATCTAGTAGTATATATAGTTGCTCATATCTTTTTATTTAGCTCATTTTCACATTTCTATCTCTCTCTCTCTCCATTTTTATATTTTATTTATATATATATATATATATATATATATATATGCCAATCCTGTTTTAAATAAATCATTTTGCTAGGATTTAATGTTCAACTTAACATTAACAATCAGTCTTATTGTTAATATTATACATATTCTTTTAAAATCTTTTTAATAATATGATGATGGCCTCAAAGTAATTTTATCATTAATTATTTTGTTTAATTCCATGGTCACAATTTTTCTTTGGCACCAATATTCAAAGAACTTAAAATGATGACTTGGTTACTTATTTTAGTGTTTCATTTTACTTAGAATTATTACTACATGATGCACACTATAATAAGTGCATTATTTAAACAAATTAGCTATAAATAATCAACAGTGACTTTTTATAGCCATTAGTCACTTACTATTGCCAACTGAGACTGATTTTATATTTATATAAGTAGTGAAGTAATCATTCTAATTACCATGGTTAATAGAAAAAGTACTGTGCAATTTGTTGTATTTTTTTTTTTCCTGAGTTATAAATTTGTCCAGATTTAGAAGAGCCTGTTATTACTGCTCTATAATGAATTTAGTTATCTCCCTTTCATAAATAAGTTTTCTTTTATAATAATAACCTTTTAACTAAACATCGAGCATTTTGGTTATTGTTAGCTCTGATTTGTATATACTTCTCTCAAACATTGTAATGTGGATTCTGGAGCTGATCTGCCTGTCAGATTGTTATTCAATTTTTGTTTCATTGTTATAAAAATAAATATCTCCACTCCTAGATTTAGATGGGCAAATCTGAGGGCAATACAAGCAACTATATAAAATTTTGAAATAAAGTGATTCAAGAAATTTAAGCATTTTTAGTGGTTAATTATTCCATCTTTCTTCAGGTGACTACTTCATCTGGGGAGTTCTACTCTTGAAGACTGTTCAGATCTTTAGAATCATTTTAATCAGTCTTAGAGAAAAATTCTTGCCTAAAGGAAGCTGGAGAATTAATCATATGAAAAGTTTGAGATAAAAAATAACTTTAAAAAATGAACGTAAACTGACATAAAAATGTTCATTATTACTGCTTGTAGACACTCATCTTCTCATCTCTTGGAGATGTATGAATGTATTACAGCAATTATATAAGTATATATAATTACTTACACTACTTACATTGTTCGTCCTCATCTTTGTTGCCATATTCACAATGTTTCAGCCATTGTATGTTCTGGCTTTCTTCAGGTGATTGAAATTTCAAACTAAAACCCTTTATTTCATCCACCAAGGTAGATTAGTTTAGGACTCTGTGCATCTGCATTAGCTATACAGCCTTTGGTGATCAGCCTCCCAGGCATAGTACCAGTGTATTGGATACAATGTACTATTTGTACAAATATGCATTTTCCTTTCTTTTCTTTTTTTTTTATAAGCCAACAGATATAAGTGTTTAAATTATGAATTGAATTGACCTTATGCAGTATTTGTCGTTTTTCAGATGTGTATTTTCCCTCTCGTTTCTAGAAAAAATTTTTTATTGTTGCTCTACACAAGACTGTCTGCCCCCCCCCCCCCAGTTATATACCTGTAGCATTCAGTAACTAGCTTTCTATCCAAGATACTTACACAATGGATACACTTTATAAGGAAATACAATATACAATTGTTTGTATGAACTTGAATGCTACCCCCCCCCCCCCGAAAAAACACACACACAAAGGAGGGTGCTGAAAAATTCTCAGCCTAGTGTGCTCTCTCAAATCATTATTTCCGTAACTAAACATCAGAATACAGATTTTTTTAGGAAGTAGGTTCATGCTGAGAATTTTCAGCATCCTAACTTACGCATGTATATGAAAAATTGTCTAAATTTAAGGGGGTTGCAATCTGGGGAGCTAGGTGGCCAGATGTAAAGGATGATGTGGTTGCAGAAACTTCATTTGTTTGTGTGGCATGGTGCAGAGTACTGTTGCTAGACATAGGGGTTTCCAGCAGCCACCCTCTTGACTTACTGCCTCAAGGCACTTTATGTAGGCCTCTGTCTTGAGTATGAGGCCCTCATGAATAAATGTGGGAATTCTTTTCTTATCAGAATGATCAGAGTGAGTTTTCAGACCTGCTGTACCTTCTTAATCACCATTAGACTCGTCCAATTCTTTCTGAATCCTCCGTACTGCCCTCAGATTGACACCTAAATATGCTGAAATTTTTGTATTGGAGTTTCCAGCAGTACAGCATGCCATTTCCAAATTTCTGGCAGAGTAAATTGCATCATGATGCTTTTTTTCTCACAGATGGTGACCAACTGACCCTACTATACTGTGCAGCCAACAAAATCAAAAACAATCAACGCACATGCACAAAATTAAAAATAGAGAATGGCGACAATTTATTGATCACATCCTCTTTGTGTGTGTGTGTGTATGTATATATATATATATATATATATATATATATATATATATATATATGCACACATGGATGCATACACTTTAATATGCACACACCATATAAATAGGTTATATTTGATATTAAATAAATAGTCCAATAAGAGTTGATATATCATTAAATTAACCAATCTAACAGATAGATACAATGTTCGTATTATTTCATTTGTTTTTTGTTTTTTTTTCCATATCTAGTTCAGCAAATATAATACTTTCCCCACTACTTTAAAGAAACTTTTTTTAAAATCTAGGATCAAATCTGAAATCGTTAATTTTAAATCTGACAGGCAGGTACTCTTAGATGAATACTTAGGTTCTTCTTGTCATCTGAATGCCCGACACTTGTCTGACTTGCCATTAAAAGCAAAAAAAAACTGTTACCTTTTTTTTTTTTTTTTTTTTTTTTTGTTATTACAAACTTTAAAATGAACAAGAAGAATAAAAACTGTTATTGCTCTTTATCTAAACATTTTTCTTGCATCTTATTTATTTTTATAGCATTTAAGTGATTCTTATCTTTACATATCTTTACCTATTTCCCCTTAGCCTTTGTTACGACTGTTATCTCTTTATTGCTTGTTACCTTTAAATATCTCTTCAAGTTATTTACATTATTTGGACTATTCTCATCTTCATTGCCATATTCACAATGTTTCAGCCATTTTGGGCTCCAGCCTTCTTCAGGTGATTAGAATTTTGAACCAAACCCTTTATTTCATCAATTGGGGTAGATTGTTCAAAATTCTAATCACTTGATGAACGTCAGCACGTACAACGGTCAAAATGTTGTGAATATGACAATGAAGATGAGGATCACAGTCCGAATAATGTAATTAATCATAATACCTCATCTCAGAAATAATTGACAGATATCTATTCAAATTCTTCGTATTTATTTTGTTTGGAATTAAATGAGCAGTCATAAATGTAAGCAATGTTTGAATGTTATGTGTAATGTGTATTTTTTTCCTTTCATATATATATATATATATATATATATATATATATGAATGTGTGTAATCTTAGGGAGGATCCAAATGCAGATTCAGTGTGGCTTCTGCATTCAGATCCCCCTTCTGATTACAAAAGTCAAGGGGATGATGATATGCAGTTAAAAATATATGGTTTAGGACTATAGTTATTTTTATTAATGGTTAGTTGCTTTTGGTGAATGTAAATAGCTTTTATATATATATATATATATATATATATATATATATATATAGTGTTTCTTTGAATGTAAAGAATATATTGCAACCTGGAAAGTTGTGAGAAAAAAAAAAATAGTAAAAATGGAAGATACTATTTTAGACTGTTTAAAATGAGAGAGGTTAGCAAAAAATCTGTGTTTAAAGGCACTATTCAACTTTGTTTGGTCATTGATACACTCTGTAGCTAAGAGGTCAAAGCACATTAGATCTGATGATGGTTTCCCCTAGGGAAATGTAAGTTTGAATCCTGCTAGAGAGCACATATTTTTCTCTAATAAGATTTCTCAAATATCCAGGCCGGTATCCACTAAAAATAATGTTTAAGTAATAAAAATCTGCTTGATTAATAAAATAAAAACATAAAAAAAATAAAAAAGATTATTTCTTTCTTAAACATATGCACATCCATACCCTAACCTGTTAAATAGAGAAAACACATTTATTTAAATTTCGAACAGCTGTACAGTTTTTCGTTCAAATACCAAAAGTACTGTATTCAGTTTTACAAGAGTGAATTTTTTTTTTTTTTTTTTTTCATCATTTCACCCCATGCAAGGTAGTAAAGCCGCTAAGACACAAGGGGGTTACTGGGTGTAAAAGAATTAGAAAACAGAAATATTATTAAGGAACAAGAACAATAGAAGAGTAATCAAGAAAACAGTAGATAACAATTGTCATTGCATTTAAAGTTTTGAAGATCCAAGTTGACTGCCAAAAAAAACAAAAAAAAATACGTATTACATATGACTGAAACATATTGCTGACATGACTTTCTATATTTTGATTTATCAGTTTCAATTTCAATTGTAATAATTATATATATGTATATAAGAAGGGTGTTTCATTAAGACTGATTATATATAAGGATGTTTCATTAAGATAGATCAAACTCAGCAGTAAATAAATCACAGATATTGGTGAAAATTTATTTATTTCTCTTTTGGATCATGTTATTTAAATCATGGCAATTATGTGTGAAAAATAATGCTGCCCAAAAGTCCACCAAATCTGAAAGAAAAAAAATCATTAGATGCTTAAACTTAATTCACATTTAAAATCAGTCCAAGTTATTGGAACACCCTTTTATATATATATATATATATATATATATATATATATATATATATATATACACATAGTTAAATTCCCAGATCAATTCTGTGGACAAGACAGATTGGTATAAAATGACAATTGGAAAAAAATCTTAGATTTTGCCGACATGTTTCGTCTTCCGACTTTTTCAAGGCAAAAATGAAATCGAAATGTTTTTGTTGTTATAGTTACATTAAAAAATCCAAATTTAAAAAGATAGACGCTTCTGTCTAAGCCTTTTTTCTGGTTAATGTAAATTTTTTTTCTGGTCAATGTAGATTTTTTTCCAATTGTCATTTTAAACCCATATATATTATCAAACAAATCTTTTTACCTCATATGCAGAATAGGTTACTTTTGTGAATCAGTTCTAATATTTTTATATAACTCGGATCCACTTGGATTATATACCAACAGATTTTTTATCTTACTATAATATATATATATATATATAAAAGTGAACATAGAAGTCAACACTTAGAGGCGACAGTCTGTTTCATGCTAGATGCAATCGTCAGGGCACGACTTCCGGTAAAATAACCGCCAAAATAGACTACCCACTATGCACCACTGACCTGTGTATATAAATAACCGAGAAAAATAACAGCACTCGTGGCCTGATGATCGCATCTAGCATGAAACAGACTGTCGCCTCTAAATGTTGACTTCTATGTTCACTTTTATATTTACACATGCTCTATCTCTGATATTGAGCACTTTATCCCATAAATATAGCACATCTTAAGACTATATTTCTTTATACACACACACACACATACATATATATATATATATATATATATATATATATATATATATATATATAGTAAAGAAAGATTATCCATGTATGCTTTATATAGAATATATATACAATAGGCTGGTGAAAGAGATCCAAGACATAAAATATAAACAAGAAAAATAATAAAATTGATAAAACTAATAATATTTATTGTAGGCCTTTCCTCTGTCATAATTCAATGAACTTCTGTTCAAAAATTATTGAAGAAAGGGTTGAATTCAGGTTTATTTTTTTAAAAATGCCACCTCCAACACAAAATTTAGAAAATTGTATGTAAGTATAGTCGTACTATGACCTTATCGAAGTTTCTAGAAATTTATGGCCCCTTCTAGGACTTACTTTTGTTTATTTGTTAGTTTGTATGTTATGCTATCACTCTAAACAGTTAAATATCTTTAAAAATACATAAATACTATCCAGTTACACCATTAGCAAATTAAAAAATGAAATATTTTGATTTTTTTTTTTTTTTTTTTTTTTTAATAACCCTTATTGCGTTTATGGTAAAAATCAGTTTTGGTTCAGAAATAATCTTTTTCAAGAACTAAAACAAATTAATGCCTTTTTGATTACTTTTGAACAATATTTCATTGATTTATGGCACAGAAACATAGGTTTACAAAAAATTCATGACCCTAATTTTGATGTAATATCCTAAAATAAATAATATTGCTCTACTCTGTATTGAGCCCTCTTTTATATGAAATGCCATGAACATTATAATTGTACTGATATATCCCAGAAAGGGATATATTTGTTCGAAGTAGTAAAGTGATTTTGAGCTACTGTAACCGAGTAGGACAATCTAGCAGGTAACCGTAATGGACTGGTCCTCATCATAGTAGTAGGCAATAGGTGAAGACAATAAGCGTAGTCCATGTACCTCCACATCAGTCTGTATTTATGGCTGACACCAGCCAATCATATTACAGTGAGGGGGAACCCAGATGTATGCATATTCATTACATCATGTACTTTATTTGTTCTCATCATACCTGGAGATATATATCTCCAAATGTAATGAGAACGAAAAGAATATAAATTCAAATATTCATAGCATTAATTTAAGAGGGCAAGAGTAGAGCAATAGTTATTCATTATAAAGCCGTTACATACGGGCAAACAAAGCGGTAGTGTATTTCTCCCCTGTTAAAATCAAAATGCTTTTCTCATGATAGGCAAAAATGGTTTTTCACAAGTAAATTATTTCATGTTCTTAATGTTACGTTCAATTCCTAAGCATTGTTTTTATGTAGTAAAATGAAAAAAAAAATTTAGACACTTACCAAAATACAAATACAGAAAGTTAAGATGGACAAGAGAGAAAGAAAACAGAAAAGACATTTTTCCTCCTCCTCCAAATGCCTATCTTTTGTTAGTATATGAGTGAGTATGCAGATAATCTTAAAAGTATGGCATGCCAATGTAAGTATAATTTCTTTTTGAAGACTTTTTCAGGATTATTTTAGATTAGCAATTGATAAAAACCTTTACAAGCAAAATGTTTGCATTTATGCTTTTCTTTGTGTATTTCTAATTGAAAATAGAATAGCTAACTGATACATATGAACCTCTGTTACACTAGCAATAAGACAGCTATAGTTTAAGTACCACTAATAAATAAAAAAAAAAAAAAAAAAGTTACATCAAAGAATTGCATTCACTTATGCAAAAAATACCTTAAATCCATCTTTTCTCCTTACAGCTATGCGTTGAATAGTAGGGCAGTGGGTTCTATAGCCAAGGTTGGCAACCAATCTACCACAGAAAGAAATGGTAATCTACTGTGGGGAAAATCTTCTACCTTATCAGTCATCAATCAAAGACATGATTATCCAAGAATGTACCACATATGGCACTTAAGTGACTGGCATAAAAAAAAAATGTATATTATTATTAATGGTGATAATAATATCAAGGTCAGAGAAATTGATTATCTTAACCTTTATCTCTCTGTATGTGATTTCATTTGCTCTGCAAAAAGTTGATCCTACCATTGAATTTGTTTGCATTTCATAGGTGTGTTGTCATATCCTGCTATGGAAACAAAACACCTTTGAGTGAAATTAACAATAAGGTTACTGCAATTGAGAAATAAAAGGAAGTAATATTAATAATAATACAGAGTGATAAAGTTAAAAAATATGCCAACCTCCTCCAGACTGAAGCTGCCAGAATGTGGGGACATTCAGACTGTTATTCTACCAGATCTCATTGGGACATTAGAATCTATAGCACTGAACTTCAGAATAAAATTGAAATCAAACCAGAAGTCTTTGTTGGTTGTCACTTCAAATATTCCGTGAAAGGTGCTATTTATCTGAGAACATACAACTTGGAGAATATGTCTAATGCAAGATCTTCAGTTGTAAATGAAAAAACTGTGCAAAAAAAAAAAAAAAGGTAATATACTAGGATAGAATTAAAGAAGTTTCTGAAAATAGTCAGCACTGTATGACACTTTTGCATTTCTAAAACTTTGTTAGTAATATTGAGTGTTTCTGTAAAACTATTACTGATTTTTAATGTTTATCTTATATACATACAAAAGTAAATTTATAATTTGGTAATTTATGAAATACTAAATATTGAATATTTTCCACCATTTCTGGGAGTAATTTCTAATTTGATTTGTTTTTTTTTTTTTTTCCTTTGATTTTTTTCTTTTCTTTTTCTTTTCCTTTTCTTTTCTTTTTCTTTTCCTTTTCTTTTTTCTTTTCTTTTCTTTTTCTTTTCCTTTTCTTTTTTCTTTTCCTTTCTTTTTTCTTTCCTTTTTTTCTTTCCTTTTTTTCTTTCCTTTTTTTCTTTCCTTTTTTTCTTTCCTTTTTTTCTTTCCTTTTTTCTTTCCTTTTTTTCTTTCCTTTTTTTCTTTCCTTTCTTCTTTCCTTTCTTCTTTCCTTTCTTCTTTCCTTTCTTTCTTTCCTTTTTTCTTTCTTTCTTTCCTTTTTTCTTTCTTTCTTTCCTTTTTTCTTTCTTTCTTTCCTTTTTTCTTTCCTTTCTTTCCTTTTTTCTTTCTTTCTTTCCTTTTTTCTTTCTTTCTTTCCTTTTTTCTTTCTTTCTTTCCTTTTTTCTTTCTTTCCTTTTTCTTTCTTTCCTTTTTCTTTCTTTCCTTTTTCTTTCTTTCCTTTTTCTTTCTTTCCTTTTTCTTTCTTTCCTTTTTTCTTTCTTTCCTTTTTTCTTTCTTTCCTTTTTTCTTTCTTTCCTTTTTTCTTTCTTTCCTTTTTTCTTTCTTTCCTTTTTTCTTTCTTTCCTTTTTTCTTTCTTTCCTTTTTTCTTTCTTTCCTTTTTTCTTTCTTTCCTTTTTTCTTTCTTTCCTTTTTTCTTTCTTTCCTTTTTTCTTTCTTTCCTTTTTTCTTTCTTTCCTTTTTTCTTTCTTTCCTTTTTTCTTTCTTTCCTTTTTTCTTTCTTTCCTTTTTTCTTTCTTTCCTTTTTTCTTTCTTTCCTTTTTTCTTTCTTTCCTTTTTTCTTTCTTTCCTTTTTTCTTTCTTTCCTTTTTTCTTTCTTTCCTTTTTTCTTTCTTTCCTTTTTTCTTTCTTTCCTTTTTTCTTTCTTTCCTTTTTTCTTTCTTTCCTTTTTTCTTTCTTTCCTTTTTTCTTTCTTTCCTTTTTTCTTTTTCTTTCCTTTCTTTCCTTTTTTCTTTCTTTCCTTTTTTCTTTGTTTCCTTTTTTCTTTGTTTCTTTCCTTTTTTCTTTTTCTTTCCTTTCTTTTCTTTTTCTTTCCTTTTTCTTTCCTTTCTTTTCTTTCTTTTCTTTTTCTTTCCTTTCTTTTCTTTTCCTTTCTTTCCTTTTTCTTTCCTTTTTTCTTTTCTTTTCCTTTCTTTCCTTTTTTCTTTTATTTTCCTTTCTTTCCTTTTTTCTTTTCTTTTCCTTTCTTTCCTTTTTTCTTTTCTTTTCCTTTCTTTCCTTTTTTCTTTTCTTTTCCTCTCTTTCCTTTTTTCTTTTCTTTTCCTTTCCTCTCTTTCCTTTTTTCTTTTCTTTTCCTTTCCTCTCTTTCCTTTTTTCTTTTCTTTTCCTTTCCTCTCTTTCCTTTTTTCTTTTCTTTTCCTTTCCTCTCTTTCCTTTTTTCTTTTTTTTGTTGCACTGATAACTAACAAATGAGGTAGTTTAAAAAACAAAAGATAGATACTTAATTAGAAATTTCCCAAATAGAAACAATTACTATAAAATAACTACGACAAAAAAAAAAAAGGACCCTGAGGTTTTCTCTGTGGTCGGATTTTAAAATTTTTGATACAAGTTTTATTTTTTGCTAATGTGTTAAACCGAGATTTTTCAGAGTGAGAGAGAGAAAGCTGACGAAGGAAGCAGACATTAAAACAAAAACAAACAAAAAAAAGTGTTAGAGGTAAGGGGCCACACTATAAATTGGGTTCTTGGGTTCCTTCTTTGCTCGCTTTGTTTTTGGTGTTAGTGTTGCTGCTTCTACTTTCTCTTGGGTTTATGTTCAGGTGAAAACATTCCAGACAAAAAAAATAAAAAAAAATTTGAATTTCCATTTTTTTTTTTTTTTTTTTTTTTTTTTTACCCCCCTATTGTTCCTGATTTCCATATCTGGCTTCTTTTT
>OZ010613.1:42987294-43124794 GCA_963932145.1 Acanthosepion lycidas
ACACACATACACACAAATATTAAGAATAAAAGCTTAATATATAAAATAAACTAAGGACTCAATGTGAAAATTGATAGAGCCTAAATATAATAAATTATAATAACACCAAATTTGCTACTCAAGTTTCATGCAATAGCAATCATTATGTGGATGATTGTCACTTATTTGAGTAAATGCTCTCTTTTTTATTTAAGGTGTATTAATTACATTTACCAGCCTGAGTGTTCAAGAAATTTCATTGGATATATGTGTCCTCCAACAGGAATCGAACATTACCCTATATGGAACAATCATTTAGCTTGACATGCTATGACCATTAAGCCACAGAGGACTTTCAGTTTAGCAAAATATATATATATATATATATATATATATATATATATATATATATATAATAAAAAGATGGAGACTTTAATTATCCATTTTGTTTCTGATTTTTATTTTGTTCTGATTAGTTGAACATCTCAGTGTTCACAAAATAAAAATTATAAACAGAGTGGGTAATTAAAGTCTCCGTCTTCTTATCATTATAAGTCTCTGTAGTCTACATTGAGCTCTCCCTCGATTTATATCATTCTCAGAATTATCCCTTCTAGTCACAAACTGGTAAAACATATAATGTTTATATATGCATGCACAGAGGAGGTCCAGAAGATACCAAGAGGTATAAAATTAAGTATTGAGTTCATATAACTAAATGTTTTTTTTTGTTTAACATGAGGATAGTAAAGTTAATCATTTTTTATGAAAATTATTTCACTACATTATTTTTTCAATTGCCTTTTGTAGTCTCCACTGATTAAATCCCTGAAGCTGACAAAACATTTTTAGATCCAGACTTTCATGTTTTCTGTTCATTTTCTTCCCCAGTATTTTTATGATTAATTCAATTTTGGGATCTTTACTTGAAATTGCTTATTTTAGAAGGATTGGAGAATGCATCAAAGTAAAAACATAAAAGCAAAAAATGATTCAGTGCTAGAAATATTTAGTAAATATTATTTTGTCATTAAAACTTTAAATAAATTTTATTTTAAATATTAAAACTCAAAATAGCTAAAATGATTTATATATAAATTCTATCATTTAAATGACCTTGAAGATTCAAAAGAATAAAATCAATTTAAAATTTTATGCAAATTTAAAAACAAAAAATTAGAATTAGTTTTTGCAATTTATATAATACATGATGTTTAAAATAAAAAATAAAATAGGAGTTTGTATTTCAAACATGGGTATCCAAAATATATATATATATATATATATATAATGTGTGTGTACTATTTTAAGTAGATGCACTGTTTTGTTTTAAACAGTATTTTTCCTATGTGGGTGGGCACATATTATTTAATAAGTTTTCTTAGTGTACAGACTGGTAGATAAAATAAATACTTTTTAAAATAGTGTCTACTTAAATATGGGTATCCACTAAAAATGACATCTGAAATTTTATATATATATATATATATATATATAAAGATTACCAACTTCCTAGAATCTAAAGACATCAGAATTTTGTGAAAGGTTTTCTTTGTATTTCTGAAAACTTTTCAATACCTCATTGTATTGTCAGCAGAAGAAAAACTTTTTCTCTGCCTCTTGCTTCTTTCCCTTGTCTATTTCCTCCCCCTCCTTACAACCACTATATTTTGTTTTTTGCTTAGTACTTATCCTCTCCCACCAAGCACTCAAGGCAGCTCATTAGATATGAATTAAATAACAAAGCAGACTGGACTCTGAAGCTCCAAATGGCAGTTCCGAAGAAAGAAACCCTGATTTTAAATTTCTGCTGAATTTCAGCCATATCTCAATGCAGAAAAGAGGATGGAAGTAAATTGAAGCAGAAGATTGTTGACTGTCAATCTTCACTTCCTTCCTGAAACTAAGTTAAACAAAAGCATAATGGCCTACATTCCTCTGGACCTCATCTGTTTCACTAAGATGTGGGCACTGTTATCTGAGTAATGCAAAGCTTATCTATGGACACTGTTATCTAAGTAATACAATTACTCAAGGCTATTCACTGGAGAGGTCACTCCAGTGTCATCAACTGCTTGATTGACTAGGTTGTTACTATTATTTCACACGATAGATACCTACAAGTTAGACTAACATTTGACGGGTTCTTTGTTAAAACCTTGAACAAGAAGTCACAATCTTCAGTTATATCCTCCTTGCCAGTCAAATATTTCTTTGAAGAGACATAATAAAATGAAAATTGAATTTTAAAGTAAACATTTTTTTTTTTTTTTTGTCCTTTTTGGTAATGTACGAGGCATGGTGGAGTAATGGATAGCAGCTCGGATTGAGGAATCATAGAGCCGAGTTCGAATTCCATTTGAATCCATTACATTCACTTATGTGCTAATACCCTTGGGAAAGGTATGAATCTTCTTCTTCTCCCCCTAGCTATGGGTAAATAACAGGACAGACTGGGTTCTATAGCCTTGGATGGCAGCTGGTCTACCACAGAAAGAAATGGCAACCTACTACGGGGGGAAAAAATCTGCCTTGTTAGTCATGTATTAAAAGATACATGTGTATCACGCATGGCACATAACTGACTGATTTGGATATAATTTCTGATAGTGTTTACAATGACCTTTATATAGATTTTTTAAATGTTACAAAAACAAGCTTTGTTGGATGGAAAGTTGGTAAATGACACATATTTCACAGTCACTGAGCAGACCCTGAATTTTCTACTGTCAAAGAGGCTCATTGCCTTGAATGTCTATTGGGGCTCAAGTTCACCCCTGACCTCAAATGGAACTCCTGTATATGAACCATTGTTAAATAGGTTAGAAAATGGTTACTTACTTTGTACCACTCCAGAAAGTATCTAACTTCACCTGCCAAGCTCTCTTTACAATAACAAAAATAGAGTATTGCTCCCACATCTTGGCTGGAGCTGTACAATCCTCACTTTCCAGCCTTGATAATACTAATGAGTCTACATGGCCTTGTGGGCAATGTATTTTTTTTCCCTCCTACAACACCTTTCTAACAGAGGAAATGTTGCAAGCCTCTGGCCATTCTGTTGCTATTTCCATGGCAAATGTTCTGACAAGCTACATTATTTAATTCCACCAGTTCAGGCCTTTGCTGCTATGACCTGCCATGCCATCTATACAGGGTTCATATTTCATTGGTAAGAAGGAAGTTCTATTTGGACAGCTTCTTTCCAAGAACTGCTACTTTGTGGAATGGACTCTTCAGATGATGCATTCCTGATCACTACAATCTTAACCTCTGTAAGTCTTGAGCCAACTTATCTATTTTCAACTATCTCATTCATTAAACCTCTGCCATGAGTAGTTCTTGAGTCTTGTATTGGGGTGAACAAAACATATATGTATATATATATTGGCTTGACAAATGAAGAACAACCATTATTTTTAATATTCATGTTAATTTTTTTTTTTTTAAATAACTTGTTTGCAGAAAACACAATGGACAGTTGTAAGTGACCAAATACTGGTTATAAGTATATGCCAAACCTGTTTAAAGTTTCTATTTTATTGTCACTTAATCTAATTTTCTTTTTTTTAATTCTTGAGGGAACTTGAACAGATGTGGTGTATATAGTGAGATACGTATATTTAATATTTCTGATAGTCTTTTTAAGGGATACTGGAAATATACTTGCTTAATTTTATGTTGGTGCATTTTGAATCATTAATGGACAAGTGGGGTAGTAAGTTAATGTTTGAAAGTTGTCTATTTTGGAATATCGTCTGAGCACTATGACATAGTGTTCTTGGGCCTTAATATTCAAAGTGTAAATTAAATCAACTGTGATATCTTGACAACAAAATAATATAGAAAATAAAACTTAGCTTAACCCTTTAGCATTCAACCTGCCCTGTTAATATCAGCTCTCAATGTTCAATCCTCTGTAACTTGCCTCATGTATACTCATGATATATGATGACAACATCGCAAATAATGCAGGAAGTTATGCAGTGAGACTTTGGCCACAAACGGGCTGGTTTGAGTGTGTTTGCATGCTCCAAAGTTAAATATGAAGGTTTTGATATTGTATGAACAAAAACAAAGAAGGAAAAAAAAAAAAAAACTAATTTAGATTACAGTTGTATAATTTTAATTGACATTTCAATTATTTATCTCCCTTTAACCTTATTTTGAAATTATCTGTTGTTAATGTGAAATATTCATAAAATGAAAAAAATCCATTTTAAATTACGTAGGACTAAAGCTGAAAGCCCATTTGAAATGTAGGTAAATTAAAAATTCTAAATTTAACCAAGTTTTTGTGAATTTAAATGATCTTTTTTTTTGTTATATACCATACCTATGAACACTAATGTGTATATCCCAATTCTCATAAATATGTTGGATGCTATTGTAAGTGGGGGTAATATGCTGTCTAAGTAGTCCACCATTAACAGTGGTTTACCTACTTCATGCGGCTGGCGAGTATTGTATTTTGTTGATGTTATAAAGATTACCATTTTATTTCCAACCTCTGTTTTGGTTATTCCTCATTCAGTAACCCTTTCTAGGTTACAACACTTTTGAAAAAAAATGAATCTGGAATGTCTTCATCTGAAGAAGGAAACGGTTAACATGGATGCTTTAATGCATTCCTATCGCAGTGTCTGTCCCAAAGCAGAATTCTACTTTTTTTTTTTCTTCTTTTTCTAACATTTTTTTATTTTTGTGCATATCTTAGAATCAGAATTATAATTTGGGTTTCCAATATAACTGCTTTTTTGTATTGTGATGCTTTCTCATTGTTTATGTTTGCTTTTCATGTTTCTTTCTCTTGGCTTGATTGTTTCTACTGAAAGATTAAAGGAGAAAACTAAAAGAAGTTGTTTCTTGTATCCAACTGATTCTTGGCTGAAATGTTTTTTTTTTTTTGTTTCTCTCTGAAGCCAAATTGAAAGAATACCAAAACACATGTAAACAAAGATACATTTTTTTTTTTTTTTTTTTTTTTTTTTAAAGAAGTATGATTCAAACATTTGGCCACTGTATAAAAGTTAGTTTGTCAAAAAGAAAAAAAAGTACTATAAGAATTTTGGATAATGAGAACATTAAAAACAGTAAAAATGACTAACCTGTAACAACCATAATATAAGAAATCAACCTTCATTGATGTTTGGTTATTGCTAGGATTCCTAAAATGGGCAGTGGAAAGATTCAGGGAGGTGGGGTCAGTAAGGAAAAAGGGGGTAAATGCATATAATTGGATTAAACATTGGCAAAACAATCTACAATTATTATATCACCATCAAATGTTGATGATCTGTATGATTTTTACAGACTTACTTTCATTCTTTATTTGCTAAAGTAAGCATAGTACCTGTCAAAAAGTGACTGGATAATTTATGTAGGGATTAGAACTTCTATCTCAAATCTGTAAAATGTTACACCCACCAAACTTCTGCTGCAAGCATTACTCATACATATATATCGTATTGTCTAATGGGAATTATTACTCTTACAAATATATTTTATTGTTTGATGGGCATTACACTTACAAATATACTATATTGTCTGATGGGCATTACACTTACAAATATACTATATTGTCTGATGGGCATTACACTTACAAATATACTATATTGTCTGATGGTCATTACTCTTACAAATATACTATATTGTCTGATGGGCATTATTCTTACAAATATACTATATTGTCTGATGGGCATTATTCTTACAAATATACTATATTGTCTGATGGGCATTATTCTTACAAATATACTATATTGTCTAATGGGTAATTTATATGTCTCTCTATTTTTGGCTTTTATTTTGGCTTCTCCCTTGATAATTGTGCTAAATTCTAACCTGAGTGCAAAAGGCCTTCTAATAAATTATTTAATTAGTAACTAATTCATTAATCTGTACAGTTTTAGGATAATACTTCATTGATAACTGTTTGGGGCTCTCCTTTTTTATTATCTAATTTTGTACATTTAATGTCATATTGAATCATTGGCTATCTAATCTTGTCCATTTTTTCTTTTGTTATTTTTTCATTATTTTATAGAATTTATACCCTTTTGCTACTACCAATACTTAAATAAAATAATCCACTTGTAAAAAAAAAAAAAAAAAAAATAGGGAAACATATCTTTTGTAAATAATTTTTGTATATTAGCATTTTTTAAACTTAGCTTAGGCTTTGTCATAATAGAAAAAGTAGGGATTTTTTTTTTTGTTTTTTTTTTGTATTTTTTTTTTTTTAATAGGAGTGGGTTTCCTGTTCATAATATCAATATAGTGTAAAATCAATCCCTGATTTTATAGGCTTAAAACCATATATCATTGAAATACTGGTTCTCATATGATCACCAAAATTAAGCAACATCAAACCAGGTCTGTTCCTAGATGGGTGACTGCTTTGGAATACCAGGTGCTGTATGCTTGGGTGTGCAGTTTGTGTCAGGGATAACAGTTCTAAATTGTAAATTGAAGACCTGAGTTCTAATTCCAGTTGGTTTTGTTACATTCACTTACATGCAAATACCCTTGGAAAGATATGAATCTATCTCTTGTCATCCCAGCTATACGTTAATCAGTAACATTTTTTGGGACAATATTTTTTTGGAATTATGAAGTTGATAATTATTTATTTTAAATGAAGAATAAATGGAGATATATTGTTATTAATTTATTTAAGTTTTTGTTCTTTAATTAAAAATATATGTCTGTCTGTTCTTTATTTAAAAAATTTTTTTTGTTACACCCTTCCCCAAAAAAGTCTGTTTTGTACACAAAATAGTTAATCCAGTAATTCTCTAAAAGTCAGAGATCAATTTGATACAGCATTGATATTATAAACAAGACACCCCTCTCCTAAATTGATAAAAAACTAAATATTTTTTTTATTCTGATAAGTATCACACCTTAAGGAAAGTCTAAAGAATGCTAATGTACAAAAATTATTTTCCTCAAAATTGTTTTCTATCTTTTATGAGTAGATCAGTTTATTTAAGTTTTGCCTACACTTTTAAACATTGTGTGTTGAATATCATTAGTAAGTTAAGTAATAATAAATAATAAATAATATGCAAGATACATTCCAGGAGTTTTGAAACTTTTTCAGGGGAGACATTTATTAATTTCAAAGTAAAAAAATAAACAAACTCTAATCTCCTTAAAAGTAGGATACTATGTTTTCAGTGCACTTGTAGTGTTTCAGCCATATCTTAAAGGCCCCATGAAAGTCATTCACAATGAAGGTGTCCAGGATGCTTGTCACAGCCTCCTTCATCTTCTTAATGTCTTCAAAACAACTGCCCTTGAGATTCTCCTTCAGCTTGGAAAACAATCAAGTCTCATAAAGCAATGTCTGGACTGTAGGGAGAGTGAAGGACAATTTTGATACTGCTTTCTGTTAACTAGTCGGCTGTGACAAACAGTATTTAGTAGGTTGTGTTCAAAGAGCTGTTACATCTCTCTCCTTCAATCTGGAATAACAAAAGTTTGCAGGTCAGCTTGATAGATATATAGTTATGATATAGTAAAATTATAATAATCTAGGATGATATCTCTAGACATGAGCAGTGGAATGAGAATAGATTACCCCCATAAATTAAATAAAGAGTTCAGATCAGAATTACCTGTAGGTTATCCAGATCAATATACACCTGAGGAAAGCCGGAGGGTAGAACAGCTGAAATATTGTGATAACAACAACAAAGATGAGGACAATAGTCTGAATATAGATAGTGTATATAAATAAGCTAGGATAGTTATAACTGCCTTTCCTTAAAAAGTTTTATACCTAATAAAAGTTGGGATCCAAAGAACAGCAGATACATGTTAAAATACTGTGACAAACAGTATTTAGTAGGTTATGTTCAAAGAGCTGTTACATCTCTCTCCTTCAATCTGGAATAACAAAAGTTTACAGGTCAGCTTAATAGATATATATAGTTATGATATACTAAAATTATAATAATCTCAGACAGTTATAACTGCCAACCCTAAAAGAAAGTTTGAAAACTTTTGAAATGCCTCTTGTACTAATATAAAAAATAATATTAACTTTATTATACATAATAAATGATTATTAATATATAATTATATATAATATTATATTATTTATAATATATTTTATTATTTGTTTTAATTTCACCTCCAGCAAGTCAAAAATGCCCCTAAATGTAGTATGTAGATCTACTTTGGTATTTATTTAAATGAAATTGATAGATTATATATGTTCTGGTATGAGAGGAACTCAACAATAAAATAGTCATGGCCTTCAAAATTAGTGTATTTCCTAATCTGTTCTAAGTAAGGCACAAGACCATTGTAGTTGGAAACTCAAGATCAAATCCATTGTAGCAGTTTTGGTTTTAAAATTAGCTTGTTATCTATTGCTTTCCTGTCACAGAAATATATTAAGTTTGAATATGACTTTTAAAGAATTTTTGGATCAAAGTTGGGAAAAACTGTTTGAAGAATAAAAACCTTGAATGCAAATAGCATTTCTACATTGTCAAGATTGAATTTAATGGTTTCATTGTTGCTTCCATTTAACCCCCAGCTATGGGTTAAATAGCAAGGCATCTAGCTGTGATTGGCAGGCAATCTAGGAGTAGGACAACTGTTAATCGTATGTAGCTCTAATGTAACACATACGATGCAGCTATTGATAAGAACATATTAATTTGCAAAATTAATTTTGTCGCCATTATCTGGTGAAGTGGCCATAATTATAAAATAAATACAAATCCCAGTTATAGCAGGTAATAATGTTTCTTTATTTGCCATGAATCATCTATACAAGTAACATATATATATATAATTTGGAAAATCCCAAAAAGATTATGCGTCCTGGGTAAGATGTTAAACTATGTCTGATCAGGAGGTTTTGAGGAGTTTAGAACCACCTCTTAATTGCTAGTGTTCCCAGTTCCACCCTGACCTGAGGTGGTAGCACATGTTAGGGTCCCAGCTATGGGAAAATAGTTAACTATTACCAGCAGTACTTTTTTGAAAATTGAAGGAAATATATTACCAGCAATAAAAAATGTTGTCGGCATTAAGTAACCCATTGAGGTTGATATGCTGTAAAACAAAATAAACCAAACCCATCTAAACCAAAGAATACATATTCTATTCATACGAATCTATCCTAAAAATGTTGTTGGCATTAAATAACCCATTGAGGTTGATATGCTGTAAAGCAAAATAAACCAAACCAAAAAAATTATGCACAAAAGAAAGTAGCCATCACTACTTCTGAAGTTAAGAAAAAAAAAAAAATTTTGTCAGCCATTTCTCGAAAAAATAGTAATAAGAATATTAGTAAATATTAGTAGTAAAAATATTAATATTAGGTTGGTGCAAAAATAATGATGTAATAATGTTGTTTTTTGACGTTAAAAAATACGTCAAAAAACAACATTATTACGTCATTATTTTTGCACCAACCTAATAGTAAAAAAAATATTAGTAAAAAAAAAAAAAGAAACAAACGTTTGACTGATGCCTAACATATTCTTTAAAAAAGAAAATCTTTAAATAAAAATTTAAAAAAATAGTGGCTCTCACATGATTCTATACTGATTTTGGGTTGGCAGTCAATGTTTTCCCCAAATATAATTGAAACTCTTCTCTTTAGTTGTGACAGTAATATTTGAATCTAAGCTATTGTACAGAATTATTGTATTATTCTGAATTAGAATTTTTGTCCTCAAACCATGTCTGATGTCAGGGTAATTATTTAATGAAGACTTTAAGAGCTCCAACAAACTTAGCTTTTAGAATTGGGTGAATTTGCATAAGCATCAAAGAACAAAAGGAGAATTCCTGTATAATGGGCGTATCATGCTTTCTATTTCTCATCTTCAGCAGAAAGCCAAGTAACTAACTAGAAGACATCGAAATGATCTTAATGATAGAAGTAATCATCTACAATATGAAAAGCAATGAATCTTCATATTCATAATAATGATGAAAATGAATTCAAGAAAATTACTAAATGGATCTAAAAACTTAAAAATTCACACCGTTTGAAATCTAAAAATTCACAAATCTTCAGTAGAAAGTCAATCCAACATGAAAGTCAAGTAACTTAATAGAAGACATTGAAAAGGTCTTAATGACAGAAGATATCATCTACAATATAAAAAGCAACAAATTGACATCTTTAATAAAACTGTTATTGTATAATTGTACTTTGCAGCATTTAAAGAAAATATCTGCCCTATGAATATTTACAGTATTTTCTGATTCTAAGATATTTTAATGAAAATATTGGTGATTGTTTTTTCTTTTTGTTCTTTTGTATATATTTGGATATTTATATTTACTTACATGCACACAAAACCATGCAATATCTGCTTTTTATGTTTTTTTTTTTTTGTTTTTTTTTCCTTTCAAACAGGTTTATCTTGTATTTGATATTTTTCCATTTCAGTTATAACATCCTTATTTTTCAACATATTTTTTCATTGAGTCAGGAAGAGGAGTCAGTATTTAGGGAGTGGGGGCATATTAATCCTGTCATGTTAACTATCTGAGGAAACCAACTATAAATGAAAATGCATTCAGTGGAAAATGAAGTGGACAGTCTGGTCAACTGGACATCAAGGAGTGGTCATAGCAACCACTTGACTTTCTCTTGACAACAGTGTTATCAATTTCAAGTCTGTATTTTCTGTTTTGAAAATTAACTTTTAATAATTTTCATTTATTTATTTATTTATTTTTTTATGTTCTTTTCAGAACATCATGAATTTACTCATTTCTTAAATAACTTTTAATTTGGGACTGATCTCAAAATATTTGGATATCCTGTTACATTTTAGCAGGTCCATCCTAAACTTCTTACTCCTGGTAGCATCAATTTTGTGAGATTAATGGCAACAACTAGAACTATAATTTGAACTAAATGTTGAGTTTTTTTTAGGCTTGTCATAAAGCATTCTTATTCATTTGCTAATGATGCTTTTAGATATAGTAAATATTTAGTTTTCAATCCATGCCTTAAACTGAGTTGTATCAAATAGAGAGGAACAAAAAGTATATTTATTATTTATATAAATAAGTATATATAGACGTCAGAAGTGGCATTCCATTGTCCTCTCTGATTAGGTCTGCTATGTAGTCATGTTTTGTCTTTATAGAATCTCTACTCAAAGCTTCATTCACTTCTTTGTTTGTTCTTCTAATCAGAGTACTTACTTCACATCAACTATTTTTCCTTATGGCAGTCATTTTGATTCTGTCTGATATTTTCCCCAGCTATGGTTCTGAGGCAGTTGCTTTCAAAAACTGAGATCCTTTGTATGTCCTCCTTTCTTAGTGTCCAGGTTTCACAGACATAAATTTCTAGGAGGTTGATCAGATCACAGTAGATCCTGGGTTTGATGTACTATGGAATGTCTTTTCTGTCCAAGATCTTTTTCCTCAGTTTTCCCAAATCGGTTAAGGCAAGTGTTATTGTTTGCTATTTATCATCAGATGTAACTGGGGAAAACTGATCTATAATGTCTTTCTATGTAGATTGTGTGCCTTGTCATAGATTAGTATGCTTATCTGACAAATCATTGTACTAAAAAAGCAGTTTGCTTCTCACTGAGTGGTTTGTGCTTGTGGACTTAAGGAAAAAATTAAGCTTAATAAATGGAGAGTAATTGGCTATGGTTAAGTGTAATAGGCAAAAAATCCCAACAAACGGAATTGAAAAGTTTCCAATAATGAAAAGAACAGGGTAAAAAAATACTAAACAAACAATATATAAATAAATAATAATACCAAATCTGCAAGTGGAAAGGATAATCCAAATAATCCTAATATAAAATATTAAAAAGATAGATCCATGAAGAGAGCTCAATGTATTTTTTTACAGAGCAATATGATAGACATCAAAGGAAAAAACTTAACACATCATCGAAAAATCCAGTAGTAAATTTATTTTGACAGATAAGTTTTTAATATCTGCTTCATCAGATTGAAATTACAAAATGGTTTAAATTTATCCTGACAATGTTAAAAATTATTTTATATATATTAATATATGTAATATATTAGCACCATAAGAACACCATATGAATCTTTCAGTGGAGTTCACCCCTCTTGATTTTTTTTTTTTTTTTTGTTTTTTTAATTCACAGATCTCTATTTCCTAGACTAGCATCCAACCATGGCAAGTGAGTCCTGTCTGCTCTCCTATTTCACCCATAGCTAGAGAAATACAAATTCATGCCCTTTCCAAGGTTATTAGTATAAAGTAAATTATGAAACTAACTTGAGTCAGAATTTGAACTTAGCATGCTAATTCCACTTTACATGCCAAGAACCTTGAGGCTACATACACATCCTTTATTTTTAACTGTGGGTAAAAGTCTTTTGGAGGTATGATGTGTCTTATTGGTCAGGCTGAAAATTTTTCAGCACATACCTGTATTTAATAGTTAATCATTCATTAATCCTGAGTTTCATATGAAAAGATCTTTGTGTATTTTGTATCTATACAGCATTGCTGTTTCTTCCTATCCAAAGCAATCATTTCAAGTATCAAAAGTAGCATTCTGGTGTCCTCTCTGATTAGGTTGTCATATTTCTTAAGTGGTCTATCACATTGTCTTTTGCTATAGAAGTTGTCTTTGTAGAATTTCTACATAAAACTTGTCCTCCTCTTGTGATTTTGTGGCCAAATGAGTTTAGCCTCCTTCTAAGCAAGTTAGTCTTCAAATTTAATTTGGTAAAAGACCTTTTGGGTGGGAGTGATAAGTTTGTGAATTTTTAACATTTTTTTTGTTAAGCTGAGGATTTGACTTGAATTTGAATACTGTTGTTCTACTCTCCACTACATACTTCCACTGAATCCAATATATCCCCCTCTTTTTTTTTTTTTTTTTTTAAATCCCTCCTAAGTATTAAAACAAATTATTGTCTGAAATTGTGTATTATTTTCAACTTTGTTGTTACCTTGGTCTTAGGGATTTCTCAAGTGTATCTTTCAGCCACTGGTCTTTGGAAATTGCAACTTCTAAAGATTACAAGATGCAAGACAGCTGAAGAAGTCCTTAGAACATATCAGCTGAAACACTGTAATGGAAACAACAAAGATGAAGATATTAGCTTGAAAAATGGGTCAAACAAGAAAACAAAACCACTTTTTGGAAAGGCGATAAATAATTTCACTTGCTTAGAAACAAAATTGCTTCCATTTTTTTTTTTTTTTTTTTTTTTTTTTTTTTTTATAAACATTTTTCTTTTAATTCATTATTTTATTTTGTTTTAAATTTCTCCTTCCAAATGTTTATTCTTCACCAATTTCTTATTTTAGTATGTACATGTTTTTATGTTTGTATATCATAAATGTTTCCATCTCTCACCCTCAATGCATCTTTTCTCATTTGGCCTGTTTGAATTTAAAAATAAGTGTCTGCGACTAAATTCCTCCAAACCTCAGAACAGGCAAGAACACTTAGCTCTTAGTGGCTTTATTGCAATTAAAGTTTCTAAAATCTGCTTAAGTATAGCAGTTAACCCATCTACTTTTCTACAACTTCCATCAAATATATAAGGGATGTCCAAAAAAGTAAGGTCATGTCATAAGTCCCATAACTCACCAGGAGTGGGAGGGTCAGTCCTGGGTATGATGATAAACTACATCCGGCAGCAAGGCCTCTGATTGTGAGATTGTAGGTTTTCAGGAATGTGGAACCACCTCTTAATTGCTGTTGTTCCCAGGTCCACCAGAATCAGCTACAAGCAAATAGTGACCCCCCCCCCCACAAAAAAAACCACTATGAAAGTATAAAAATACATTTTTATAGTAAAATTACCAGGAATACATTTTTATATTAAATTACCAGCAATAACTGTCTATATTTCTGAGATGAGGTATTATGTACATTATTTACATTATTCGGACTATTGTCCTCATCTTTGTCGCCATATTTATTACAACGTTTTGGCCGTTGTATGCTCCAGCCTTCTTCAGGTGGTTGGAATGTTGAACTGAACCCTTTATCTCGCTCACTGGGACACATGGGACAGTGGATAAAGGTGTTAGTTAGATCCAGTGACAGGATCCAAAGAGTATGAGTTCAATACTCGGTTAAGACAGTGGAGAACTTCCAGAGGGAAATTAACAGGAGATAACTGATAACTGACATTCTATTAAGCATGGCATGTGGAACTAGAACAGTCTACCCCAGTAAGCGAAATAAAGGGTTCAGTTCAACATTCCAACCACCTGAAGAAGGCCGGAGCGTACAACAGCTGAAACATTGTAATAAATATGGCGACAAAGATGAGGACAATAGTCCAAATAATGTAAATGTTCCAGCAATAAATTTTATCTGTATTTGAAGGCATACAATTGTGTCCAAAATATTTAGATTTCAGCCTTAAATAACCTATAAAGGTTGATATGCTGCTAAACTGAGTCAACCAACCAACTAAATAAACCTTGCACATACAATTTCATGTTTCCAACCTCTGGAATGTTCAGAATCTATTTAATCATTTTCCATTGATATTCAGAATTGTTAAATCAAATCCACTGACTGGGCAATGAAAAGCACTTTTGCCAATATATTTTCTGTAGAAATGGGGATTTTTTTTTTCTTCTTAAAAAGTAACATAATTGCACAACATTCTCTCAACCTTCATCAACAGCTTCTATGAAGTTTTTTTAAAAATGTGTGGCAATACACAAGGATTCTGGCAAATTTCTTTTTATCTTTATAAGTATTGTAAAATGATTTCTATACAGATACAATGTAGCATAAAAAAAGAAACAGGAAGTCATTTTTCATAAGCTCTACAATTAATGAGAAAATTGCTCTGGAATTTAAGCAGCAAGATTATGTACAAACATGTAGTCGAAGGCTTACAATTTCGTACAAAATATATTTAGTTGAAACCATAAATTTGTGTACAAAATTCGATTTCAGCATTAAATAATCCATAGAGATTGATATGCCACTAAACAAAATCACCCAAACCAAACCCAGGTCAGAGGGACACCACATGCATGACAGCTGTAGCAGTATCATCACATCAAGAGCAAGATAGCTTTAACCCAACACATATGCACAAGCCTGTTAGGACTTGGTTGTTTTTATTGAGTAACCATCTTTAGGAGGAGATGCCGGGGAGTAATGGATATTGGCTTGGATTGAGGAATTGGTGAAGTTTATTATGTTCACTTATATACTAATACCCTTCGGAAAAGTATGACACCATCTCTTCTCCCCCTGTATGGTCAAATAGCAGGATAGACTGGGTTCTATAGCCTTAGGTGGTAACCGGTCTAGAAGAAGGAAAACTCTGAATTCAAACTGGAGTGAGTTGGGCTCTGTCAGGCTGTCTTGCTCAAGACACACCACTTCTACTGCAGCTGCAGTACATGTGGTGCCCCTGGGACTCATGATCAGGATCTTTAGATAGATTACCATCTAAAGCTGAAGATCTATCTGCCTATTAGCTTGTTCTTCTAGACTGGTTGTCAGATATTGCTACAAAACTCAGCCTGGCTTGCTAATTTAACTCATAGGGATAGGGATGGGGGTAATACCTTTCCTAAGAGTATTTATACAGAAAGTGAACATTAAATCTGCCAGTTTTCGATCTCTGCAGTTTTCTCATTCTGAGCTATTGTTACACTATTGGCACAGCCTTGATAAGTCTAATTCCTTTAAAAACAAATTAAGGTAATGACTGACATGGCAATTAAATTTTTAAAGATCAAACTTGAAAGCAAAAAGCCAGAAGAGAATTCTACAAGTGAGAAGTGCATAGAACTTAAATTACATCTAGCCACTGACTATTTTGTGCATCATGTAATAATTGTAAGTAAAATCGTGCATTAAAATAAGTAACAAAGTAATCATTTCAAGTTCTAAGAATATTGGTGTCTTACATTAATAAGATAGATGTTTTCAAATATTTTTACTATTAAGAATTTCAATATGAGAAACTAGTAATCTCCCCACCCCCCCCTGCTGCTAGGTGATCTTGCTGTGTGTGACATGAAACTTTTCTTCCTAAGGAATTTATTTCTTTTTTTAATTATTTATTAGTCGCAGTCACTTGTATGTTTTGCTTTATTTGTGTTTGATGTCATTGCCTTGTTACCACATTCCTCCTGCACTTGCTTTCATTACATATTTTCCCATTCCATGCACCTACCCTGTTTTGTGGGCTTCTGCATTTTTTGCTTTTACAGAGGAAAGTGGGGGTGGTGATGTTTTTTATTGGGGCATGGGTGGTAGAGGAAGCTGTATATTTATTTTTTATTTTTTATTATTATTATTATTATTTTTTTTTATTATTTTTTTGCAAAACAGATCAGTAAAAAAAAAAAAGAAAAGAGCCCTGAAAATGATCAGTTTTAAATTTCATTAAAAAAAAAAAAAAATTGCATAAAAAAAAATTAGTCTTTCAAAACTGATTAGTCCTTAACTTTTTAGTGCCCAGATATAGTTGAAAAATATTTTGAAAAAAATTGGTATATTGATAAATAATAAATTATATTTTAATATGATTTGTAAACACATTGTATTTTAGTCTTTTCCATATATATTATTACTAAAAATATTAAAAATTAATACTCTATCTAGTTTTAAAAAACAAAATGACTTAAGATATGCATGTTCCACTAATGAACAATGAGCACTAAAAGGTTATTAAACTGTTATTACGAAATATAAAAATAACTAATCTTGGTAAAAAAATTTAGGGCATATATCTCTGAGTAATACATCATGTGAATTTCATTGTATAATATTTGTTTCAATCTTTTAGTGCTGGACAGTGGTTGCAAGATTTGACAAAAATTGGTATAAAGTTATATAGTCATAAATATTTGCATCTGATTTGTATGCACATATTGTATTTTAGTCTTTAAAGATAAAATAATTGATAATAATGTTCGTTTGGTATAAGATGTACCTTCAAATATGTCTTTTTATCTTTTCAAGAACTAATTTTTATAGGAAATTTAATCTCAGCCAAGCATTGACTAAATCTCTCTCTATAAAAGGGAGGATGTGTGTGTGTGTGTAACGAATGCACGTCTGCAATTTTCAATGGATTTGCACCAAAATTTACATGCACATGCTCCAAGTTAGCAGAAAGGCCAAGACCAACTTTGCATTTCCTAACTCCCATTGATAGTGGAAATAATCAATTTTTTTCATGCTTCTACGGCAGTTTTCATGTAGTTTGCAGCCATTTTCTACTGGCCAGAATGAGAGCCTATAGCTGGCTGCTACGAATAGGCAGAAAGATTCTATTGGCCAGCGTGAGAGCCAACAGCTGACTGACACAAATGTTAACTAGCATGCTTGCATGCAAAAAAAAACAAAAAAATCAATAGCTGCATTCGTCACAAGTGGGAAAAATTTAAATCTGCATGGCACTTTACTCCAATTGGCTCATTCATTTGCTTAAACTCAACGTTGATTCTGATTCCGCAGAACTGGGTTGGGTGTGAAAAAGTGTTGTTAACATTCTTTTTTCATTCGGTTTTTCCAGTTAAGAGTCCTTTTTTGAAGCTGATCGTTTTGTGTTCATTTTGTTTAGTTCTTTTTTCGTAACAAATTTAATGTTTAGTATAGAGCTTAGAAAAAATTCACAGTGTGAGATAGGCAAGATGTAAGTCATGTAGCAACATCAGCACGTCAAAGGGCACTCCTTTAAAGGCAAGGAAGGGAAAAAATATTTTAAGCCAAGTAATAGCGATTGCTGTATGGGTCGTACGATTTTTTAATCAAGCACGGGCAACGCCGGGCCATGCTGCTAGTAAATAATAATAGAAACAGTTTCATGTTAAAAAGAAAATCTCAGATAAGAAATGGCGGACATCTTTCTCTCTTGTATGAAAAATAAATATGTTGATTATTTTCTTTATGGGACATTTTAAGACTTGATTCTTTGATGCCTGCCAAGAATTAATTTTTTGGTTATTTTTATTATTTTTATTATCAATAATATACATGGAAAACACTAAATCCTGTTAAAATACAATTTATGACTTATAATTTGATACCAATTTTCATTAAATTTGCAACTATTGTCTGAGCTCTTTCAGGTTAATCAACATGCTCAGCAGAGACAATTTCACTTTTGGCATGTCCACTTTTAACAGAATATAGTTTTAGATGGCCTCAACTTTACCATGAGACCTAACAGCCTTTGGATCATGAAAACAAAAGAAATATTTATTTTCTTATTTAGTCCTTTAGCTTAATCTTTTTTTATCTGTTGTTCCACTAGTGGAATATATTTTAAGACACAATTCTTTGACGCTTGCCGAGTATTAATTATTTTTATTGATATTGAAAACACTAAAACATAATATATGCTTACAAATCATGTTAAAATACAGTTTATGAATTAGAAATTTATACCAATTTTTGTCAAATTTTGCAATCATTGTTCAAGCATTAAAAGGAATATTCGTTGGTATCCGTTCGTCTTGAGAGACGATGGAGTAGTACGGTGCGCTACGAGCCTGGGTGAGATAGATGGAGAACTAGGGCTGCCCAGACATCTATTTCCCCCTCTCAGCCTTGCTAGCAGAGTCCAAAGGAGAGGATAAATGAATACGGTTTGGTACCAGTGCAGCTGCAGGAGTTGCCGGAAGGTAGCACAAAGTGCCATTCATCCACCTTCGGGACTCCGGTTTTGAATTCAGAGTTGTCCTTCTCCTAGACCAGTTGCCATCCAAGGCTATAAAACCCAGTCTGTCCTGCTATTTATCCATGTCTGGAGCGAGAAGAGGATTTGCACCTTTCCCAAGGGTATTAGCACATAAGTGAATGTAATGGATTCAAATGGAATTCAGTGTCCTGGGTAAGACAATAAACTACATCCGCGTCTTGGGTAAGACAAACTACATCCGATAGCAAGGCCTCTGATAATACATTTTTGAAAAAATAATGATGCCAGTTATACGTTTTTGAAAGGAAAAATAATATTAGCAGCTATATGTTTTTGAAAAAATAATGTTACCAGCTATACATTTTTGAAAGAATAATATTACCAGCTATACACTTTTTAGAAAAAAAATATTAACAGAAATGGATTTTTGACAAAACAAAAATATTACCAGAAAAAAAAAAAAAGAAAGTTGTTGGCATTAAATGACCCATTGAGGTTGATATGCCGTAAAACAAAACAAAACAAACCAAACCAAACCAAACCAAACCAAATGGAATTCAAACTCGGTTCTCCGATTCCTCAATCCCAGCTGCTATCCATTACTCCACCATGCCTCCTATATTCTATTAAAAGGAATATTAAAGAAAGAAATTCACACTATATATTACTCACAGAAATTTAAGTATGTTCTGAAAATTTAACCAACATTAATTATTTTTATATTTAGCAATAACAGTTTAGTAACATGTTGTCCCACTAGTGACTATTAATTTTGATAATTTTATTTTTATTCTTAATACACACAGTAAAAGACTGTCTTTAGTCACTGCTGGAATACAATTTACGACTTAAAAAAATTTATGCTGATTTTTGTCAAATTTAGCAACCATACCTGCACACTATAAAAAGGTTATATCGGTGTATTGTAATGGTTAACAAGCCTGTTACACTTGATCAATTATGACTGAGTAATGAGTTCAATCCTCACTCGGTGCTCTATACTTTTGACCTTGTGCCACATCTAAGCTATGCTTAGTAAATTGCTAAAAGGTTATGAAGGAAAACCTGTTTTTGAACAGGTCATTCTGAACTTGTTGATAAGAAAGTGTTTCTCATTGTCAATGTTCATATAACAACCAGCAGTCATTAACAGTGGAATGATGTGTTGAGAATATAAGAGCTACTATGTTTTTGATGTCACAAATCTAAATTGGCTGTTAATTAAGAAAATATTTTGTTATTCCCAAAATAAAGTTTAGCTTCTGTTCTATTTGTTAGATGTCACAATAGAGAGCAATATTTCTATTTCATGTAATAATATATATATATATATATATATATATATATATATATATATATATATATCTTTTAAAAGAGGGATCATATTTTATTCATCAAAAAGGATACCAAAGTATCACAACAATTAAAATTTAGGTACCTTTTGGCAGACACATCTTCAGAAAAAATAGAATTGTCAGGAAATATGATGAAGTGGTTGAAAAGAAAAATTATTTTCAACAAGTGTTGTTAAAATAAACAAAAAAGGTGGAGGGAACAAAATAATAATAAAAAAAAAAAAATTATTTTCCTACTTTGGTCTTGAATTGGTGACAGATTCCCAGAAAAGAACTAAACTTATGTTTTAATTCTATCTATATTAATTTACATCTGGCCCTGTGTAGGCAGAGAGAATTGAAACACAAGTTAGCCCCTTTTTGGGGGCTAGTAAAAAAAAAAAAAAAAAAAATTTTCTTTTTCTTTTGTTTCTGAAGATTTGTCAGGCAAAAGGTACCAACATTTTAATTGTTGCAATACTTTTGTATCCATTTTTATGAATAAAATATGATCCCTCTATAAAGGTCATTCTATCCTGATGTGGCAGTAATAATCTGTTTTTATATATATATATATATATATATATATATATAGGAATTTAAAACAACATGCCTGCTCGCACACACAATTCCGTAAAATACTTGTCAAAAACAATTCTTTTTCTCATGTCTTTATTCAAGCTTGTACCTGTTGTGTGTGTGTGTGTGTGTGTGTATATATATATATATATATATATATTCACCCCCAAGTATAGGATTGGTGTATACGGAATAAATTCCAATAACGAACAAATACTATTCTTAAAAGAGTGCTCAATACAGAGTAGAGCAAATATAATCAATTAATTGAAAATTATAACATAAAAATGTTATAAAATCATTACAAAAATAGCCATTTTGTTTCAACACTTCTGGTGTCTTCTCAAGTGATGGTGTTGAATCGACACCAGAAGTGTTGAAACAAAATAGCTATTTTTGTAGTGATTTTATAACATTTTTATGTTATGAATTTACGATTAAATTTATAATATATTAATTTATATATTTCTAATTAATTATGATTTTTTTAATGGTGGCTGTTTGATACAAGGGACATAACTATGGCATTCATGAGTTAAGTTTCTTAACATGTTAACTGCCAGAGGTCAATTACAAAATCTGACTTCAACAGCCAACTTTATAATTGCTAACTTAGACAATAAAAAGTTTTTATGAGTTTTTTTATAGCTGCAAATGAAATCTTGACATTGTTTGCACCCTACAAGTATCCACTGCGAATAAACTCCTTGACAAATGCAGATGGAAATGCCAAACATCTGATAACCCGTATTCTGTGTCATAATAGAAAATTCCAACCATGAGTTATCCCACAGTTGGCAGTTAATGTATTGAAGCAGAATGAGAAAAACTTATTTTCTTTTCTTTTCTTTTTTTTAAAGATTATGGGGAGATAACTGTGTTTACAAATTATATTCTTAACTTATGTATGTATCATATATAGTATTTAAATATGGTTTAAATACCGTATAGTGCAAATCAGGGGAAATTACTGAATCCAAACTAAGATTATTAGTGTTCTTTGGGTGAAGACATTTAGAATTACCATGAAGCTAGTTCATAAATGCAACTTTCATTTCATAAAAATTATGCCCAAAGTTCTGCTGGTAGCAATTTTTCAATAAAATTTCTGGCCTCTTTTTAGGGGTTAATACCAAACCTTAAATAAGTATTCATCTATCTTTGGTGAAATGGTTAGCTTATAGGCTTAATTATTTGCTATTTTCTGCATGGGTTTTACTTTCACTTTCGTTCATTTAATTTTGCCCTCACGTATTTAATATAAAACAATGTAATCAACAAAACAGAATCTAATTGATTTCAAGCTATTCATTATTGAATTTGAAATCCTTCCAGGAAGTGAATCTAGTTCCTTTGACTTCACAAATTCGGAAATTACAACTTTATGGATTTAGTGCCCCTGGCTTTTATATATTCCTTTATTTTGAATTTTTGGTTTTTTTTTTTTTTTAGTGCATGCTGTTCAGAGCTCGACACTGTGCATGCTGGGATATCTATGCTCCCTTATTTGGTCATGCCCCAATCCTTCATTTCTTCCTCCTTATCTTCCTTCCAGCATCAAGGCATCTTCATTGAACCATTCCTCATCCTCTTGTACATATAAATTGTTATGAAGAGAATGTGTTAGTATATTAAATAAATAAAATGGAAGATTTGTCTAAGCCCTACTTATAATTCCTGGGCATGTTTGATGACATCTTTCTCTCTCCTCTATTACTTTGCATGCAATTGTGTACGTCGTCTAGATGTAGCCGTGCTCACAGACCCTGTGGAATGGTCCGAACAACAAGGTTAGTCCTGAGCTCAATTTTCTCTTGCTGCCACCAAGTGTGGGTTACCATTTTTATTATTTACAATAATAATAATAATAATATCTTTTTTGGTCTTTGAACTGTTTTTTTTTGTTTTTTTTATTAACAAACATTTTTTTTCTGCTTGATTGACTCTATATTAAAAAAAAAAAAAATGGTATTTTTTCTTATTTTTGGAAGAGCTTCTTTAATAGATCTGATAACATTAACTCTGATTTTCAACATTTTAGAAACTAACTTGGAAAGAGACACTTTGACCAAAACTGAACTTTGAAAATTCTTGTACAGTTCATCTAGGAATAAATATGGCCATATCATGTTGAAACATTGGTTCCTATATGATCACCAAAGTTAAGCAACATCGAGCCTATTTAGTACCCAGATTGACCAGTTAGGAATATCAGGTGCTGTAAGCTTGGATGTGTGGGTGGTGTAATGGCTAATTTTGAAGAGAACAGAATTTTAGTTCCAGTCTGGTTCATTATATTCACTTACATCCAAATACCCTCGGTAAAAGCATGAATTCACCTCTTCTTACCCTAGCTATGGGTTAATTATGAGGACTTGTATCAGCAAATCATTATCTCCACCCCCCAATAATTCTTACACTTTTTCTGGCTTTAACCCTTTAGCATTCAATCCAACCCATAAATATCAGCTCTTAATGTTCAACCTGTTGTAACCTGCCCCATATATAATCTCCCATAATTTTTCACAAAATCATTGTAAATAACACAGGAAGTTGAACATGTTTAATGCTGGAGGGTTAAATAGCATGCAAAAGGTTGATAAGCTGTCAAAAGAAAAAAAATTACACTGTTATTCTTCCATGTAATTCCTACAGCAAACCTGATGTTAATCTATTTCATGAAATAACATATATATATATATATATATATATATATATATATATATTTCTGACTGAATCTTTGAAATGAGGAATTATCATTACTAGCCAAATTCCCATCTTATGAACATTTCTCTCTTAATTTAGAAGTAATTCAGCACACTGTTATTTTTTTAATGGTAACTGGATTTATGGCCATTGCTTTACTTGATTTTCATTGTTCAATTCTAGGCACCTGAAAATTGGCATTTTGTTGCATCTGCATTTGGCTTTTTGTCCAAGATCAAAGTTTAGTATCTGTTCTTATCAGTTATTCAAATTCTCTCTCTCTCTCTCTTCTTTTATCTTTTCTTTCTTTCATTTTCTCCTTTCCACATGATCAAAATGGAATAGTCCATTATTTATGAGGTATTGGCAGGGCACAACGGTCGTGCAAACTAATGAAGGAAGCGACAAGCAAAATTATAATAGGATTACTATTATATAGATATTTATTCAGACTTGAGTCGCAGCAACTGTTTTGGCTGAAATGTAACTGCCACAACTTGAATAATGATATCGGTTTAGATAAATCTGTAATAGTCAAAATTGAGTTTTGGTCAGTGTCATAATTTTCTGTATTTCTTCCACAATGTTGAAAAAGGTGCTGAAATATTTTCAGAAAAAAAAAATTTTAATTATAATTTTTTTAATAATGGGTAATGGAGAATGTCAAGAGTAGTATTGCTTAGTAATTCAATATTAATACACTGCTGTGATTACTAATTACCATATATATATATATATATATATATATATATATATATATATATATATATATAATATGCGCGCACATGCATGCAGGATGATTGAAAAGTAACTCCCTATTTTAAGTATGAGTGGCCAGCTAGGAGACCATAACACCCTATGACTTTTTACTTTGGGGTTGGTTAAAGGAGCAAGTCTTCTATGCCAAACCAAGATGTTTGAAGAACTTAAAAGGCGAATACAAGAAGTTATGTCTTCTGTACCACAAGAGTGCCTGGTGAAATCAGTTGACACTATTCCTTGGCGGCTCAAGAAGCTGGTAGCAAAATCCAGTGCCCGTATTGAATTTTAAATAAAATCTCATGTTAAATATTTCCTCTCATATACATTTCTTGTAAAAATTATAGTTAATAAATAAATTATAAGTATTTTAAAATGGGGAGTTACTTTTCAGTCACTGTATGTATGTATGTGTGTGTGTGTGTATATTATACACACACACCATAACTACTATCTATAACAATGATGCAACTTGTTTTTGTTTTAAGTCAGCTTAGAATAATTTTTTGTTTAACCCTTAGCATTCAATCCACCCAAACCAGCCCCATAAATATTGGCTCTTGATGTTCAACCTGCTATAACCTGCCGCATGTATACTCTGCCGATATATATGACAATATTGTAGATAATGCAGGAAATCACACAAATGGTGACACCTTGACCGCAAACAGTGAGACGTTGCAAGCCGATATTTACAGGGTGTGTTTGAGTGTGTTGAATACTAAAGAGCCTTTCCCTAATCTTCTGGGCCCATGATTTTTAAATACTTCGTTAGTTTCTATGCTAACTTTATTAAGCGTTAGAAGTCCCTTGTTAAAAGATGATGGTACGAGGTCTCTCAAAATGTAAAATGTTTTTCTTCAGATATTTGTTGATTGTGTGATTGGAAAGTTTGGCATGTTTAGCTTATGTTAAATCTGAAAATGTCAAGTTGTCTACAAGAAATTTTTACTCTGTAAACTTCATATGACATCATTGAGTTGCAAAGGAGGTAACTAAATTTTTTTTTTTTAACATTCTTTATGACATGTCTCCTTGTGGTATGGTGGTTATGGCTCTCCACAACTTCCTAAATTATAAATGTTATTTTTAAGAAAAAAAAAAGTATTGATATAATTATTTTGCCTAATGTATGCTTCAGGGTACATTTTGGATTTAGTGCTTCCACAAGATTTTATTTAAATTTCTACTAATGTTAGTATTAAGTAACTTTTTATATCAGGAACCACTTTGGAGAATTTATCGATGGAATTTTTATTTATCACTTTTTTCTATTTCTTTTAAGTCAATGATTCTCAAATAGTAGACTCTTGGTTCTCCAAGAAAGAATTTCTAATTTAAGGGGAATTTTAACTAGGGGAATATTTTATATTATAAATTTAATGAAGAAAACTATGAGATGACAGTTCCAAATGGCAAAGGAATTTAGAAAAGCTGGGATTGCCAAGGGGATAAATTGTCCTTTGACTCTGGGGAACCAGACTTAGACATCGTTAAATTTGTTAAAATAATGTTAAAATCCTAATAAAAAAGTGTGAAGTAATAAATCCAGACATCATTTTATAATGCTAAACAGATTCAATAAGCATATTTCTTGAATGATTTAAAAAAAAAAAAAGTATATAAACATTATATTATCTTTTAAAAAGCAAAAGAATTGTCCTGAATAGGTTAAAAGTTTCTCCTAATACTTTAAGAATGAAAAAAAAGTTTCTGATCCTTAAAAAGGGAATTGACCACTTTGTAAACTTGAATACATTTAAATTCAGTTTCATACTGAAAAAAAACCTTGACTGCCTGATAAAGTTATTAAATCATCAATGTCTTTTATTAAATATTTAATATTTGATAAAAGTAGCAAACATGGTTGCTAAGTATTCCTCCATTACCATCAACCTCTGCATTCCACAAATTCCTTGTTTGTCATTCACACAATCTGCTTTTTCAGCTAAATGAACAACACTGCACCCCAATTACCACCCAGCTTCACTCCTGTTCAATAAATGTCTCGTGCATATATCCAGATTGTGTGCCTTCATTTTGAAAGAATTTCTGTAGAGATTCACTCGAAGACACATTTCATTCTCTTGTTCATCATTGGCTTGTGAAATAGCCAGGAATTTATTACAGCATTGAATGCACACCCTTTTGAGTTTTTGTAAAGAAGTCAAACTCACACCTGAAATACTGTAAACTTGTGCTCATAAATTTCAGATAGGCACTGGCCAGTTGTAAGAGATTGCTAATGACAGTTTTCTTCAGAAGGAATTGGAAACCTGATGAAGAATTTGATAAGTGTTATCAAATTTGATTTGAGTGAGAGACCCCCAAAAGGAAGACTTTGGACAGAAGAAATATATTCAACTAGCTTGTACCTATTTTGCATCATCTGTTTGGTTTGCCCACTCAGATAAAAAAAGAAATTGGGTGACTGTAGAACAAATTGTACAGCTTAGTAGTATGCTTATTTGTAAGTATATATATATATATATATATATACACATACACATGGATACATGTCTCTGCCCAATCCCACACTGTTCATATATGTATATGTTTGTTAACTACAATACGGAGACTGGCATAAATAGAAACAAAATTTTTAAAATAAACCAGTTAGTCTGATGCTCACGAGTGTGTGAAACTCAGGATCACAAACTCACATCAGTATGACTGTGTGTGTGTGTGTGTGTGTGTGTGTGTGTGTGTATATATATATATATATATATATATATATATAGTCATCACCAGACACTGTTTTGCTGTATCACAGCTGCTCAATGTGGCTAGATGTCCGATTGCTTCAAGCTGGGATTAAAACCTGAATGATTTGATACACACACATATATATATATATATATATATATATATATATATATATGATACCTACTTAACAAAAGTGATGGGAAGAAAAGAAAGAGTCTAAATGAATTCGGCTAGTTTAAAAAAGAAAAAAAAAAAATTGTAAACTTCCCAAGCACCATTTTTCTTTGTTTCTAACAAAATTTTCTTGTTTCTTACTAATTTGCTTAGCCTTTGGAATGCATCAATTCACTCCAAGCAAGGCAATAATGCCAGTAAGATGCAAGGGTTTACTGGGAGTGAAACAAAATGAGAAGACTTTAGAAGAAAACCGAATCCTAAACAGGAAAGGATAAACCTCTACTCCTGCTCAAAAGATAGGGAAGGAGAGTGAACCAGGCAATAAGCAAACCTTATAGGAAATTGTAATGACTCTGAGTATGAAAAATTTGATGAATGATAAAAGTTTTCCCTGTCACACCGAAAGCAGAGCATTCCTGTGCAAGCTGAAATTCTATAAAGCAAAGAAACAGTTCCCATTAATTTAAAGGGCAAATATTTTTTAGTCTTCCTAGATTTAAAAAAAAAAAAATTGTGATTTTTCACTGAAACTCAGTGTTGCAATGATTAAAGATAAAAATAACCCTTTAATTTGTAAAGGGCATCTAGATTTAGAGCAGGTTTATAGGATGTTTAGAAAAGAAAATATTGGAAAATACACAAAACTAAACAGTTAAGCACACTGTTGTATTTCTAGCCTGTTGCATTGCCCAATCAGCAGGCAACAAACTTCAGCCTTTGACATTATGATAGGCAAATACAAAAGAACATGATTTTTTTTTGGGGGGGGGGTGAGATTGAGCATGTAACTAATGAGGAAGTTTTAAAGAAAATAGAAACAAAAAGAACACTTATGCATAGAATCGGAAAAAGTTGAAATCTCAAAGATACATAATGAGGAAAGAAAGCTTGGAGAATCTGACACTCACAGGACAGGGAAAAAGCATTTAATGTGACTCAAAAAGGTTGTATAAATGGATGGCAGAACAAAGAGAGGAAGAGTGAAAAGACACATCTTATAAAAACTTTTGTGGAGAGCTGTGATTGCCTATGATCTGAAGGAATATGACACATAGAAATGGTGAGGGGTCTTGTATGTGATCAAATTCAATGAAATTCAAGAAATTACTTAATTCACAAAAGGTTTTTTTGACAGTATTTTTACTTTCCCTGTTTTCTTGATATTGCAACTGTTTGTGGCCAGTACAGTCTTGTAACCTTCAACTATAATTCAGCTGAAGGTGGTGTGATAGAATAAGTCTTGAACATCATAAAATTCATATTTGATCTCTTTTTGTAATGTCACTCAGTTGAAGATTTAAAGAATATACTGACCATAAATACTTAATGATCGAAAGCAAGAGAAAAAAAAACCCTCAAAATTAATATATTTTGAATAAAAATATTTTAAATTCATACCCACAAAAAACAGTGTCAAAAGGACAGTTTTTTCTCTTGACACTGCTATTATTGTATACACTTTTGACGTCCTCAGCACTGTCTTGTTTTTGTTATATAGGAATAAAGTGTCACTACTGACTCGGGATTTTGAACACAGATCACCAGAGAGCAAATATGGGTGATCCCATTTTGAATAAATAGATCACGTGATGGTAAAGGAAATGTATATATGGGAATTAGCGCAGTGTCTAAGTGATCACTATACAGTGGTTACTATTCGAGCGAGTATTATCAGTGTGAGGGTTATTCAAAGGCGTCTGACACCAGTATTGTTCAATGGCGTTATCATAGTTGTATCTGCAATTACAAAGTCTCTCCTACAATAAGCATTGTGAAAGTGACAAGTTTTTGTTGACATTACAAAAGTGGCAACGAGTTTTCATTGACATCATAAAAGATTTTAAAATGAGGATTCGAATTTTAGCAAAACCCAAACAGATGAAAATCATTTGATAGGCACAGTGGAGTAGTGGATAGCAGCTCGAATCAAGGAATTGGAGTGCCAAGTTCGAATTCCACTCAAATCCATTACATTCACTTATGTGCTAATACCCATGGGAAAGATATGAATCCTCTTCTCCTCCTCCCAGCTATGGATAAATAGCAAGACAGACTGGGTTCTATAGCCTTTGATGGCAACTGGTCTACCCCTGAAAGAAATGCCAACCTACTGCAGGAAAGAAATCTGCTTTGTCAGTCATGTATTGAAAGATACATGATTGCCTAAGCGTGTATCACGCATGGCACATAACTGACTGACATTTCCTTTAAACCTGAGAATTGGCAAAAAAGATATTAAGTACTATTTATTTATTAGATTTATAGTTATTCATAAAATATTAAGTAATAAATATTACTTTGTACTTGGCTCACATATTTTTATAATCTTGTAAATAAACATTGCTGAGGGAGTCTAAAGTGTATACAGTAATAGCAGTGTCAAGGTTAAACATAGTTGATGGTTTCTTATATCTATCTAGTTTGTTTGTTCATCAGCCATTTCTGGTGTACTTTTTAGCACATTGGGACCTAGGAAAAGATAACTTTTCAGGGTAAGGTTCATAAAACAAGTGCCATCATTGTTATTAGTCAATCAGCTTTGGGAATGCTTTGATGAAATCTTTGTCAAAACTAAAAATTGCAATGCCATTTATTTATTTTGCTAATGCAGTTTTTGTAGTTTTTTTTTTTTTTTTTTTTTTTGAGTTTGCTTCATTGGTGTTAAGCAGAATGCAAAGCATGAAATACAATTTTTCTGTTTCAGAATTGAAAAGAAACAAAAAAGGTTTAAAAGTAATGTGCCTTCAGCTTTTAACTGTGTCATATTTACATGTATCTGTGAGATACAAATTTTGGTGCTTGTAGCTTATGTCACATTGAAATCTTGCTAATTTTCATATCACAGGAGAGGCTTTGCTATTTCCCATGTCATGTGAGTCAGGGAGTCTCTTATCATAATTCATGGCTCAGAAACGGTTCTTTACTGTTTTCTGTATAACTTGGCAGGAATCTTGTTACTCTGTCACATGGGAAATTTTATTGCTTTCTGTGTCATGCAGTTTCTGTTGAATTGAATCTTTTTATGCTATTTACATAGTTTGGACTGTTGTCTTTGCCTTTATTGCCATATTCACAACAGTTTGGTCATTGTACGCTCTATCCTTCTTCAGGTGATATATGTTGGAATTTCAAAATTCCAATGTATATCACCTGAGGAAGGCTGGCATGTACAATGGCCAAAATGTCCTAAATATAGCAATAATGATGAGGACAGCAGTCCAAACGATGTAAATAGTTACAATACCTCATCTCAGAAATATAGACAGATTTTGAATCTTTTTGTCTCAAGAATGTTTACAACATGTGAAATATGAAAGACTTGTGACTATATTGGTAAGTGTATGTTTTATCTAGTACAACTTACATGCCACAAGGATCTCTACTATAAGGCCCGAATCTGCTATTGTAGGAATCAAAGTTTGCTATGATAATTAAAGTGCTTCATTTTTTGTAATTTATTTTTATTTGCTTTTGAGAATACAAGAATGCACAACTTTCTTTTTTTTTTTTTAGTGAGAGTCAGATTTGGCAACACCATCTCTAAATGTTAGTTGAGTGTATGTTTGTGTAGATATATGAATAAGTCTGTTGCTCAATGAGGAACAAAGCATTGGTTTTTATGCAATAAATAATTTTCAACATCATCTTCTTTCTGAATTTGGTGGTGAATGTTATTCACAAAAATTAAGCATTTAAACAGTGAATATTTCAACATCTCTATTTCTCAGATGAGGTATTGTAACTATTTACACTATTTACATGGTTCAGACTGTTGTGCTCATCTTTATTGTCATATTCACACTGTTTTGGCCATTCTACACTCTGGCCTTCTTCAGGTGATATTTATTGGAATTTCAAACTGAACCCTTCCATGGGTGTAGATTGTTCTAATTCCATGTTTCATGGATTTTTTTGATATCTTAGTTTCAGTTAATTTCCCTTGATAACTCAACTCTCCAAGTTTTTTGTTCTCACTGCTGTGGCCAGGTATTGAACTCACAACTCTTTGGGTCAAGTTACTTTTTGGATCACTCAATCAATGCTTTTATCCACAAGGAAATTAACTGAAACTGAGATATCCAAAAAAAAGGCATGGCATGTGGAATTTGAACTAATCTACCCCACTGGACTAAATAAAGGGCTAGGTTCAAAATTCCAAGAAATATCTCCCTAAGAAGGCTGGAGCATACAATGGCCGAAATATTGTAAATATGACAATAAAGATGAAGCCAACAGTCTGAACAATGTAAATAGTGAAGATTTCAAATCAAAATTCAGTTAATATATAAATTCAAGCTATGAACTTATTGATCCCTATTTGTGTGTTTGTGCATATGAGTATGTGCCTGCAGCATTCACCACTATTAGCAAATCGTGTGGGGTCTGATAGTCAAGTTTTAAGACTGAATTCTTAGGCCCTCATATGTCGAAAACAATGGGAGAGTCCACCACGTGTAAAATACATAAATATATGTATATGCATATATATTTATGTGAGAAGGTGCTGAAAAGTTCTTATCCTGAACCACATCCTAAAATCAGTATTTCAATGAATAAACATCAGGATTCACCCCCCGCCTCCTTTTTTTTTTTTTTTTTTTTGTTGGAGGGTGCGGTAAGGATTAAAGAAACTTTCCAAAAAATATTACATGTGTATTGAAATTTTCATGACACTGTGCTATTCTACCTTGGTAATCGGGTACTTTTCAGCATCCCTTCATATATAAAGATGCATAGATGATTGTATGTGTATGTACTTCTGGTTTCAGCATTTAAAAAAATAAATAAAATACTTCTTTTCAGCATAATATTTTGCACATAATGGTCACTTTCTTTTTTACTTTCACAGGTACTTCTAGTATAATTATAATTCCTCATCTAAAAAATTCTAGTGTGGAGTACCCTACCTGTGATAATGCAGACAGTGGTACCTGGTGTTTACCACATGTTAGCTACAATTATTACCTATCTTCCTCATCGGTCTCAGTCAAGATCATCATCTGCAACCCTGTGCCACAGTTGATTGTGAACTCTATAATCCATAGCTTTATACTCTGTGCTTTATCAGGGTTACATACTGTTTTAAATTTGGAGGTATCCTTTTCCTAGACTGGTTGCCGGCCATATCTATAAAGCTCAGTCTGTCTTATTTAACCCATGGGTATATGGTGTCCTACCTTTCCCAAGAGTATTTTTGTGAAAGCAAATGCAACAGAAATGACATAACAGAAATAGTGAATAGCAATATCCTGTCTTGCTCTTATTTTTGTACTGCTCAGTTATTGCTCACTGGTTTCCACTAAGCAAGCAATAACTGAGCAGTACTAAAAATATGAACTAGATAACATCCTTAGACATGAGCAGTGGAATGAGAACAGTTTACTCCTGTAGATTAAATAAAGGATTCAGTTCAGAATTCCCTGTAGGTTACTCAGATCAATATACACCTGATGAAGTCCGGAGGGCTCAACAGCCGAAACATAAAATATATAAAAAGTCTAAATTATTATAACTGCTCATTACAGAAATTCGAACAGAAAAAAGAATGATGTTATGAATTTTATACAGATTTCTTTTTTTCAGTTTGTCCCAATTTAAAAATGATTTCTTTTGCCTTCAACAACAAAATCTGTTGTCTGCATGTTTTGTCAGTCCTTTGATTGTTTTTTAAGACACTTCTGTATTGAACTTTTAAGAGTGATATTTGGAACAACCTGGACATTTTTCTGCACATGTCCAACCACCAGATTTGAAACTGAAGTTCTGAAGTGATGTGTTGTCGTGATTCAGTGCATTATTTTGATGAGCATTGTTTTGTTTACTATTTTATAGTCAGTGAGATCTTCAGCCTTCTTCAGGTTGACATCTATTGCCTGATATCACAACTTCTTGATATTGGCTGAGCACCATATTTTTCTAAGACAAAATTTTCTTCATTTTTTTATTTTTATTTTATTTATTTATTGAGGAAGAAATTATTTCTGCTTTTTAAAATTGTTTTCAAATACCAATAGCTCACTGAACAAAACTGATCCAGCAAAGGGGATAATGCTAGTTTAAATAATTAACTGAATCAGATTTAAAATGGACAGTTTTCTTGGCAAAGTAAAATCTATAAAAATAACTGATATATATAAAAAAAAAAGAAAAAAAAAAGTTTATTTTCACCTTGTAGTGTCCTGAATGACATTAAATAAATCAAAGGGGAGATATATGAACATTACAAGATAGATAATAGTGAATAGAGTAATAAGACAAAATAGTGGTCAATAGTTGGTCAAAATCTTAGGATAATAAAGGTATCATGTGATTTAACTCCATTTTGGAACTTTTTAAAATATACTTAGTAAGATAGTGTTACACCAAGTAAAGGGGACTTGCCTACCATGGAAAATCTCTGGTCTCTTAGCTAGGCTCAAACACTGACTGATGATGTGGATTATCAGTTGTCTCCCTTAAACTATCTCTGAAAAAGGAACTCTTTAGTGACTCTTTATTGTCTAAGCAAGTTAGCAAATTTTTTTTATTTTATTTTTTTGTAAGTTAATAAGAATCTGTTTGTAACAGAGAATTGAATCAACCTGATAAGAGCCTTCAGGGTTGGTTGCATGTGGTGTTGTAAGCACCAGGAGGTACATCCTCTTCCACAATGGGCTGTAGAGAGAAGACTTACTTAGTGTAGGTGCTGCTGACTATTTGCATATGAATGAGACTGGGCAGGTATTAGCCAATAGTCAGTCTGGGACTGGAAGAGCTGGTGTTTTTCGCCAGTCATGGGAGCGATTTCAACATGTGGACGTGTGAAAACCAGACAAGACAAACAGACTGTTCTATTCATTACACTAAATAAAAGCACAGTGATACTATAGAGATATATATTTAGTAACACTGATCAGTCTTTTTCTGAGATATAAATGGTACCAAAGTCTTTGTTTTTCTTCTTGCTAATTGAGCAACACCTCAATATTATTTTATGGCTGTGACAACAACCTATCTGTTTATTCAATGATTGACGTTAACTTGCTTAAATGACAATCAGCCAAAAGAGAGCCATGTCCTCACTAAAGAGTTCCTTTTGCAGAAATAGATCAAGGGAGATAACTGATAATCCACAGATGGCCCTTATGAAAAATACATGTTTATCTTGAATTTCTCATTTATTTTAGAATTTGCAATTGGAATCTCTTCAATCAGAGAAACCTGTGTCTGCTTAGCATAAACTGGGCCAGTGTCTACCTAACATAATCTGGATCCTGTCTACCTTGATTAAACAGGACTCGTGTCTATCTATATATTAATTCATTATGGTTTTTGTTTTATAAGACATAATCATCATTTAAAAAGAAAAAAAAAAAAACTACAAATGTTAGTATGTCATTGAATTAATGAACCGAAGCAAACATAGTAATATGTAAAACAGCATTCCAAAATATTTGATGCTTTAAAGGCCAAAGGTCTGGCAAGTTTTTTGTTCTTGAGCTGGAATGACTGCTTGTTACCAAATTCTACAGTTGAGAGGGACACATGAATGGACTCAGACATAGACTGTAAGAATCACAGATTATATATTGTTATACAGTTTGGACTATAATGGGTATGTTCCAATCCGTATAAATATTAGGTTGGTGCAAAAATAATGACGTAATAATGTTGTTTTTTGACGTTAAAAAATACGTCAAAAAACAACATTATTACGTCATATTTTTTGCACCAACCTAATACAATAGAATATACTGTATGTGGTAGTAATTTGGATTCACTGTAGGATTCACTTCCGATTCACCTTTATTCACTTTTAGCTGACCACTAGCAGTTGATTACTTACTACACATCACTGGCGAATCTTGTATGTTGTTTCTGTTATAAATATTATCGTTCAATTTCCAACCTTCGTTTTGGTTATTCTTATTCAGTAACCTTTTCTTAGGTTACAACATATATCTTCCACTCATTATTGTCTTCTTTTGGTCTAACTTTTGCCAAGGGTTTATGCAATTAAACTAGAGAATTAAAAAAAAAAAAAAAAAATAAAGATTATATTACAATAATATTTTTCCTTTCTTTTGTGAACAAATAATATATAGGTTTATTGGATGAAATTTGCCAGCTGAATGATGATAAACGACACATGATGCAGTTGCTTCAGCAGAACCAGGACAGCTATGAGACTCGAATTCGAGACTTGATCACCTCTGAGGAAGACCTGGAACACAAATACACTGAAATGTTAGATGAGAAACGTCAACAGATTGACGACCTCCGTCTTCAGCTGGAATCAGCTGAGAGACAACTAAAAGCCAATAAACAATTCCTCAATGTAAGTATTTAATATGCTGTCTTACATGTCCTGTCCATTCCATTTTGAATTTATTATTTCATAAATTAAGTTAGTATCCCCTTTGTGTGTGTGTGTATATATATATATATATATATATATATATATATGTGTGTGTGTGTGTGTGGTTCGATGGGTAAATTGTTGCCATTTATTTTATGTTTGTAATTTTGCACATGCACATTGTTTTTGATTTTTCTCAACTGCACAATATTGTAAGGTCAGTTAGGCACCATCTGTGAAAAAAAGAGCACCATGTCACAATTCACTCCACTAGAAATTTGTAAAAAACATTCTGTATTCCTTAGCATTTGTGCCAGAAGCTCCAATACAAATATTTAATAGTGTTTGGGTGTCAATCTGAAGACAGTGCAGAGGAATCGGAAAGAGTTGGATAATATATCCAGTCAACATCTTAGTTTTTGGAGTGATCACTAGTGATGGTGACGTTATACCTCCATTACTCTTCCCACAGGGCCTCAGACTCAAGACAGAAGCTTAAATCAAGTGACTTGAGGAGGTAGTGTTGCCCTGAGAAAAGAGGTTGGTGGCTGGAAATCAAGACTCTGCACCATGCTACACAAGCAAGAGAACCCAGTCATTGCTGTCAGATAATTTTTGCAACCACATCACCCCTTACATCTGGCCACTTAACTCTCCAGGCTGCACTCCCCTTGATTATTATGTGTGAAGTGCAGTTGAGCAAAAGACTAACAGAACTCCTTGTAACACCAAGGATGAACTGAGGGCAAGGATTATGGTAGCATCCACCAACTTAAACAAGGAAACTGTGCAGAAAAGTTGCAGGAGTTTCCTGAGTCTTCCAGAGGGTGTGGTTGAAGCCAATGGTGATTTTATTAAATAAATTTACTCTTTAGGATTTCAAGATATTTTTGTAATTTCGGAAATATATCTGTTAAAATGAGATATCAGCATTAGTTTCATTTTTGCATAATGTAGACATCAATTTATCCATTGCACCCTCTGTATGTACGTATGCATATATATATATATATATATATATATATATATATATATATATGAATTATTCATACAAAAGGCAGATTAGTAAAGTTAATGATATAAAATGGCAAAATCCTTTCGCAAACAAAACTTTAAAGTTGCATTAACCTACAAATCACTCAATGAATGTTATGATCCTTGTTTTTAATAACTATAAGCTGTATAAGGTCTTTTTTAAATATGTAAGTACTTTCAACTGTACATTGAGTCATCCTCAGGCATGGAAATTATTTTGTTTTTATTAAAATCCAGGTAGCATCTGAGATGAAAAAATTAAATGTGAATATACATATATAGAGGCACGGTGGTGTAATGGATAGCGGCTTGGATTGAGGAATCGCAGAGCCGAGTTCAAATTCCAGTCGAATCCATTACATTTACTTACGTGCTAATACCCTTGGGAAAGGCGTGAATCTTCTTCTCTCTCCAGCTATGGGTAAAATAGCAGGACAGACTGGGTTCTATAGCCTTGGATGGCAACTGGTCTAGGAGAAGGACAACTCTGAATTCAAAACCTGTGGAGGGTCGTTGTGGCACTTAGTGTATTCGGCCCTTCAAAAAGTGTGGATGGTCCTGCACGAAACCTTCCCCACTATAATCAAATCTCATGTGCCGGTGTCAGGCTGTTGGTTTCCCGGAAACTGATCTGCTTGACACTCTTCCGTCGAACTCGACGGGAGAGTCTACTCTCTCTCTCTCTCTCTATATATATATATATATATATATATATATATATATATATATAAAAACAATGTTTTAACTAATGTTATACATAGTGTTGCCTCAGGTAATCCATGTGTTGTGCAAGGCTCTTGCTCTCTTTCTCTCTATCTCTTTTTTTGCTAATGGCAATATTAGCCATTTCCTTATAAGGAAATATTTGGTATTCATTGACTGAATAGACAGTGCGACTGTCAGTTGAAATTTATAAAGGGTTTATTAAAGCAAGTTTTCAGGAAAATAGGTCTCTCTGGTCTGGTGACTGTTATTACTCTTTCCAGTATTGAGGGAGAGGGATTCCTTCCTAAATTGTTTTTTGAAGTAGTGTACACTAAAAAAATTGACAGAGGAAACTGATTGCAACAGATAACATCTTGATTATGTAATTATTTATTCGTAGAGTTAAATGGGCTATCCATTTTAATTTTTGCTGCTGTTGGATGTCTGAGTGATGTGGTTTTTGTTATGTGATACAGTTCTTTGTTTGTGATTATGTAGCACGAATTCACAAGGTTGGAAGAAGGATGGTCCTCATTAAGACCTACATGCTTCTTTTGCTCGAAGCCATTTTTAATCCTTGATCTGAGAAAACAGATGTTTCTGAATGAGTTTGGTGACATGGGAGGAAGGAACTGAATATACAGGCAGACCCCACTGATTTTTCTCCCAACTGATGATGATCATCTAGACAAAATTACAAGTGCATTGAATGTCTATATGTCTGCTGGAAAATAACAATTTCAGAAGAACATATTCACTATAATAGCTGGCTCTTCATTTAAAAGTACACACATTCACTAGGGTGGCTATCTGAGATCTGTTGTAAGCACCTGCTCAGATACATTGTTTCTTGAACCCTCTACATAGCAAAACTTTGATACTACAAATATGCTGAGTGAAACTTAATTATGGTTTCTGGGAGAGAACTGATAACCTGGCGTAATCAACAGCAATGTCATATATTCAAACCAGGTGTGCTTTAGACCAGGCAGCCATGAAAGACTATACAACAAAGCAGGTTTCAATTACCCTTATTATAAATAAACATCTTTTTGGAACTTTCAAAACACATGTGTTAACTCTATTTTCAAATTTGAAGCATAAACAAAATCCTTTCTAAGGAATAAATAAATATAAATATATATATATATATATATATATATATTCATCCATAGACCGACTGTTTCAATGCATCACAGCTCCTCAGTGTGGCTAGACAACTGATTGCTACAAGCTGAGACAGGAACCTGACCATTTTTGTGCTCATCATGGATTCTAACCCCTAGGCTATTGATGCTCGACAGAGAGGCGAATATTTGTATACTTGTTTTTTCATTAACATGCCAGTGACCTAGAGAACTCAATCTGTTGGGAGAGTCTTGCATTATCAGCAGTAATAGTCACTGTTTAAAAATTCACTTTTCTCCCCGACAATGCTTGACTGAATTAATTTATTTCTGGAAGCTACACACACACACACACACACACACACACATATATATATATATATATATATATATATATATATATATAAAAGTGAACATAGAAGTCAACACTTAAAAGCAACAGTCTGTTTCATGCTAGATGCAATTGTCAGGCCTGACTTCTATGTTCACTTTTATATTTACACATACTCTATCTCTGATATTGAGCACTTTATCCCATAAATATAGCACATCTTATATATATATATATATATATATATATATATATATATATATATGCATGCCTGTACAGATACAGGTTGTCTCAAAAAATGTATACACATTTTGAAGCTTTCTCAAGAGATAATTCAAGCAACCAACAATATCTAATTTAAATAATGCCTATAAAGATGGTACTTATTATAAATGAAAGCTTGTAAGATTTTGTCATTGCATGTTTTCAAATTGATGCTTGTTATGGTCCAAACATTGCTGACAATAGGACCCAATGGAATCTCAAGCAGCAGTCAGCATTTTGATAGGTTTCATGGACTTCTGTAAAAAACATTCCTTGATACACAGTTTGCTGATACCTATGGTCTTCTGGAGTGGTTCCTGGGCACATCGTGTAGTTCCATCAGCTTCAAACTTATCTCTAATTTGTGAGATTGTAAGCTGCATTGGTGGATCTGAACGAAACTCTTCAATGCCATCTTTGGACTTTGATTGCATTTTCATACACATTTTGAACTGGTCTTCTGTGAAAACTTTCCATTACCTTTTCTTGCTTTACAGGGCTTTTCGTTATCTGTGGTCTTCAAGAATGGTTCTTGTGCACATTGGGTACAGTACCATCAGCTCTATGAGATCATACACCACATGAGTGGATGTGAATGAAATTCTCTTCAATACAGCCTTTGAAGTTCAACTGTATTTTTAAAGCTAAGCTTGGATGACATTAGTAATACTAACATGTAAATTTGTTGGGAGGGGTGAGCAAGTTGACTTGAGCTATACACTGTAAAAGTGTGTATACATTTTTTTTTTAGACATCCTGTATATACAAGTCTGCTTTCTGTCATATAGTTATTAGCTGAATATACACCTAAAATATTAATGTAATCACAAACAACAATTGACATTTCAATAGATTTCTTGGACTTCTATGAAAACTTTCTATCACCCTTTCTTGTTTCACAGGGTGGGATCTGGTGTCTTTCGGAACAGTTCTTGTGTACAGTTAGCTCATATGTGAGATTGTAAGCTGCATGGGTGGATCTGAATGAAACTCTCTTCAATGCTACCTTTGAACTTCAACTGCATTTTCATACTTCCAGTAACATTTCAGGATAAATTTTCTTTGTTCAAAGCTAAGTCCAGATGACATTAGTAATACTAACATGTAAATTTGTTTGAGACACCCTGTATGAAAAAGTCCTGAAGTCTGCCGTCCATCATATAGTTATTAGCTGAATATACACCTGAAATATTAATTGCATGATATTTGATTTAATTAATATTTACCACTTAATTAAATGCATTAGCAAAGATCAATATGTTTAAAAATATTTGTTGTGTAAAATGTTCTGGCTATGAATGTATTAATGCAATTGTGTTTTTTCTTCTTTTCCCTTCCCTCTTCATAGGAGCAAGCCCAAGAGAGAGAACAAGAGCGTGAAGAATTTCAACGAGAGATTCACAAATGGAAATCGGCATTGCAACAAATCGAAAGACAGCAGAATGCAGAGACCCGTCTCAAGAAAGAGGTAAGTGGTTAGCATTGTTAAACTGAAGTTGATTCAGTGAATAATATGAGTCTGCAAAGAAAAAATTCAGTTTCAACTTTTGTTGCTCTCATGTTTACATGACTATAAATTATCTGTTCATGTTTTGTCATTGATAAGAGATTTCTGGAATCAGTTGTACCGTTCCTCAAAACCCTCCATCTCCAGTTCCAATACCTTTTCTTTTAACTGATAAGAAATAAGTCTTTATATTTGCAGGAGGTTGCTTGAAATTTATTCCTTTGACTACATGTTGAAAGAAGGATGGTCCTTATTAAGACCTACATGATTCTTTTGCTCAAGGCCATTTTTATCCTTGATCTCAGAAAACAGATGTTTCTGAGTGAGTTTGGTGATATGGATTAAAGCACTGGTTTGTGGATTTGGTGACATAGCAATTCTGAGTTCAATTCCCGGATCAGGTAGTGCAGACTTAGACTCCATGGAAAAAGAGTGAGCAATTGAGCAGTACTAAATAAGAATTATGCGAAATATCCCTAACACGGACAGCAGGATGAGAACAATCTACCTTGTAGATTTAATAAAGGGTGCAGTTCAAAATTTCATGAAGGCTACCCAGATTGACAAGCATCTGATGAAGGCCGGGAGGCACAAGGACATTAATTTGAAGTGTAACAGGAGAGAGCTATAGAAGAATGATTTATTCTATCATTTCTATTTCCCCCATTATGGACATTATTGTATCCATGATATAAATAATAACACAAACAGAACAGGATGGCTGGAAGGAAAAGGAATGACAAACATGCTTTGTTCTCAGAGAGACTTTTATACTGCTAAGACATACACAAACTTATACACACACACAGAATAATATATCACATATATCTACACAGCAAAGCAGAGTGTAAGAAGTATAATCTGGAGATATTCCTGTATCTGGAGAAGCAATATTTAGGACTAAATTCAAATGGGCCAGATTCAGCTATGTTTCAGGCATGGTCATATTCCACAAATGGGAAACAGTGAGTCTTGGTTTTTCCCAAATAGAGGACTCCAAGTTGGAGTTTCATTCTATATCTGAGAAAGATGTATTCCCAAAGGGAAATGGCATCATAGACTTGCAAGTTGCTGGGGAGGCTGATTTAGCTCTGCCCAGGCTAAAGAAAGCAACCTTTGTTTTTGGCTGCTGTAAACTAACTGAAATTGACTGACACTTTCGTGGCTGCATGGAGTGATGTCATTAAGCGATTATCATGTGACCCACATGATTTATTTCCATCAAATGAAGATAAGCATCTTTTGTATCCCTCCAGGGGTAATGCAAATAATGATAGATCCTCCTCCCAGAAATTCAGAGAGAAACAATAAACTTTGTTAAAAACCAGTGTTTCCAAATAGAAACATGGTTTGAAACGTGAGCTAATTGAATTCAATAGAAACACAGTTTGAAGTGCAATCAAATAACAGTTTCACAATTCCATTGCTATGGATGTACTTATATGTCTTTATGAAACTTACATTGCCTGCTGTTAACATATATATACATTTACAAGGCACAGTGAAATGTTAATCCCTATCATTTATGTTATAAACTTACTATTTTCACACTAGTGGAGACAAATAGTAAACAATGCAACCTTTTTTTATGGCATACTATATTCTATATTGGTGGTGTTGTTTAGCTTAGTCTGTACTGTAGAGTATCTTGTCAAAATGGCAGCACCCATCACAAATCATTATCAACATTTTCATAGTCATTTATTTCCAGTCAATGGCAGTTTCCTATTTTTTCCCAAATTGGCCAGCACACCCAGGCAACAATATGATAACAATACAGCAGTGAAAAACTTAAATATCAATAGGATCGCAGCTTCTCTTAATTTGGTCTCAATGGGATATATGAGTAGGTGCTGAAAAGTTGGCCAAAATCCCCTAAATCTGATCAAATTAATTTTAATCCCTTCCTGGTTGCGCTGAGAACCTTTCATCACAGACCTTGTGTATGTGTATAGAAAATAAAGCATAATATTACATCCACATTACAACCAAAAACGTTTGCGGTTTCTCTCTTGTTTTTAATATACACACTTTTCTCTCGTTGGAACTACTATAACCTCTTCCTTTTAAATATATATACATATATACAGATAGAATATATCTGTAAAATGACAATATGAATAATGACAAAAAAGAAAACTTATCTTAGCCATTGTGTTTCATCCTCTGAGGGACTTTATCAAAGCAAATACAAGGATTTTTATTTTGTAACAAGTATTTATATATGAGAACAAAAGTTTTTTGTTTTTTTTGTTTTTTTTTTTCAAATTTTTCAAATTTAAGAAACACTCATAAATATTCATCAGGTTAACCGAAAATTTCTATGATATCATTTACTTGCTTTCATTTATGAAACATTGAATTGTGTCACTTGGCGTCCTCCATACCTTGCCTAGACTTTTCAGACCCAGAGGTTCTTGTGCAGCAGTTAAGCTCTGCTTCTTCATGGAGTCAGTCAGCATTCTGGTGACCAGTACTACCCATCACTTCGGTCATCAGTGACAAAACTGATTCTTTCACCAGGCTTTTCTGGTGTGGAGGGTGACTAGACACCCAGCATGATTAAAAACAAGACCCATCAAAGAACAGATAAACCTTCTTGTAGAGTTAATGGCCATCTAGCACAATGGGGTAAACTGGGCTCCATCACTGTGTGTGCAGCCAGTAGAGTAATGATACAGCATCACTGGGCAGATGGCTATCTAGACGGAAAAAGACAACTAGGGCAGAGCAATCCCCACTGGAATCAACAGCCACAAGTTTGTCATCAAGGCCAATCTTTAGGATGGAGGATATTGACTGTGGTTTTATATGAAGAAAGATGGTCTCTGTCAGGTCTGTTTGCCCAAAACATGTTACACATGAATGAATACCTCCCCCACTTTCAATACAGACATGTGGAGGGAACTGATTAGGCACTCAAATGTGCAGCAACCCTGCAACCACACTGTCAGGGGACTGAGGATGACTATTGTCTATAAGAATACAGTCATAACCTGCAGACCAAGAGTCAAAGTTTAAATGCTTTAATAGATTCTATCTTTTAAATTCATGAAATCTCTTGTTAAAAGTTTTTTGTTTTTTTTGTTTTTTTCTATTCATTTGCCGTGATGCTTATTCTGCTACTGTGTGCCTCTTTGTAAGAGGGTGAGTTGCTAATACCTACCTCTAAAAATTGGTGATGGTTTTGCTCATCATGTTGGCATGATTTAATTCTCTTTCTTTCTTATATCTCATCTGTCGTTCGCCTCTTGAAATCCTAACTTTTCTGAGTGGAAATGTATTCACACTATTTCTGGCCTTCCAGTGGGTTTTTTTTTTTTTTTAGTTTCTTAATATTTACTTTCCGTTTTTGTAAGTTTTGCTTTTTTTTTTTTTTTTTTTTTTTTTAATTCATGTAAATGTTATATTCTTTAAAAAAAAACTTTTTTAAATTCTTTTTTTGAAAATGACAAAACTGAAATATTTTGCATAATAATTTTCTAAGACAATTATAAGGTAACTTTTTTTTTTTAATTTTCATTATTTTTTTATACTCATGGTGAGAAAAATGAAGAAATATTTTCTTTTTTGTAAATTACGCTTACTGAACTCCTATTCTTCTCAAGTTTGGGAATTTGTTCTTACAAACTCTGGGATCTTTGCTATTACTGAGATCGGTTCTCTTCTTTTGGACACCATCAAGAACCTAGTGATATTTAGACAATGAAATAAATCATTGGCTTCTCTTATGAAAATTGCTGAGATTTATCCACTAGTATACATTTTCGCAGGAAACATTTCAGAAAATATCTTCGGATTCAGGGATATGATTGTATTTCCCATCCTGAAGAATCCCAGTACAATAATAAAATTATCTGCCATGTTTTTTCACTATTCTTCATTTCTGGATCAGTCACTGTAAGTTTGGATGTGCAGGTGGATAATGGTTTGGAATTGTTAATTGGAGAAACAAGTTCCAATTCCCGTCGGATTCGATATTTATTCACTTAAGTGCAAATACTCTTCAGAAAAGGCATGAATCCACCTCTTCTCATTAGTAAGACTTGTATCACCAAATCATCCCCACCGTAAATTCTTACAATGTAAAAATCTTTCTTGACTTTCAATAACCTGAAAAGGGTTGATAATCCATAAAAAATGAATCGATGAATTTCTCTGATGAGGGGTTATCATTATTTATGATATTTACATTTAGATTATTGTCTTCATCATTGTTAAATCCAAATCACTGTTGAAGGATGGCCTCTAGGATCAGTCAGTTATGTGCTATGCGTAATACACGCTTAGCCGATCATGTATCTTTCAATACATGACTGATGAGGCAAATTTTTCTCACAGTAGGTTGCCATTTCTTTCTGCAGTAGACCAGTTGCCATCCAAGGCTATAGAACTCGGTCTGTCCTGTTATTTAACCATAGCTGGGGGGAAGAAGTGGATTCATGCCCTTTCCCAAGGGTATGAGCACGTAAGTGAATGTAATGGACTTGACTGGAATTCGAACTCTGCTCTCTGATTCATCAATCCGAGCCACTATCCATTAATCCACTGTCCTCTTGGATATAGAAAGATAAAAATAGAAGAGGTACTCAGAACTAGATTTTGCATTGGCCAAACTTACATAGCCCATTCTCTTCTCATTAAAAATGAGGAGTCTCCAATATGTGCAGGATATACCACCAAGCACATACTCATAGAATTTACTGACTTTAACCATATCTAAGGGAAAAATTCTATAATAAAGTAGGAGTCATGAACAAGCTTTTCAGATAAACCAATCTGAATAACATACTTTATAAAACAGGTGAGACTTGACACAAAAATGTAATCTCTCACATTCCTTGCCCCTGCCTCCAATTTTATTCAGAAGCTCTTTAACCAAAGCTCATTTCTAAAGAATTCGATGGCAAACGTTCTTACAAATCTTAAATATACTAAATAAAGGATATAGTGTTAAAATGACCTACAGATGTTGATTAAACAAGAAAAAACAAATCAGACCAAACTCAACTTTATCACAATGTTTCATCCACTGTTATTGCAGCCTTGCTGTCATTTCTCTTTATTTATTAATGACTTTCATATAAGAAAAGAGAAGCCTTGACAAATGCAATTAATGTGTGACAAGCAGCTGCAGACTCAGCAGGCAGATTAATTCAAAACCTGCCTGAAGAGAGATGTGTACCATTAGACCATCTTACCTTAGACACACCACTTCCACTACAGCTACATTACATGTAATGCCTTGATGACCTACATGGGTTACAGGACTTATATCAGTTCCATAGTGAAAAGATGTTATGTTCTGTTAGTAATGTCTGATAAGAATACAAAAAAATAAATTTTCATTTTTTTTTTTTTTTTTTTTTTTTTTTTTTTACACTGTTCACTGTTTACAAGGCCTGATAGCCGCTCGATGTAGAGGCACAGTTTATGCAGATATGAGTGTAAAATAATGGTTAACACTAGACTTGAACAGGTTAAAATAGTAGTGATTGTGGAAGTATCTTCTTGGGTGTCAATTCCACAAAACAACAGTTTGTGGGAAGAAGCTGCACGAATCCAAATTGCATTACACCAAGGGAATATGAAGGGAATGAGAGTGGCTCACTACAAAATTTTCTTTTAGCAAAAACTCACCGCTAAAGAACTTAACTATATACAAACTTTCTTACAAGTCATAAGTATACTAAATAAAGGATTCGGCATGACAGATGTTGATGTACTGCTAAACAAGACCAAACCAAACTCAACTTTGTTATTATAAAACAATATTTCATTCACTGCTGCTGTGTAGCCTTGCTGCTATGTCTCTTTATTAATGGCTTCCATATAAGAAAAGAGAAACTTTGGCAAATGTAGTCTTATGTGACAAGCAACAGTCTCAGCATGCAGATTATGTTTAAGGCTCCAAGTTCTAAACTCGGGATTGTGCCATAGGACAATAGCCGAATGGATTAAAACCTAGGCCTCTGTATTTGCTAATATAGTAATAATGAGTTCAATCCCTGGGCTGGGGAGTGCAGACTTAGATTTAGTTATTGCTCACCCTGTTTCTACTAATTGGTACTAAATAAGAACGAACAATATCTCTGAACATGGTCAACAGATCGAGAACAATCTGCCCTGATAGATTAAATGAAACATTCAGTTTGAATTTTCCTGAAGGTTACCTGGATGAACGAAGATAAGGAAATAAAGCATTCTTCATTTATTCTCGTGTACTTGTAGAAGCAGTACACGTGGGTAGTTGAATGATTATTGACTAGAAAATGGAAATTGCAGGGCTGATTTCAAATTCCTGACTTACCTTTTATACTAATGCCCTTGGGAGAGGTATGTATCCATCTCTTCTCTCCCACTGGTTAAATAGCAGGATAGATTGGGATCTTTAGTCTTGGGTAGGGGCTCATCTTGAGGAAGGAAAATCTTAATAGAAAACTATATAGGAGACAATAGGAAACCTCTTTATTACCTTTCCCAAAAAGGCATGGCAATTTATAGATAATAAAGAAAAGGAATCTATGGAGAGCCATGATTGCCTACTTCCTCTAGGGATAAGGTATTTAAAAGAAATTTAATTGCTGACGAAGCAGGTTTTTATCTGAATTTCAGTGCCATTACTATTACACATTGTTTCCTTCAAGACTAGTTTCCGTATCTGGCATATTTGGTAACTTTCATTTGATCCATAATGGCTTCTTGGGATTCCTGTATCTGCCAGGTTTATTTTGGCACATTTTTTTCTTTCCCCAGCTTTTGGTTAAATAATAGGGTGGACTAGACTCTGTAGTCTCGAATGGAAGCCATTTTAGTAGGACTACCTAGAATTATTTTCCAAGACATTAAAGCAATTTACAGATTATAAAGAAGAGGAATCTGTGGAGAGCCATGATTGCCTACATCATGAAGGGAGTTGTCATTTTAAAAGAAAAAATGTAAAAACTGCTAGAAGCAATATTGATTTTCCTGCTGTTTCTATCTTTTGATAAAATTTTTTATCTTGCTTTCGGAACAGGTGGAAGAGCTGTCTGATCAGCTGGAAAGTCGAATCACAAGTCAGAATGAAATTCTGTTGAAGAATGATCAACTGGAAAGAGATCTTCAAGACAAAGAACTTACTGCCCAGGAACTCAAGAATTTGGTCTCTCAGCTTGAACAAGAACTTGATGAGAAAAACACTTTTGAGAAAAAGCTCAATGAGGTATGGAATTTTTCTGCTTTTTTTTCTTTTACGTATATATATATATATATATATATATATATATATATATAAGGTGTATCCAAAATGCTTTTACAAACTTTGTGGGTAGGTTCTTCACACCAGAACAAGGCAAAATATCCATATAAGCATATGTCCAAAAGGCCATCATTGTGTCTCAGCACAGTAACTCATAACACCTGTTCAAAATGTCTTTCGCTTGCTTCTACACACACATGCGCCCATCAGATCATTGAATGGCATGCCCTTTGAAATACTACCACATGATGTCAAATAGTTTCGCAGACCCCCATGACATGTTGATGAATTTTTTCTGCATTATTAATGCCTGCTGTATAAACCAATTGTTTCAGGTAACCCCATAGATAACAATACAAAGGACTCAGGTTGGGGGAACATGAACGCCATGGAACTGGTCCTCCCCTATCTATCCATCTATGAGTTTCATGTTCAGCTTCTTCAAGAGTCTACAAGCACTTACATCATTTTTGAGGAGGGCTCAACAGTGATTCTCTTTAATTCAATGGACTTATTTAAACTTCTTGCTGCAACTGATCTTCCTTATCTTAAAGCATCAATTATGCTTCCTGTTCTTTTAAATTTTGTAATCAAGCTTAAGGAGGCATGGTAATGGATAGTGGCTCTGATTGAGGAATTGGAGAGCCGAGTTCAAATTTCAGTTGAATCCATTATATTCACTTATGTGCTAATACCCTTGGGAAAGGTATGAATCCTCTTCTTCTCCCACCAGCTATTGGTAAATAGCAAAACAGACCAGGTTCTGTAGCCTTGAATGGCAACTAGATTACTATAGAAAGAAATGGCAACCTACTGCAGGAAAAATCTGCCTCGTCAGTCATGTATCAAAAAATACATGATGGCTTAAGCATGTATCACACGTGGCACATAACTGACTGAATTAAGCTTGTGATGATATTCTGATGATGATAAATGAGTAGCTTTAGCTGCATTGTTATTATTTTGGTAATAAAGTTGAACTGCTTTCATTCTTTGTTTCTTCATTAATTGCATGACTATATTTATGGATTAAAGTGCTCAGTATCAGTGACAGAACCTATCTAAATTAAAAGTGGACTGTTTCATGCTTAAACACAAGCTTCAGCCCGGAAGATTGCATTTAAGCATGAAAAAGTCTGTTGCTGCAGGCTGTTGACATCAATGTCCACTTATATATATATATATAATAATTGGGCCTGAAGATTGCGTTTAAGCCTGAAATAGTCTGTTGTTGCGGGCTGTTGACATGAATGTCATATATATATATATATATATATATATATATATATATATATATATATGAATAAAAATGACAATAGGAAAACTAATTGCTGACATGTTTTGTCCAATGTGGACTTTATCAAAGCAAAATACATCAGAAATTACTAGTTTTCCTATGGTCATTTTTTTTTATAAATATTGTCTTCTCTACTGGTTAAATTGGAGAAAATTTCACACATGCACACACACATATATATATATATATATATATATATATATATATATATATATATATAATAGTAATTGGGCCTGAAGATTGCATTTAATCCTGAAATAGTCTGTTGCTGCTGTGTGTTGACATCAGTGTCCATTTTTATTTATTTTTATAATATATATATATATATAATTGGGCCTCACATCTGAGAAACTTTCAGTTGCCTAGGTAGTCATAAGGCATTTGTTTACTTGACTACTTATCTTTTCCTGTCAAGTGTTGTGACATGCTAGTGATAAAATTTGGCTATGACACAGCAAAGGTGGATGTCCAGAAATTGAAATCACCAACTGAGTACAAATCCAGCTTGATTCTGTTTTTCTCACTTTCATTAATGCCATTGGAAAGGGCAAACATGTGTCTTCCTCAAAGTATGGGTTAAATAACAAGGCAGGCAGGGCTCTCATGCTTTGCATGGCAACCATTCATGGAGAACACACCACTACTGCATTACATGTAGTACCTCACTGACCCTCACGAGTTACAGGACTCATGTCAGCTCGACAGTGAAAAAATGTAATGTTCTGTTAGTAATGTCTGATGGGAATACAAAAATAAATTTTCATTTTTTTTTCTACAATGATGTTCATGCTTTACAAGGTCTGTGAGCCACTCTAGGTCAAGGGTTACAGAGTAAGAGGCACAGTTTATGCGAATAGGAAGCAAATATAAAGGTTAATGCTAGACTTGAACAGGTTAAGATTGTAGTGATTGGGAAAGCATCCTCTTGGGAGTCAGTTCCACAAAGTAGCAGTTCATGGGAAGAAGCGCCTCAAATGGAACTTACATCTTGCCAGGGATTCTTCCAGTCATCCAGTTTTTTGTGTGTGTATAATGTAAGTTCAGCTGGGCTCACTTCTTGTTTATGTTCCCACTGACTTCCTTTGAGGTCTGATTCTGCACCCAATGAGGATTGACCGTATCAGCATTCATCCTTAAAATTGAGCGTTTACCTTTATACTACAACAGGTACCATATACATCTACATGTCTATTTCAAGTGTTTTGAGTGGGAGAGGTAGAAAGGTTCTGCCCTCAATGTGGATTGACCTCATCTGTGAAATTGAGCTTGCTTACCTTTACTCTTCAACAGGTATATTATGCATATACAGGTCCAATGTGCTTTATTGGGGAAGGAAGAAAAGTAAGTTATAATTTAAAATGCTGAGTTTCAAAAAAAACAAGCTCTTTCCCACTTGGTGCAACATAATCTTCCTTTACACTCTTTTCCTTAAGACCAAACAAAGATGAGTTTAGTAAACACCTGTAATGTTATGTCAGTAATGTCTGTAAGAATATGAGATTAAATTTTTCATATGTAAATTGTCTATTCAATTCTAGACTCTATCAAATTAATCTCAGCTGTTTGATCTTATCAGGATGTCAGAGACTGTCTTCTCTTTCATGGGTTGGGTGTTTATATAACTTTCTGCCAGGTTTTCTTATGTGTACATATCCTAAGTTCAAATGGGTTCAATTCTTGCTTACGTTGATATTCCGGCCAACATCCTTTGTGGTCCTTTTAACTTTCTGGGGTCACACTCAGTACCAACTTTGGTATCTCTTAGAATAAATCTAGTAAGTATTGGGGTCACCACAGATCAACTCTTCCCAGATCAATGTTTCTTGATGGACATTAAATTTGATTTTGACCATTGTTATTTCTTTCCATGAATTACATACTACAGAGAGAAGAAAGTTTAATGTTGGAATTCCTGAAGCAATTCGCTGTTGTACATTAATGTTATCAGCTCCAGTGGTGTTGTTTCCTATGGCAATATCTGACATGTCACAAGTCCACTAACCCTTTTAGGTCATAGGAGCACCCCATGTATTGCAGCCATAGCAGCAGTGGTGTGTAGGGCAAGATTACCCAACAGAGTCTATCCTTCTTATGGCCTTTTCTTTGTTTCCTTAGTTCATTATCATATTAAATATGCACAGGATAATTAAAAGAATAATCAATTAAGTATATTGAGTATATTTGTGATGTTGAATTTTTTTTAAATTGCCATGTTGTTTCAAGACATGGCTCTCCACAGATTCCTTTTCTTTATTATCTGTGAATTGTCATAATTTCTTTGTTAAAGAAAGTGATTTCTCATTGTCTTCTGTATGGCTTTAAATTCAGAGATTTCCTTTTCCTAGACTGGTTGCTACCTCAAGGCAAGAGTTCTGCTATTTAAAACCTAGTTGGGTGGGTGGGTAGAAATGAACCCATATCTTTCTGAAGGGTATTTGTGCAATAATGAAACCAATGAACTTAGCTGTTATTTGAACTCTTGATGCGGATTTTTCTTTCAGAGTCATTAACTATTACACCATCCACATATCCAACATTTGGTACACAATTTCATAACCTTGTATGTTTTTTCTCTGTTTGTTTTAGAAAATCTCTCAACTTGAATACCAGCTAGAGTCTTTGCAGGTAGTAAACAATGAGCTGAGTGATGAGCTAAAGACATCTCTGCCAAAGAATGAGGAGAAGATCACAGAACTTGAAAACCAGCTGGAAGACCAAGAACTTGTGTACAGAAAGAAGGCCATGTCTCTTGATGAAGAGTTGAAAAAGGCCCATAAAATAGAAGAGGTAAAAATCAATCTTTGTGTCATCTTTTCTTAAATGCTTCTGTGTAGTCTATAAAACATAGGTATAGGCCTTTCTGTATTTGTTTCACTTGATCAGACAGCATTCTAATCATAAAGATAGCATTTCTTTGTTGTTTGGTTTTGAACAAAGCCATATATTCCTTGCCACCTTTTCTGCTCCAATTCTGTTATGAGTTTTATTCATTAGAACCCTGATGATGAATTTAAATGAACAGCCAACAGTTTTTTTGTTTTTTTTTATCATGATGTTCACCCTGTATAATGCTCAAGAGCCACTGAAGCTAGAGAGTTTCAGTTTATGTAGATATGTGAAAATAATTGTTAACCGTAGACTTGAACAGGTTAAAATTGTAATGATCACGAAAGCATCCGCTTGGGAGTTGGTTCCACAAAGCACCAATTTGTGGGAAGAAGCTGCTTGAGTGGAATTTACATCTCATCAATAGAATGTGAAGAGAATGAGGGTGATTCTCTACAATGTATGTGGCATGATGGGTCTCAGCTATGAAAGTTAGAACTGGTGGAACTAGAGAATGTAGTTTATCTGAACACTTTCTATGGAAATAGCAATAGGGCAGCAAGAGTCATGTGATATTTCATTTGTGGGAAATGAGTTGTAGGGTGGAAAATAATTTGTTGTTCACAAGGCCATGGAAATACTTTGGGATTCTGTCAAGACTGGAAAGTGAAGATTAAGCAGTTCCTGCCCATATATGGCAGCAGTACTCCATTTTCGGCCTGATCTGGCAATTATAAAGTTAGAGGATAGCTGGAGTCAGGTATTAGCAGGAGATAACTGATAACTGACATCCATTGGACATGGCATGTGGAACTAGAACAGTCTACCCCAGAAAGTGAAATAAAGGATTCAATTCAACATTCCAACCACCTGAAGAAGGATGGAGCATATAACGGCTGAAACGTTGTGATAAATATGGCAATGAAGATAAGGACACTAGTCCGAATAATGTAAATGGTGTTATTTATCTTGTTGATAAATAAATTTATTATTTCGTCATTTATAAATAAACCAAATAATTTACCTTCAGAAAGGCTATCAGGTACCTTGTAGGGGCCAGTAGCTTCCATAAAATTCGTCAGCCATTAATGTTAGTAGCCACTTGGCACCTAGTGGTCATCATCACTTTCCTCCATCTCACTAGCATTGTTATCAACTTCGGCCACTTTACTGTCAATATCCACTTGAGGAAAGTCCTCAAAATTATCATCGAAGTCTGAATTAAAGAACAACTCTTGAATAAAAGTTCCTTTGGATGTTGATGCAGCCATTTTTGTTTGCAAAAAAAATAGCAAAAAATTTAATTTGGGTTTAATTGATGTTACATCTCGTGTAGAAGAATTCAAAATGGTGTTGGAAAACAGAAGTTGACTTTGTTCCAAAGTGATAGGTTATTTCCAGCTTAAAATACTGAAAATAACACTTGACAAGTGTTTATTTATAGCAGCCCTCAAGGAGACAGAATGCAAAGGGAGAGAATTCTCTGGCAACAATTTTCACCTCCACTTAGTTAAAGGTTAAGAGATGGGATAATTTCCCAAGAAATAAAGAAAAATGTGTTGAACTGCCATGCAATATCTGATTTTTTTTGTCCACGGTATGCTCAATATTCATTGATAGATCTACATTTCTATCACTTCAAGTCTCTTTAACAATGTGAATCGAACCTGTGTCCTATACACAACCATCAATTGATCTGACATGCTATACCACTCAGCTATAGAGAAGCATCTGGTGAGCAAAGTCCAAATTACTATTTATAAACAACAAATCTTTGACAATCTTTCCTGAATGATCATATCTGCTCACTGAACATACCTTAACATTGACAAGATATTATGAAATGGATTAAATTCAACAATTATTTAATATATTTTATTGTTTACTCCATTTCTTGTCAACGTTTATGTTAAGGTAAATTTTATGAGCAGATATATTTCGGGAAAGATATTCAGAGCTTAAACCTTACGTTAATTATTTCTTGTTTTTTAATTAGAAGTTATCCTTTTGTATCTTTGCTTGGTAATCACTTTTTAGGAAAGACAAAGAAATATTCCGACTCATGTCCCCATCTTGGAAATTCAGACAAAAACTGAGTTTAAAATTTAAGAATATTTAACTTTTCAAACTTGTAAATTAACGTTGAGTGTTTTTTTTTTTTTTTTTTTTTTAATTCTTTACCTCTAGGAACTCTCCAGTGAAAAAACTGCCCTTGAGCAACAAGTCTGTGACCAACTGCTTCAAATTGCCTCCTTTAAGAATCAGTTGGATGATTACCGACAACGTAGCTTGGCTAGGGACACAGCTGAATCCACTGATGGATCTAATCCACTTCTGGATGAGCTACGTACCCAGTTACAGCGCAAAGAAGAGGAGGTAAGTACTTTTGATACTCTTTTATGGCGAGAGTTTATTTTTGAACTATGAAACCTATTTAAGCATCCAGTACTCTCATGGAAATTAAGTTTCTTCAATCTTTGATTTTGTGTTGACAAAGCTGTTTTAAAGGTTGAAATTAATCCCTTATTCCAAAAATAGGAAAAAGGTTAAACCTGCCAGAATATTACCAAATGAAACATCAGAATTTTTTAGGTTAGGCAGAGAACATTTTATGCCTTTAAAAGGCTTTTATGCATCTCCTGTTTTGGTAATTCTTTTTATTAATAAATGCCATATCCTTTTAGGAAGTAAGCAATCATGGTGGTTCTTTAACTTCCTTTAATATCTTTGAATTTCTGTGATTCTTTTCTTTTTTAATCATTTCACTCCAAGCAAGGCAATAAATCCACTAAGATGCAAGGGGTGACTGAGTGTGAGTTAATATGGGATAAAAATATTATTAAAGAGAAAGAGCAGGAATTAAGATTTTAAAAGATAACAATTGATATTGTATTTAAATTTTTGAGGGTCAAAGTTGACTGGGAAGCATGAAGCCAAAAGAGTCCCACAAGTGAGAAGTGTGAAACTGTTAGAATAGAACTTATGGTTACATCTAGCCATTTTAACTGTAAAATGATCAGACCTTGCCATCAATCTAATACTGTGCTTAAATTCATAAAGTCTAGATATCAAAGAGAAAAGTTCATCAGAACAATTACCATGAAAATATGTTCTTTGCAAAGTTAGTGAATTGTTTCCCATTGCTTTCTTAATAGTTCCAACAAATTCAGATTTTCCTCCTAGACTTGTTGCCCTCCCAAAGTTAGCGAGTCCAGTCTGTTTTACTATTTCACATATTGCTGGAGCTTACACCCAAATCATGTACAAAACATCAGTTCCTGTACAATCACCAATGTTAAGCAACATCAAGCCTGGTCAGTACCTAGGTGGATGACTACTTCGGAATACCAGGTGCTGTAACCTAGGATGTGCAGGCAGTGTAGTGGATAATGGCTTGGAATTGTGAATCGGAGGACCAAGTTTCTTTTTTGCACCCTTCCCCCTTTTTTCTTTGCTTCCTTTTTTCTTTGCTCCCTTTCACTCCTTTTTTCTTTGCTCTCTTTCCCTCGTTTTTTTTCTTTGCATCCTCTTTCCCTCCTTTCGTCCCCTTTCCTTGCTTTTTTCTTTTTGTCCCTTTTCCCTCCTTTCATCCCCTTTCCCACCTTTTTTTCTTTTCGTCCCTTTTCCCCAACTTCCCCTCCTTTTCTTCTTTTCATCCCCTTTCCCTCCTTTTCTTTTCTGCTCCCCGCTTTTTTCTTTGCTCTGTTTTCATCCTCCTCTTACATGCAAATATTCTTGGGAAAAGACTCCGCCTCTTTTGCCTCCAGCTATGGGTTAATTAGTAATTGTATCACTAACCATTATTATCTCAAAAAAAAAAATTGCATTGAAAATATTTAGATTTCAGCATTAAATAACCCATAGATGTTATATATGCTGCTAAACAAAACCAACCAACATCTTGCCAGGATAAGAAGAGATGCATTTATATCTTTTGCAAGGAAATTAGTGCAAAGTGAACTGAAGTGTATTGGATGGAATTTGAACTTGGGGTCTACCGATTACATTTTCTGTGGTGATAGCTGTTATGCTATCTGAGCGTCTTTTTGGTCAGCTAGTTAATATTTTTTTTCTTTTTTTAGGTTTCACAGTTGACAGACATGATTGACAAATTAGAACTGGAATTGGTACGGAAGGATAACCAGCTTAGCCGGCTTGAGATGGCCACTTTCTCCCGTGAACCTTTGAGCTCTCAGTCATCAGTTGATGATCAAGAAAACAGCAAAGTGCTTCTTATGAAGGAAGAAAACCAAAAACTGAAGGTAATTTTTTCACTGAAATTTCTTTCCGTTCTGTTTGTAGATAAATAAGAAGTTGCTTTAAGATTTAGTTTTCACTGAATCATATATAAATACCTAGACATGTTTATTTTTATTTGTTTTTATTGAGGCAGGACCAGGATTAATCTCACCCAAAGCAAGTTGGGTCCTGCCTGACAAAGCATTTCACATAATGACTTGAGGCAGAGGTTTCCGAGGCTGGGTGCTTTTCCTGATGCCCAACACTACTACTACTACTTATAGTAGTCCAAGTGTTTTTATTCAGACACCATCTCCAGAAAGATTGCCATTCAAGGCTTGAGATGTGTACACACACACACACACACACACAGAGAGAGAGAGAGAGAGAGAGAGAGAGAGAGAAAACATCAACCTAACACCATAAGCGCTCCCAGCTAGTACATAAATTAATTACATTAAACTTAGTATGAGAAAAATGGCAATTACTTGTTGAAATCTGATGAGCGGACTAAGCAATTACAAAAAAAAAAGGTTAGTCTCCAAAAGTCCAGAGCTGAGGTGCTGAATATAACATCTGATGTAATGGAATAACCTGTTACCCCCATGAGTAACTACCTATAAGTATCTGTAAGTCAATGGACTACAGAGTCTAGCTGAGATCTATGGAGTACGGCAGACTTATGCAAGAACTACTAACATTCCAATAGTAGCACTCGCTACTGGATTGACTTGCAACAACCTTGTGCATAACTGTTACCTTTATTCTTATTGTACTGGTTTTTTTACAATAAACCTTTACTTATTTTATCCACATTGTTCCTATTAACACGGAATATAACGACATCAATCAGCTAAGTGACAAATTTCATTTGTATTGATCTTTATATATATATATATATATATATATATATATATATATATATATACACACACACACACACATAAAGAGACAAGAGGAAAAACTATTATTAGCTGACACATTTTGTCCTCTGAGAGACTTTATCAAGGCAATATAGGATCTGTTTTGCACATGTTTACACTCAAAAGCAAGGATGTTATTGGTTTATCAAGGCTTTTTTTTTTTTAAATTAGAATTTCTTGAATAGAAATAATTAGGAGGATTTGAAATAATCATAATTAAGTAATTCATTGAGTCCAGAAGAAACCAAGGCTCATTGGTACAGTTGGTATGGCGTTTGCCTGATATCGTAACTGTTTGGGTTTCAATTGTTGGTAGTGGATGCGCACTGCTGATGAGTCCCAAATATAGAATGAAACGGTGCTTTCTGCATTTTGTTGAGGTTTCTTCTAGACTCGATGAATTTACTCGCTTACTATTTGCCAGATTTTGAATTATGACACTTTTTATCTTCCATATGTTTTGACTGACCTTTGAATCACCAAGTGGCCATTCATGAGCATTCTGAAATTTAAAAGCCTTGATAAACCTATGACATCTTCACTTTTGTATATAAACATGTGCAGCAAAACAAATCCTACATTAACTTGATAAAGTCCCTTAGAGAACAGAACACTATTATGATGTAATTTTGAGTCAGATGTCACAATTGACGTCTGGCAGTCAACCTGTTAAATGATGTCCAAGGGGTATAAAATATTAAGATCTGTTCAAACTTCAGTAAATTAGCTTAAAACAAAAAATTAACAATTTATTTTGCTTGATATGTACTTTAGGGACTGTCTCTCAGAATGAGAATTTTAGCTTATTTTGTTTTGTCTTAAATCTCATTGTTTTAGAAGTACTTGTAACAAATTTTATGTTCAGCATAGATCAATTGAAAAGGATTTATCTAAGCTTAACATAAAATTTGTTACAACTACTTCTAAAACAATAAGAGATGTATTTAATGCAAAACAATATTGATTTAGCAAAAAGGTTTAAGTAAATTTTCTACTTAATAAGCAAACAAATTTTTTGGCCAACCCAATAATAATAATCTAAAACCTGAAAGAGGAATTTATTCTAGAAACTGTAATGATTGCCACAAGGAATACATAGGAGAAACCTCAAGGAATTTAAATAAAAGGATTATATTAACACAAAGATCTTTTACAAAACAATAGCGTGTGTGTGTATATATATATATATATATATATATATATATATATATATATATATATATATAATGACCTCTTTAGTACAATGCTTCAATGATTTAACTGCAATGTGGGTGTTCATTCATTATGAATAAAAAGATTAACTTGTTTAAAAAGTTTTTACATTTTTATCAGTGTAATTTCCTTGGTATTTCATAGCCTACCCACACCCATTTCATCCCCAGACTTGTTTTTCTCCCTTGCACTGCTATAGCTTATTGCCAAAAGAGCACTGTCTTTTGCTAAGAAGCCTCACCTGTCCTGGCTTTAAGAAACCTTTTGCCCAATGATCTAAGCAATTTCTTAATTTTTTTTTTTTTTTTACTTTCCAATCAGCATGTCACATAAAATGGTAGAAGGAACTGCTTTTGCTTAACTGATGCTCTTTGAATATGAATAGTGTGCTTATGACAAATTTTTTTCCAGTTTTATGGCAACATGGTTCCAAATATGCAAACCCTGTTCTTATTCTCAAGAGTACCACATATTAGGAAATCATTTCTATGATTGCTTTCCTTAAATTCCTTTGCCATCTCGCATACAAGTTGAAAGAACATCAAATGGTGGTTGATATCTAAAGGAATATTTATTTTCAAATGGTAGAAGTTTTTCTTTCCTCCTGCCAAGTTTCTTCGGCATTATGAGATGGCTAGCAACTTTGACTCTTTTGGAAACTTTCACCGCCAGTACATGTATTCAGTCTGTGGACCATCTCAGTTGTTTTCCATCTCAGTTGAAGCATTTTCTTTTTAATACCTCTGGCCATGTCCAGTCACAGGTGTCTACTCTCCAGCGTCAAGTGACCACTGCTGGCTTCTCAAGCCTTGCCCAACAGTTGCTTGATGAAAAGAATGAACAAATCGATCAACTCAAGGAGCAATTGGCTCAACAGAACCATTATAATTCATCTGATGATGCATACTCTGAAAGAAACTGCCTTGTAAGTAGATTGATGATGTTTTTGATTTACTATTTGTTAAATATTTTCTTTTTTCGTTGTGACATCTCATTAGATGTTCTTGCCTAGCAGATTGGCTGAAATTTGAAAATGCTTTCCCAAGTTTCTTAAACTTCTTCTAATCAAACATGAATATATTAAAAAAAAAAAAAAGAAATATATATCTTTGAATTATCTGATGTATGATTTTGTAAAGCCATTTTTTTGAAATGCTTACCAAATTTATGTGACTATTTTGTCCAGCTAAATATCCAATCAGGCAGTTTTTGATTGAACCTTTTTGCAATCATGTTTGAAAGATTAACATACTTATGATAGTTTATCATTTGTATTGCTTACACCTTTAATGAATATTACTCAAGATATTAATATTAAAAAAAAAGTTTTTTTAAATCTTTCTATATTATAGCTGATCATAATCATCTTTTTTCTATTACTATTATTATTTACTGAAGTTACAAGGCTCTGATGTTAAATAACATTGCAACTGGTCAGTACCTAGATGGGTGACCACCTAGGAATACCAGGTGCTGTAAGCTTGGATGTGAGGATGGTGCAATGAATAATGGCTTGGAATTGGAAAATCAGAGTTTAGTTTCAATTCCAGTTGGGTTTGTTATATATTCACTTATGTGAAAATAGATTTGGGAAATGTATGAATTCACCTTTTCCCAGCTATGGGTTAATTAGTAAGAGTTGTATCACTAAATCATTATCTCAAGAAAAAAAAAATTCTTACAATTGCAAAATATTTTATGGCTTTAAATAACCTACAAAGGGTTGATAAGCCCTAGAAAATCAATCAGTTAGAATTATTTGTAAGGAAGTAAGTAATGACTCTCTAAATGCTGTTTACTACACTCAGTTACATCGTTGAGAAACTGGGCCATTTAGTGTAAGTATGCCTTGCACTGGAAATTGCTTTATTCTTTGTATTAATACATTTTTACAGTATTTTACAAACAAAATATTTTGCTACAATGTGCTGTTTTTTTTTTTTGTGGGGGTTGCTGTTATGGTGAGAAATCTGAACAAAAATTGGTTCATTATAATATAAATTTATTTATTTGTACTTCAGCCTAAAATAATAAATATATTTATTTTATTTGTACTTCAATTATTCTTTTTAAAAATAGAGATTTTATTTGTACATCAATTTTTTAAAATAATAAATTTTTCTTTCTACTTCAATTTAAAAAATTGTACTTAAATCTAAAAATGATTTTATTTGTACTTCAATTTAAAAAAAAAAATATTTTATTTGTACTTCAACTTTTTAAAGAATAGATTTATTTTATTTGTAATTTAATTTAAAAATTCATTTTATTCTTATTTCAATTTTTTTTAAATATGGGTTTTATTTGTACTTCAATTTTTAAAAAAATGTTTTGTTTTGTTTTTTTTGTTGCTCATAGAGATAAAAATAGAATTGGTGAGAACTTTGAAAATGAAATGAGAAAACTGATTTCAGTTTCTAGTTAAGTCTTTCAAAAAAGGAGAAAACTAATTCTGTCTCAGCTCACTTTTATTGCTGGTCATCGTACTTGTTATTTTCTTAAGTCATTAATGCTCACCATGAAATCTAATATTAATTAGGGAAATATACTGTTCCAGTATTAATTATAGGGTTAAATCTTAAGTGATTTTTATAAACCTATAATTAATACTGGAATTTTTATAACCCTATAATTAATATCAGATTTTTTATAAAATTCCAGTATTAATTATAGGGTTATAAAAAAAAAAATTATTAGAAGCTTCTACTTGAAGAAATAATGAATATTTTATTTATTAATCTCACAGATTTTATCACTTAAGATTTTAACTTTTCACTGATGTGATGAAATCACTCATATTAACAAATAAAATAAATTCCATTACTTCTTTACAAATTGCTTTGTTTATGTTAGGTTATGAAACTGAGCAGATATGAATGTTTCAAGAATCTGAGAAAGATTTGCTTTTATAAGGCACTATTTGACTTTGGCTGATCAGAAATGCACTCTCTTGCTGAGTCAGTCTAGAGCATGTCAAATTTAATGACAGTTTCTTCTGTAAAGGGGGATGTAAGTCTGCATCATGCCAGAGAATCCATATTTTTCTTTAATAAGGCCAGTAAATGAAAATAAATATACTGTTTGATAAACAGTTTACTCAAATATGGGTATCCACTAAAAATAACATTTGAGTAAGAAAAAAAGTTTCTAATTCATTAATGTCCAACATTATATTTTGGGGACAATAAACATTAATTGATAGGATTGGGGAAAAATGGTCAGTATAAATGATTCATTTCATTATTACTTGCAAAAAAAAAGGAACAAATGATTGCTATATTCATTGTTAGTCATGACAAATTAAAGTCATTAATTTTCTTTTTTTTTTTCTTTTCATTGATACGTCTTGCTGAATGGTATTGAATATAATTTTTTTCTACCTTCAAAAAATAATTAACTATTCTATTCCTAATTTAAAAAAAAAATACTTCAATTGTTTATTTTTGCTTGCCATATTCTGGGTTTAACATATTGATGTGAGATAAGAAAACTCCTGTCATAACTGTCAATGCACTTAATTCTTCATCAGCAAAACATCACACATCAAATTTCATATAGCATCAAAAATTGGTCCTGCTTCTCCCTTTGTTACATCATAGCAACAATTTGACGGCACCACTGAATGTTGGCAACAAAGACAAATCAAAATTCATTCTCTGATCTATTTCCTCTGCAACTTCTGCGTTTGACCTTATTATCTCCCTTTATTGCTGGCTTTACAGAAGGAGGAGCTTGAGAAAAAAACACTTGAAATAGAAGAAAAAGATGCCGAAATTTGCAGCCTGCAACACATGATAAATAGTTTTCAACATGGCTCTTCAAACATCAGTGGGGAGCATTTTCCTGGGGATGTCTCTTTACCATTTCGTCAAGAGCCTTCATTTCTGGAGGATTCTATATCCGACGAGCGAGTAAGTCTCATTTGCATGGGTAGCCAGTTGCTCACTTCATCTGTCACCACTGCTACCATTGCTGTGTGAATCTCTGTGTCTTGCTCTTGTGACTCTCTGTAGACGTCTATCTTTTTGTCTTGTCTTTTTCTTTAACTTCTGTTTCTTGGAATCTTTAGAACCATTTCTGGCTGGAAATCTCTGCTCAAAGCAACTTAACCTTGTCTTCATTATATTAATTATATTTGTCACTGATTCAGGCATGGCTAAAAAAAACAAAAAAACAAACTTGATCCTGACTCTGCATTAACTGTATTTGTCTATAATCCAGGCATGATTCAGTGACTCTTAAAAACTTGATCTTGATTCTACATTAACTGTATTTGTCTATAATCCAGGCATGATTCAGTGACTCTTAAAAACTTGATCTTGATTCTACATTAACTGTATTTGTCTATAATCCAGGCATGATTCAGTGACTCTTAAAAACTTGATCTTGATTCTACATTAACTGTATTTGTCTATAATCCAGGCATGATTCAGTGACTCTTAAAAACTTGATCTTGATTCTACATTAACTATATGCCTGTGATTCAGTTTTGACTTAAAACCCTCCTACAGCAATTATGATTATTTGGTCTTTCAATATCTTCAGAATTGATCTTTATTTTAGATTTTAATTATCACAAACCACAATCAAATTGGACTTTGACTCTTTAGTAACAGTTGCATAATCTTTTTACTGGGTATCTATCTACAGACTCTACCTCCTCATTACACTTAAAATAAAGATGTTTGAAAGAGTGCCTAGGTTATTTGGGAAGTGGATCCTTAACTGTTATGCAGTATATCTTAATTCTGTTAAAACAGCAACTCGAACATTTGCAGGAGTAAAGATGCAACCAAAATTTTCATATTCTTTTTCATTCAATAAATGCTATCATTAACATTTTGCCCTGAACTCAATTTTTCAAACTTTACTGCCTTTTTTTTTTTATTATTATTTTTTATTTTTTTATTTAATTGGCTCTCCAAGTTTATTCTAAAGTGGTTCCAGATACTAAGCTTGTTTGTTTAATCCCTCATTAAATCCATTAGATTTTTGTCACATTATATTTAATGTAAATCACTGTATGTTCTATATATGTCATCACTAAGAGGCCTTCTCCCGGAAAATCATTTGGCATCCATGTCCCTCCGTTAAAATAATGCAAACTGATTTTAGAGTACAAATTCACACTTCCTGAATTAAAAGCACTCCCAATCAAAACAATATGGTGACAAGCCAGAGTTCAGCCAATAAAAATTGAATTTAATCAAATCATTGTTTTTTTTTTTATCTTTTAAGTGTCATTATAGCCATGTTTTTTTATTTTTTTTTTGTTGAGGTAGGACTGGAATTAATCTTGCACAAAGCAAGGTGGGTCCTGCCTGACAGAGGATCTCAGTTTGCCTCTCCATATACCCCTGTCACTAATTCTAGGCCCAATTTTTCCCTGTCCTTCCAAAAAACATCTTCCTAAGTCATCATGGGCCATCCTCTTCCTCTGCTACCCTCAGCTGTCACCTCATGAACCTGTTTGATTGGACCCTCACTGAGCCAGTCCAGTGTAATCTATGGCTGTGAAGCAGTAACTAAAGGTTATCAAGGCCTAGCTTATCAAGAAGCAAGTCTGACCTGACCTCATTCTTAGTGAACATGTCACACATTCAGCATTTCATGGATTAGAATCCAAGGTTTTCACCGCGGGTCCTTTGTTTTTCAGGCATTATAGCTGTGGATCTTTTGCCTTACTGAAATGTCACCTTCATTCCTGACATGTCACCCATAGGTTGTGCCCACCTTCTTGACATTTCACTACTGGGTTTGCCTGCCTTCCTGACATGTTGCCTGTAGGTTAGCTACCTTCTCAGCTGTAACTATTTTTTTTTAACATGACTGTCTCCCTACACTCTTAGACCTGATCATCGTTCTTTTTTTTTTTTTTTTAAGTAAATCTTCACCCAATACATGATTCAAGAGCCACTCAAGTTAGAAGGTACTGAATGAGGTTGTTTAAAGACATAAGAGGAGGAAATAAGTGCAGATTATGAGTATATGTAGGATAGATAATGATTGACCATAGACTAGAAGAGGTTAAGATTGTAGTGATTGAGAAAGGAGGCTCACAGGAATCTGTTTCACAAAATAGCTATTCTCAAGTAGCACCTATCTCAGTGACATTTCCTCCTTACCAATGGAATCTGAAGCAAATGAGAATGAATGAATACTGTATTTTGCAAATACAGAGAAAGTTTTTAATCTTCTCACTTTGCCACCTTATTATCTGATTTCTCTCTCTGTGAAGTCCAAGACTGTTTTTGTCTACATCTGGAGGATTTAATCTATATATAGAAATCACTTTTCATATGCTTTATTGCTTTTGTACTTCTGTATTTGACTGAATAACTCATATTTGTTAAATTCTACATTTTCACTTTACTCTGATTATTTTAATATATATTTGGAACTTAATCCTCAATTTCTGTAGAGAAAAGAATGGATTATGTAATTCATTCATTACAAAATTGGACAAATTATTTGCAGCATATTTTTCATATCAGTTCATTTGCAGTATATTATCTGAGTAACTAATTTTCAATCATTTTTATTATTCAGTGGCAATGTATTTCTGTATTAAAAGTTCTTATTCCCAGTGGATTTCTACATTAATCTCTTGTTCCTCATACATTTCTGTATTAAAAGCTCTTATTCTCAATGCATTTCTGTATTAAAAGCTCTTATTCTCAATGCATTTCTGTATTAAAAGCTCTTATTCTCAATGCATTTCTGTATTAAAAGCTCTTATTCTCAATGCATTTCTGTATTAATACCTTGTTTCCCCATGCATTTCTGTATTCAGTTCTCATTCCCTATTCATTTCTGTATTAAAAAAACAAGACAAAAACCTCATTTCCAATACATTCTGTATTAAACAAAAAAAAAAACATTTCCAATGCATTTCTTTATTAAAAAATACTAATTATCCAATGCTTTTCAATTTTCACTCAGTAGACAAATTACAATACAATAATCTTTGCTCTCCATTTTTTTTTCTCATTCTCTTGTAAATCAGTATTTTTAAATGTTGCTTATCTTGATCTGACTAAAACCTTCCAAATTTGCTTTCCCTTCAGTTCTTACAGGTTCTGGATTCCTGCTTTTATCATTTCTTTGTCCAAGATTTATTTGAATGCATTTTTTGTTGATTTCTAATTTTTGTGCATGTGTTGTCCACAAGTGAAAGAATTGTTTAATGTTGCTGGTTTTTTTTTCTCTCTCTATTTGATTATTTCTTTTATCAGTGAAGTATTAGAATATTAGAACATATCCAAGGCCCAAACCTTGGTGTACAGTTTAAAAAAAGTGCCTTGCAATGTGTTTATTTTAATTTAAATCACTTCAAAATAATTAATTTTTTATGGCACAAAACTTAACTGTCACAGGAAGAAACAGAAACATCTTTAAAATTACTTTCACAAAGAAAAAAAGTGGTGTAAGTCTTAAGTGGCCATTTTTAAGCTCAACTCTAATCAGAGGATGTTAATTAATCTCAAAGATTAAGCAATAAAACAAAATTAAACTTTCTAAAAGTAATCCTTATCTGTCATCTAATTATAATAAAAAAGATTGGATATTTGAAATTAGACAATTTGCAATTATTGGATAACCTATGATAATCAAGAGTCTAGCAAGGTTCTCCCTAAATAGTCAGATGAGTGCCCATTTCTTAGTCAGGTGAGTCACTGTTAGTATGGGAAATAAATTCTTTTATTAACCAAAAATCCACATCCTCTACCAAATATTCCAAAGTGTAGGACTCAAGATAAACCTTTCCAAAATAGAAACAATGATCTGGAATTCAATTGAAAGCACTGATGACACCTACCCTGAATCCTTCATAAAAATCCAAGTTGTAAAATTAGTAAATATTAAAAACTTCAAGTATCTGGATACAACAAATTTAATTTAGGAGATAAGGAAATTGAACATAAGTTTTGCTAAGGGTAGTTTCACCCAACACCAGCAAAACCAAGATACTAACCTAAAAATATAATGGGAGGGGATAATTTGTCTTTTCCAAAAAGAAATGCTGCCACTTAAAAACAATCAGAATGGCTAAACATCTGATTCATTTCTATTCTTTAATACTGGATAAAATTGGATATTTTAGTTCAATACATATACCACATATTAAGAAAATACAAGTTTGTATTATACTAAAGTCGCATTACATATAAGAAAATATAGTAAATTCTTGTTTAATCAATTGACAAATATAACAGGTTATTGAATTAACAGCAGAGCTGCTACAGTTTAGGAACCTTGATAAAGAATACATTGGTAAGATAAGTAACGCATATGATTAATGCAGATTGTTTAAGGTTAATGTAACATAGGGGATAATTTGCCTTTTCAAAAAAAAAAAAAATGCTGCTCCTTAAAAACAAAGTCATGTTAGATGTGCGGAATCTGGATAATCTAGCTTGTAGAAAATGTCTGGCACATCTGAAATTAGTACATAATCAATATTAGCAGATATGTGTGATAATGTAGGAATTTTTAAATTTCACAAGACTTCAATGTATTGATTACAAATTACTGGATAATCTATCATGAGTTTGGCAAAGTTCTTGCTAAGTAATCAGTTAGAGGAGTGACCATTTCTTAGTCACTTTTAGTATAAGAAATAATTCTTTTACTTTCAAAAGGAGAAAGGTGGTGTCAGTCCTCTTAAGTAGACATCTTTTAGCTCAACTTTAATCAAAGAGGATCAGTGATTAATCAAGAAATAATCCTTGTAACCTTGACTGGGGCTAATAAAAGCAGAAAAGTAAATTTAGATAACTTGCCTGTATATTAAAGTCTGCATGGCCAACTGTGGCTGCTTCTAGTGCTACCAAAATAGTGGTAGTTTTTTTTTTTAATAAATAATCAACTAAATTTGAAAGTAATACTAGTTGAATTGATGTATGAATTACAAATAATTGGATTGCCTGTTGTGATCAGGTGAATCTGATAAGGCTCTCCAGATGAGTGATCATTTCCCTATCAAGTCAGTCATTGTTAGTATACAATGATTCTTGTATTTATTGGTACTATAACTAAAGCTGATAAAAGCAGAAAGATAAATTTAAATGTCTTGCCTATGTTTTAAACTCTTAAGCATATTATCTGGAATTATATATTTTCAAGTCTGGAATACTCCTAATCCCATATAGATTATCTGGAATTATAGAAGTCTCATCTAGAATTTCTGGAAGTCTATCAGGTGTATATAGAATCTGCAAGGTTAGGAAAATGTAATTCAGTAACTTTAAATGTTATATTTTTCAACTGAGGCTGCTACTAGTGACAACAAAATAGTAGCAATTGGTTTACGAAATAATTGAGTCAATTTGAAAATGTCAGTTGAAATGTTGTATAGATTACAAATAGCCTGCAGTGATCATGAAAGACTGGGGAAACTCTCCTTAAGATGTCAGTTGATTTGTCTATTATCAAATTTTTAGGTAATAAAGAAGCTAAGAAAGCATTACATTATGACATGTTTTGTTTTTTAATCGGTATGACCTCAAGCAAAGCAGTACAGCCACTAGCACACAAGGGGTTGCAGGATGTGGATAAATTCAAAACAGAAACATTAGTAATGAGGAGAAAGGGAAAAGAGCAATCAGGAGGACATTAGATAGCAATTGACATTGTATTTAAACTTTTGCAGATTAAAGTTGTCTGGAAAGCATGGAACTAAGAGGGAGTTCCACAAGCGAGATAAGGAATTGTTAGCATAGAAGTTAAGGCTACATCTAGCTAGTTCAATTGTAAATTGATGAGATCTCGCCACCAGTCTAGTATTGTGCTTAAATTCATGCAGTCTAGGTACCATAGTGAAGAGCTCATCTGAACAATTATTAGTGTGATGGATCTAATGATGGCTTGTGTAATCAGTACTTTTTTATCTGAGAGTTTACTTCTATTTAGTATAGATGACAATGAAAATATTCTGTATTCTCTCTAATAACACTTGTATTAATAATAATAAAAAAAAAGCATAAGTAGACAGTGGATACAAATATCTATTGGCAGGGAGACGATAATCAGTCAAATTGCAATACCAGTTAAGACTGCTCACATTTCAAATTGTACTGATTCTCTGAGTAAAGGATTAAATCTACTGATCTTTGTTTTTTGCACCATAAAGAAGAGGTTACTGGGATGCCATGATGTTTGGTAAAGAGAGGAGAAGAATTGTTGGGTTTCATACATATGTATATAATAGTTGGTAATTTCATTTTTCTTTTCTTACTTTTCTGTTTGTCTTGTCTTCACTTGTAAATGTTTGTGTAAATTGTGTCTTGATTTAACTTGAAGCATTACATTCAAAATTGATATATGAACACATGAAGGAATCTGAAGATTTTATTTTTATAAAGAATCTTACACATTTTCTTATTTCTTGAGCAAGTCTTTCTGACATCAACATATGAATACTGTTTTAAAATTAACATAAATCTTGAGTCTATATTCAAATTTGCTTACTTCACTATTTAATTTTATTGGTTTGCTGAGGAGCAGGATAATCTCAGAAACCATTGAGAGTGAATTCAGTCATCTTTGGATACTCAGCAGTCATGGCCTTGTGCAATTAAAGGTTAAAAACATTGTAAATATTTTGGGATACCTGTTATAGAGAAATGATGACTAAGTTAGACTCACAAGTCATTGCTATTGAGTTCACTCTTTACTGAGTGCTCATTCACTGTAGCCTTATGCCAGACCAAGCTATGCTGTCTAGGCATCTACTTAAGTGATTTATTTATATAACTAGTAAAGGTACTTGGCATTGTTCAGGAACAAATTTGATACACACTTCATTTTAGTTGTATCGACTATTAAAATGACTAAGGGTAGTAACCATGCATAAATTCACTACCAAAAGCTGATTTATCTTTCTTTTGACTATATTTCTATAGTGTAAGAAATATTTAAGTTGCATTAAAAAGTTACTACTTTGACCTTATTTTTTACCATTGACTATAGCTTGTCTTCAGGCCAAGTTTGGTTGAAACTCATCCAATAGTTTCCAAGTCAATGACAGACACTTGATTTTTATTTTATTTTAGATTCCATTCATATTGGAGATTTTAGCTAATAAATGCTTTTGCAGTGAATTTTGTTTTTTGAATAAACCTAAACTTGACAAAAATGAAAACTTTAGATTCCTTGACCATATTTAAAAAAAATGAATTTTGTGCTTATTTACATTAATTGCAGTCTGACTAATGTCCTCGTCTTTGTTGTGACAATGTTTCAGCCATTGTCCCTCTGGCCTTCTTCAGGATGACTGTAAACAATGTAAATAATGATAACACCTTATTCCAGAGATTCACAGAAATGATTTTGTGATGTTTTTCAGACAAGCCTCCAGCAAGAATTGTCTGCCGTCCTGACCGATCGAGACAACCAGATTGACTCTCTACAGAGTCAACTGAAAGAGAAAGAAGAATTTGTTGACAAGGTAATTTCTTTTCCTTCATTGGCTATTGTTTCTATTATTCTTTTCTTATTTTTTTTAATTATACCCATTTTGTAGTGTCTGTGATAATTAAGGAAATTTTTTTTAGTGTTGGTTCATTTATGCAAATTCACTTTCAATGATACATGACTTTTTACTCTATTAATGATGGGAAGTACAGAAAGGTCAAGTTTAAAATTGATCCGTTTTCAGAAAATTTTATTTTCATTTCAAAATGTATCTGTAGTTATTGGTTTGACATGACTCAGGCCATTAATTGCATCTTAAAGACCTCTTTAATTGTAGGAGAGTGGGTGACTTTTTCTAATTTCATTTAGGATAATATCTGCTTTAACATCATGTCAGTAATGCAATTTTTTTTTTTAGATACGAAATAGGAATTTTTTTAAAAGTTAGTGCAATATGGTTAAGCATGTTTGGTGATGTAACGGATAATGGCTCAGAATGAGAAATTAGAGATCTCTGTTCGAATTCTAGTCGGGTTTGTTGTATTCACTTACATGTAAATACTCTTTGGAAACGGTATGAATTCATCACTTCTCTCTCTAGCTATGGGTTGAATAGCAGGACAGACTCTTATAGCCTTGGTTGGCAACCAGTCTACTGCAGAAACGGCAGCCTACTGTTGGAAATCTTCTGCCTAGTCAGTCATGAATTGAAAGAGACAAACATGTATCACGTACAGCACTTGACTGATTGAGTTAAGATCTAATGTTCTGTTTTTTGTAACCTTGTTTCAATATCAGAAAAATTGTTGAAATTATTAATGTAAAGTATCGATTTTCCTAACGTGACGGATTATATACTTCTTTTACTTATATGCATCTCTCTCTTTCACCTTTCTTTTTTACTGACTGATTTTTTTTTTTATTAGTTCATTTGTTGCTTTACTTAACATTTGCTGACACAACTGCAAGCACTTGAGAATGTCCAATTTTATCAGGGAATTTGTTCTCTTGAATCAGGGATAGTTTGGTCTGTGTCCTGAAATGTCAGCTCTGTCCCAGGTGGTTTTCTCTAGCAGTGGGCTATTGAGAGATTTTAAAATTTAAATACCATGACCAAAAAAATATTAATCTCCTTAAAAAAAAAAAAAAAAAAAAAAAAAAAAGGAGCTAAGTTAAATAAATTTATTGACTAATGACTTTTCAAATCACATTTGTAGGAATTTCATTTATTTTTAGATTTCTTCTTTGAGAAAAGTAGATGTGTGGATTTTGATAGTAACTTGAAATGAGAAATGGACAAGCCAAGTTTGAATTCGAGTTGGGATCCTTACATTTATTTACACACAAATAACCTTGGGAAAGTTATGAATCTATCTTCCCCCAAGCTATGGGTCAAATAAAAGGAATTGTATCTGCAAAAATCATTGTTATTCTAAAAGAAATTAATGCAATATTAACTCACAGAAACAAATTATTACAATTTAAAATGCTTTGGCTTTAAATAACCCACAAACAATTGATAAGCTGTTAAAAAAAAAAATACTAATCCATCAATCATTAACAACGAATTTACCTACAGCTATATCACATTAAAACACTAGTTCCCATATGATCACTAAAGTTAAGTAATGTCTAGTCTAATCATTATCTAGATGGGTAACAGCCTAGGAAATACCAGGTGCTCTAAGCTTGAATGTGCAGTCCATGTTATGGATAATGGCTTGGAATTGTTAATCAGAGAGCTAAGTTCCAATTCCAGTTGAGTTTGTTATATTAACTTGTATGCAAATACCTTTGGAAAAGGTATGAATGCACCACTTCTCCACCCAGCTATGGGTTAATTAGTAAGATTTGTATCCTGAAGCCATTATCTCTAAAAAAAAAAAAAAAAAAAAAAAAAAAATCATTTTTACAATGTAAAAATATTTTCTGTCTATAAAAAAAAAAAAAACAACCTGCAATGGGTTGATAAGCCATAGAAAATAAATGAATCGATCAATTGACAACAAATTGAATTTGAACAGTTTAATTTTATAACTATGAAAATAGATTTGGTGGAAATGTAAGTAATTTTAAAACCGTGTTTGCCTTCCTTTCACACTAATATTCTTGGAAAAGGCAGAAATCCATTTCTCTGTCCAGCCATGAGTAAATACCAGGGAATTTGGAGTCATTTAATTTGAGAAGATAATTCAGCTTGGGCATGGAAGCAAGTTGATTTTATAAAACTTTACTTTCTAGTAAAATCTCAGTTTTATCCCTTGCATTGATTGCAACCTTGCACTCCACAAGGAGTCAACAGTTAAAAAACAAAACCAAAAAACTCAAATAATAAAGTTTTTTATTTTCTTTTTCTTTTTCTTTTTTTTAATCAATTCACCCTAAGCAAGGTGATAATTCCACTAAGATGCAAGAGACTACTGGGAGTGAAAGAGAATGAGAAGGCTTTAGACAGAACCAGAAACCCAATCCTAAATAGGAAACTTCTATCTTTGTTCAATAGATTAGGCAGTTAACTGCATTTCATTTTTACAATTTAATTTATACTGTATTATCTTTCATCCAATGTTCACAGAAGAGGATTGGATTTCTCAAGCATGTCCAGTTAGGGCAATAAAGTAATAGACATGTTGAAATGCTCTACTATTGTTAAAAATACTTGTAGCGAAAGACTGAAATGTTTAAGACTGAGTCACTTTTTACACTTATAATAGCATTGATTCAAGATGTTCTCACTCAAAATGTTTCTGGCATTAAGTTATTAGCATTGATGACAAGCATTAAATACTAAAAGATGTTATAATCATGGCTGTTATATCATTGAAGTATTTTAGTTGATAGTATTATTGATGTTCTTAAAATATATATATATATATATATTTATTTATTTACTGACCCTTGCTTTCCACTGTACTTGTGTCATCCAATGATAATGTGCCTTCTTTTTTTCTTGTTGCTACTAATTTATGTTGTTTAATACTGCAATCCAAGGCCTGGATTCCCTTCACTAGCACCTATGAGTCCTTGTTGGCACAACATCATCATTCTTTGCTGTTGCTTAAATCATCATCATCATCATCATACTTGATTGGGGCCTCAAAATAAAAGTAATTTCAGCTGTTTATTTTAGATGTAATAGTCTTAGAAGCGAATTTTGACCTCATCATATCAAGACTTTCATATGGATGTTATGCAAGGCACCAAACCTGTTAAGAAATATCCAAGCTGTCAGTTGTTTCTCAGATTGATATGTAAAAATGGCTTCTTGCAGATAAAGCTTGTAGTTCTTCGTGAGAACCATTCTTTGAATCTTGTCGACTGGTGCTATAGAATCACAGAGAACTGTACCAAATAACAGAAACCACATTATTTGAGAACTTTCAACAGCAGTATCAACTAAAATGGATAGCACATGTAACTCACAGAAAATATTATATTATTATAATAATTATATTCACTTTGAGAAAAAATGTTGGTGTGATATGACATTGGTAATATTAACTGTTTACTTATAAGGAAACATTTAGCATTCATTGACTGTGCAGCTACATTTTGTTGAAATATATAGAATCTTCTATTAAAGCAATTTTTCAGGAAAATGGGTTCCTTTAGTTCAGTAATAGTAATGATAATAATTACTATAATTATAATACTATAATAATGATCATAGTAATAATTACTTTAATAGTATGATAATAAAGCAATATATATATATATATATATATATATATATATATAACTTTAATATTATTATAATAACTACAATTTAATAATATTACTGTAACAGTATAATAATACTAAATTATTATTAATAATACTACTAATAATAATAATGAAATTGAAATCTCAAAAATGTGGCACATGGAAGCATCAACAATCCCTGTGGTTGTTGGAGCCCTCAGATTGGTTGGAAAAGATTCCAGTAGACTCAGTGAAGGAATTCTTGAAAGCCCATGCCTTAAAGAAATACAAAAAATTGTTCTCATGAGTACAGCCCACACCTTATGAAGGGCTTTATCTATGTAAAATGTGTTTTTTTTTGTTGTTTTTTTTTAGTTAGTGGATAATGTCATGATGCCATTTCTGACCTTAGGTCTCAGAGCAGGACCCCAAAAGAAATGTGTACACACCAGAAATCAAAGGAAATAAAATAATAATAATTACTATCATTTAATAGTATTAATGGCTGCATGGCCAAGCGGTTAGGATGTTAACTTTTTGACCATGAGACCCATGTTTGAATCTTACCATGATGGATCAAGGTGACTTCTTGATGTTATTGACTGCATTGCACCTTTAGAAACAGCCCCAAAACTATACCACTGATTAATCCAAATCTTGAGAGTGAAATTGTGTCAATGGAACCATTCAGAGGCCATTGATAGCTGTGCAAGCACAAAGTCATTGGGACAAAGAAATTGTTCATGCCAGATCAGGCACTCACCCTCTGTTATGGAGTGGTTTCACAATGAAGGCTTGTATTTGTACAAAGTCGGTCCTAAAATAGGTTCGACGTACAAAACGTTAGGAACTTGATATAATAGGTAATGCCGCCGAGAAATCTAGTTGTGGTCGCTGATACTTTAGTATCCAACTAACGGTTGTCCAGCATCGACTGACTGACCAACTCACTGAGCCCCCCTACTACTCCTACTTATTATAGGTGGGAGACTCTATTAAGTATAGAATAGGTGTGTTCTACTATAACTCTCTCTCTCTCCCAGAAACTGTAACTACGGTCTGCTCCATCTAGTTGCAGTATAACCCGCAAGCCGGCTCTGTGGATTGATCAGGTATCTTTAAGAGACAGGTGTGCACAAAAACCAGTAGTAATTGGCTGTTACATAACAGTATTATGTAAAAATATAATATTACTATAATATAATCAGTCAGAAGGTGAGTATTCACATTTTGTAGAATATTTATTTAGAAACACAAAGTATTTTTCTTCCAACCAGATATACTGAAATATAATAATAATAATGATAATAATTATAATAATGATTATGTTCATTATTCCTGATCATAATCATGAAACCTGTGACCAGGGTCACGACATGTAGTGCAGCCATAGTAGTAGTTTGTCTTGGGCAAGATAGCCTGGCAGAGCCCAACCTTCTCCAGGATGGTTTGAATTTAGTCTTCCTTCTCTTAGATTGGTTGCCAACCATGGCTATAGGGCCCAGTCTGTCCTGCTATTTACCCATAGCTGGGGAGAGAAGAGATAGATTCAAATCCTTTTCAATGGTATTTGTGCACAAGTGGGTGTAACAAACTCAACTGGAATTTGAATTCAACTCTCCAATTTGTTATTCCAAGCTGGTATCCATTGCACCAATGTATAGCCACTATGATTACTACTACTACTTTTACTATGACTACTACTATAACAGATAATTTATCAATCCAACAGATTTTTGTTACTTTGATATGCATATTTGAGTAGACACTCCATTTAATTTATTAAACAGTATATTTATTTATTTTCATCTACCTGCCTGAATATTTGAGAAATCTTATTAAAGAAAAAAAACACATATTTTCTTTAATAGGATTTCTTGAATATTATGGCCAGTAGATGAAAATAAATATACATACTGTTTACTACTATTTTACTACTATAATAGTATTGTAATGGTACAATAGTTATTGTCGGCAATACTAGCTTCTCAATAAGATGAACAGTTGTTTTTATTTTTTGAAACAGAATAAAAAATTTATTTAAAAACAAAAATCCTTGACTAGGATTAATTATTAACCTATTGTGGATGAAATAAATAGATCAAGATTATCCTCAGCTGAGGATGGATAGAAAACAGACTGGTCAAACAAATGAGGATATCTATCCAAAGAACTCCTAGTCATCACAGAATTTCAGACCAGCATTTATAGTAAAGGTGCTGCTGCTGTTGTTAAAAGGTAGATTTAATAAATTGAGATGGTCTTTGAAGGATTCATGAAATAGCTAAGTATGTGCATTTTCTCAAGATACATGTGGGGTGTGAATCTATCCCAGTATCCCCTGGGTCATGAGAAAATATCTGTTAAAGAAGAATCCTAATATAATGGAAGAATTGACATTTAACCCTGCATTAGTTACCTTAGATTTCTGAGAATGGATAGTCCTCTAGTGTCACACACTCTCATGACAACTGAGCTACAACTGTGCCACATTGCAGGCTACACACCGTCACTGAATCAAAAGAATAGTAGGAGAGAGCAAAAGAAACAAGTTGCCAACTAGCAATTTGTTGTGGCTGTTTAGGGGCCAGAAATAAAGACATGGAAGATGAAGGTAGGTTGAACAAATGTTTTGAAATAATAGATATATATATATATATATATATATATACAAAGCAAGAGAGTTAATAATAAGCAGATAGAGGTATACGTCCAAACGGTAGGTTAACACTGCGTCTCTGCTTCACAACTGACTCTTGCGGTTAATATTTATGAAAGGAGGAAGAGTTCATTCTACTGTAGGAGGGTTTACCACAACAGAATTATAGTTACTTTTGGGGGTAACAAAACACCCCATGTGATTAATGCAGAGTTAAAAGGACTTGTGGTGGGGGGACAAAGAATTTTTTTTTTTTTTCTTTCTTTAGTTTTGAAATTGATTTTTACTTATTAAGGGCTCCATTAATAAAACCAGTGACCCATCCCCCAATAAAAAAATTCTTCTCAAAATAAACGTCTTGTTATGCCTGCACGAGGTAGTCTTCCCGTCTTTGTGGCAGATCCAAATGGAATCCGTGCTGGAACACCAACAAGCGATCGACTCGCTCCAAGAGGCCTTGCAAGACAAGGACATTACATTGGACCAGATGTACGTTGAGGTTGATGGCCTTCATGCTGAGGTCGCAAACTTGACTGAACACCAGGTATTCCAATTACGCAAACTGATGCATCATTCTTCTGTTTATTTTTCATCTTCATCTTTGTCTTGCCTGTGTTATTATTGTTGTCAATATCTTAATATATTTATAATATCTTTTTTAATATTGTTACTACTTTTTATTCATTATTATTAATTGCACTTTAACAGTTGTTATGTTTGTTAGGAATTTCTAATTATTACTTACTTTTTGCATTTTATTAATTTGCTCTTTTTGAGTTGCATGCTTTGATGTGTTATCTTTTGACCCGTTGTACCATCTCACAGCCATGCCACGTTAATTCTTTCTCAGTTGCATGCTTTGTTTTAATGCATGTATTCATTCTCTCTTGTCTTGTACTCAAAGCGCTTGATGACACTTGAATTCACTTTACCTTCTCTCCTGCCCTACAAGCTACTTGTTTTGGTGATATTCTACACTAGACACTGCAACCAGAAATTATAATTTTTCAAAATATTTTTGTTATTATTACTATAAATTAAGCCCTCCAAACCACAAATATCCCCCCCCCAAAAAAAAAAAATTAAAATTTATGAAAGCTCTGATTGGTTGGTCTATTTTTTTAAGAAAATTTATAAATTGATTGTCCCAATCAAAGCCAAAAAAAATAGGCTCACATCACATGATTTCTATTAAAAAAAAAAAAAAAAGATAGAGAACTTTATAATTTGGAATTCTTTTTTAATACTCTAGATTACAAATTTCAACCATTTTTTTTTTTTTTTTTTTTTTTTTTAAACATTTTAAGAAATATCAAATAAGCATATTTGTTTTGGCTTCTGTAAGGGGGGATCAATTTACAATGAATTTACATATCAAACTGGGCCACCTATTAACTTTTATAAGATTTACTGTATTTGATGGCATATAAGACACACCCCAATTTCAGCAGGGAAAATCAAGAAAAAATTTGTAATTAGTAAAATTATTAGTAAATGGTACAGCTTATGGTATAAAATTATTATTAGTAGTAAATGGTACAGCCTAGGCTATATTTATGAGATGTTATTTTTGTTAAACAAGCCATGATTACAATTAAATGAAAATTAATAAGAAAAAAGGGCATGAGCCTATAAAAACTTTATTATATCCAAAGGTAAGAAAACAAAATAAAAATCAAGCAATTATTACAATTGAGCAAAACAGTAAAGTTACCATTAAAATTTTATTCATCTTCAAATTGATAAAATTTGTCGTCTTCATTGTCAAAACTTATACTCATTTTCAATCCTACTATCATTATTGTTAAATAATGCATCATCTTCCATTGAGAGCATTGCTAATGCCACACTTTTTAAAAGATTTCATAATTCTTTGTCTAATATTATCCCAAACTTGCTTCACCCATTCACAGACTTGTGAAATGCTGGGTCTTTATATTCTTCCTGTAAGTTTAAGGTCGTGATCAGGGTTTGCCATCCACGTGTTCCATTGCTCCTTCATGTTTAAGTCTAAGCTAATAGGAGTTGCCAGGTAGCTAATTTTGGCTGACTACCATAAAATTTAAACCTACATATGGCATATAAGATTCAGGGGAATTTTTAATAAAAAAAAAAAAAAAAAGTGTGCCTTATATGCTGTCAAATATGGTAATTAAAAAAAATATTAATGTTTGTGATCAAGAGTGCTTAATCTGTAGTAAATGAAAAAAATAATTATTTCTGGTTGCAGTGGCTATTGTAAACACTAACATAATTTCCCTCCCACTATCTTGGTAATCATAAAACAAGAAAAACTCCACAGTACTATTATAGAATGGGTTAAGTTGAAAGTATTTCATAGCATGAAGACAAACTTTAGAGAATGGGGGGAAGAGAAAATAAATAGACAGTTGTCCCTTATTTTATAGTACACCCCCTGATGTCCTCACTCTCTTGTACCACTAAATCTCTGTCTGTATTTTTAATTTTCTGACTTTGGGGTGTAAGCATGTGCTGCTGTTATATCATTTCCATTTTGTGGGCATGTCGTATTGTCTGTCTGTTGAAGATTGATGTTGTCATATCTCAAGGATTCAATGAAATGCTTTAGAGTCCTGATTGTCTGCAGTATTGTTGAAAATCTGGTTTTGTTTTTCAAGAACGTTCCTGTTGATGCCAGGTGGTTAAGAGAGGTGAAATTAATTTTTGTAGTCAAAATTTCTACAACTTTGCTCTCGTTCTATACTTCAGTTGTTGAATGAAAAGCTCTACATGGAGTAAAATGACTCACCTCTCATCTTAAAATTATGTGCTTATAATTTCATAATATTGTTTGTAACTATCCTGATTGTATAATCATCTTCAAAATAAACTTAAAACTTTTCAAGTGATTAATCAAATAGTACTCTCTCTCTCTCTCTCTCTCTCTATATATATATATATATATATATATATATATATATATATATATATATATATATATATTTGAATAAAAACAGACCACTTTAAGGTTCCATGTAATAAATTATTTCACCACATTTTTCATTTCAACCTTTGGAAGTAAAGTCTGATGATCCAGAGCTGTGGTGAAATAATTTATTACATGGAGCCTTAAAGTGGTCTGTTTTTATTCAAATTTATTTGCTCTTAATTTACATTGAGATCTCTGGATATCATCCTCCTTGGGTCTACCCATACAGATTACCTAGTTTTGCATAAACTATATATATATATATATATATATATATATATATATATATATAGTGAATTACAAAAATGAAACCCAAATCACCCCATTCAGATGGCCATTTCATGCCTGGGAGTTTCTCCCTGGGATTTGTCAATGCAAATACATTTGTTAAAGAAATGAATTCTAATGTTTTTTGTTTTTTTTTCCATCTGCATAGAGTCATTTGGGTTTCATTTTTGTAATTATATGCTCTATAATAAATATATTGAGCTCTGTTTTGTAGATCAGTTTTAATATTTTATATTAATAGGATCTACTTGGCTTACTTAGCCATCAACTTATATATATATATTGGTCAATCAAATAACCAGATATTAGCAACTGTATATGCACACTAGTGTGCATATGCAAGTAAGCAAATAAATAGATACCAAATTACCTTAAGGTGTAATCATGACAGTGCTCGATGTCGTTAGACAGAACTAAGAAATATATATTAATAAATATACATATGCCTACATTTGTGGTACGACTTAAGTTTTGTTGATTACCCAACTCTTCTGGCGCAAGTTGTATATATGTATGTATGTATGTATGTATGTGTGTGTGTGTGTATATATATATATATATATATATGTAGAGAGAGAGAGAGATACAAAAGAAAAATTTATCTTAGCTGATACATTTTGTCTTCTGATGGACTTTATCAATGCAAATGTAAGGAATTTATTTTTGTAACAAGTATTTATAAACAAATGTAAAAATGTTGTTGATTTTACAAAGTTTTTAAATTTAAGAATTCTCATGAATATACATCAGGCTTACTCTAAAAGTCAAGGTGAATTATGGAGGATGCTAAGTGATGTAATTTAATGCCTGATAAAATAAAATCCTTACATTTGCCTTGATAAAGTCCAGCAAAGGACAAAATGCATTCTCAGATAAGTTTTCCTTTTGTCTATTTATATTGTCCTTTGACAGATATATTTTTAGTTATATCTGAACTTTTGCACACACAAACATATACATACATACACACACACACACACACATATATATATACACACACACATACACAACAGGAAGAAGTATGAAAAAGGAGAAAAAGTTTTGTGACATGTTTTCATGTTTTGTCCTTGAGGATTTCATTGGACTAAATTTGTTTACGTTGACATAAACTTAATCTGATGAAGTCATAAAGGATGAAACGCGTCACAAAACTTTTTCCACTTTGTCATACTTCTTTCCCCTAAAATGTTATATATATATATATATATATATATATATATGTGTGTGTGTGTGTGAAAAAAAAGAACTGATGGAGTAAAAATCCACTGTTTTCAGTATTTACTTTTAAAAACGTGCTCAATACAAAGTAGAGAAATATGTTAGATATTTATTATAAGAAATTATGATAGAAACATTTTGAACTCGCTACACAAAAGCTTTCATGTTTCAATACTATGATTACTTTGTTATTTTATGATTACAGTTATTTACCATCACCAGAAGAAATACAATCATAGTATTGAAACATGAAAACTTTTGTGTAGCGATTTCAAAATGTTTTTATTATAATCCCTTATATATAGTCTCAGTGTTTCTCATCCGGTGTGCCTGGGCACATTAATGCACCCTGAAATTTAGTCCCAAGTTAGAAGAGCAATTTATGAATTATTTTTCTTTTTAAAAAGCTAGATATACCAAGCAATGTAATGTCTTAAAAATAAATGTTTATTTCAGGAGACTACTTTATTATTTTCCTATTTTCAAATTTCATGAATAATTTTTCCTTATTAAAATGTAAATTCAAAGGAATTTTCAACTTGTTCTTTTTATGGGCTTTATTATTATTATGAAGACATTTTGTTTGGGCCACACTACAGTCTTCATCAAACATTCAATCCCCAAGGGAGCAGAGTTTTATCATTCAAAAAGTTAAACTATATTTTTTTATGTTGCATCTGTTGTCACCACATTATTTTGACCAATTCACTCTCCTACCTTCATCTTGCATATAATTGGTAAATAAAGAGGAGTTTTTTTTTTAATTTAGCCTCATTAAAAGGTTGGAAATATATCAATTGGTTTAGTCCAGAAATCAAACAAAACATTTTGGTAACTAACAAGCAGCACAAATAATGAGTTTGGTCATCTCCCTCCTGCAAAAAATGTATTGGCATTTTTCAAGAAACATACCTCTCAAAGAAAATTTTTTTTTTTCATATTACTATCAAATAAGCACCCCAGATTATATATATATATATATATATATATATATATATATATATATATATATATATAGTGTACAGGTAATAAATCTGTTGGTATATAATCCAAGTGGATCCTAGTAATATCAAATATTAAAACTGATTCACAAAAAGAGCTCAATGTATTTATTATTACAGAGCATATAAATTACACAACAAAATCCCCAATTACCTCATATGGGGGGGTGTATAGAGCTATTTCAACTGATGAACACTGTGTCAGTCTTCTTCAAACCTGTGTTTGTGTTGGAATTAGAAATTCATCTTTGGGCGACGTAGAAAAATTGCTGTATCAATTTTTCAACCACTGTCAGAGTTAAATTTCTAATTCCTACACAAACGCAGTCTATACACCAGGGTTGAATAAGACCTACGCAGTGTTTGTCAGTTGAAATAGATTTATACCCAACCCCCAATATGAGGTAATTTTGGATTTTGCTGTGTAATATATATATATATATATATATATATATCTATATTACACAGCAAAATCCAAAATTTATATATATATATATATATATATATATATATATATATATATATATATATATATATATATATATATAATCATTTATTCGAAAATTATAACATAAAAATGTTATAAAATCTCCCCAAAAATAGCCATTCTGTTTCAACACTTCTGGTGTCTTAAGTGATGGTGTTGAATATAGAATAAAGGATTTTTCCTGTATTTGCTCTACTCTGTATTGAGCACTCTTTTAAGAATAGTATTTGTTGGTAATTGGAATTTATTCGGTATACACCAATCCTATACTTGGAGATATATATATATATATATATATATATATATATATATATATATATATAAGTCTCACCCAGGATTTGTTTTCATTTTCTAACAGATTTTTGACTGTTGAATTTTTGTGTCTGTATTTACTGTCCATTCAATTTTTTTTTTTTTTTTTTTTTTTTTTTTTTTAAATCATCATTTAAGAAAGATTTTAATTTTACAATGTAGTCATTGGTGTCCATGAGGATTATTCTGCCACCTTTTATGGCCACCAATGACTACATTGAAAAATTAAAATCCCTCTTAAATGATAACCCGTATGAGAGAGCCAATGAATGATTATTAAATACAGACACAAAAATCCAACAAAACAGTCAAGTAACTGTTCAGAAATGAAAACAAATCTTGGATGTGTTTAATAGAATACCACCCTACAACAACGACTATGAACTTTGTAAATTTTAAGAGGGGGACTCATTTTGCTATGTAAATTCATTACAAATAGATACCCGTATGCATTCCCCCTCCTCAAAGAATGCTCATACCACATGATAAAGCATATTCTTTGTTGTGGCCTTGTTAGGGCCAGAAATAAAGACACAAAGAGAAGAATTGAGTTAAACAAATATATTAACAGAAACAGTAATACAAACATATACAAACGAGCGTGTGAATGTTCGGTCCGACAGTCAGAGCTGACTGCTGGAAACTTCCCTCATCAAAAGGCAGTACCTGCTCTTATTTATAGCTGGGAGAGTCCATGCATGCTTGGGTAAATTACCATAACATTTTTATTAACAAAATTTCAAATAATTTCAAGTTAATAAATTTTATCTTTTCAAGCATATTTTGGCTTTTCACTGTCTTGTGTTAAACTAATGCTTGCATGCAATATTTCAAAGAATTTTAAAATAATCAGGAAATATGAATTTAAAACATTAAGAAACAGAAAAAAAAACTTGTTATAAACAAAGAAAAGAATACTGAACTGTTATGTATCAGTCTTCCTATATGGTAGTTAATGCTGGAAAATCTCCTCACAAATAAAAAAAGAGACTTGAAGTAACAGAAGTGTAGTTCTGTAGAAGGATTGAGAATACCGTCGATTGAACATGTGAGCAATGAAAGTTGTAAAGAAAATAGAAACAAAAAGGACATTTATACTCAATGTCAAGAGATATTTGAAATTTCTAAGGCATATAATGAGGAAAGAGGGCTTGGAAAATTTGATTCTCACAGTACAGATTTAAGGCAATAGAGAGAAAAGAAAACAATACCTAAGCTACCTGGCAAGCTTGAATAAACGCATAGCAGAGCAAGGTTTGGGGGAGATAACAAAAAGACAAAATTTCTTAAAAGCTACAAAAGACAGGAAATTAATGCCATGATTACCAAAACCCTGAAAAAAAATTGAAAAAGTAGTGGAGTGATATGTTAGAGAAAGTATATGGAATCAAATTGGATATTGGCGTATTGTTAATGAAAGCTGATTATTTAATGAAAAGTTGATTCAAGGACAGGAAATTGTGGAGAGCCATGATCGACTACATCCTGTGGGGAACATGGTACATAGAAGAATTATTACTTGCTTTTACCCTCTATTATTATCATTATTATTTCCCTTATGTTTTTTTGGCTTGTGTAAGGTGGGATATCAATTTACAATGAATTTACATAGAAAACTGAACACCCTTTTTAAAATTGAGAAAATTTGATAGTAATAAATAAAAACGGAGAAAAAATAATTCTTGGAAGGGTTTGTTTCTGTAGAAACGCCAAAATCTCTTTGAATAGTAAATTGCCATCTTAAAATATTAGAATCACTAATGTAAGTCAAGGATCGATCAAGTGTGATATGCTTGCATGACTAACAAATTGCTTTTATTTTTACTCTTGTAATATTTGAACAACTTTCTATGATTTTCTTGTTGATGATCCTGTGATTTACTGCAATGCAGTAACCTGACAAATTGAACAATTACATATTAAATTGAAGAAAGCTCTTTTTACTGCTAGTATGGATAAAATAAATCATTGAAATGACTAAAGAGATTACGAAAAGATTAATCTTGTGAAATCTCCGATAACATCTTTATCTGTTTGATACTTTGATGGGAGACAGTCCATTTTTCATTTGATAAAATACAGTACGGTTTTTACATCAGTGCACCTTGAACAATTTCAGTATCACTTAAATTCAAATCTTTACTATAAAATATAATTTCCTCTTGTATTTTTTAATTATTTTTGTCTTCTTTGCATACGATTTCATTTTTCTTAATTCATTTTGTATCATGAACTTATCTGGTCTCCTCTAAACAGGTTTTATTGTACACAACTTATATGCATCTTAATTACTAACAACTGTATTGAAACTTAAATAAATCTTAAGTGGCTACACTACTGATATGGCTTAAGCAACTCGAAATAATCAAAAAAAGAAAATTTAAAATTAACCTTTTAGCATTCAACATGCTCAAACCTGCCCCCATAAATATCAGCTTTCAAAGTCACGCTGTTTGTAGTCAGTTTCTCATTGTTTGCATGACTTCTTAGGATCTCATATGTTATGGCTGAGTATACATGAGGCAGGTTGAACATTAAGAGCTGATAATTACAGGGCAGGTTTGGTTCTGTGCCGCATATACCATGGAGCAAACATCTGAGCAACAACAAAGTTTTAGAGAAGATGGAAGCAAAAAGGACACTTGTACTTAACATCAGGAAGAAATAGTTGAAATTTCTAGGGCACGCAATGAGGAAAGAGGGCTTGGAAAATTTGATACTCACAAGCTTAAAGGCGAAAAACTGATTATTTAATGAAAAGTTAATTCAATCTTTAACTCATATTTTAATTGCATGCTTGAATGCAAAACCTGTCCATCTTTTTTATTTGTTTCCGTTATGCTTTTTATTTTATTTATTTTTTCTTAAATATATAGTTTTTAATTTGCATGAAATCAACTTATTTTCTTTTGTTTGGGTTATCATTGCATTAAATTTTTTTTCTTTTGATCTTTGCATTTTTTTTCTTTTGATCTTTGATGAAAATATTTGACTTAAATGCTTGAAATGTTTAAATACATTTATCAATAAGGTTAAAAAATGTTTTTTCAAAAAAGAAAAACAATTATTCTGAACATGTTGAATATTGCTCATAAGTTTATAGGAATGTCTGTTATCTTTGTTAGAATAAGTGTATGTGAATTTTCATATATAAGTATTTGGGACCTCTCTAATGTTGCTTTCTTTTTTTTCTTAATAATAGGGAACATCTCGAGAGTTCCTGTTACTTTTTAAGCTTATGTAATAATACTTTTCTCACGATGTCCTGTTAATCATTAGATGTGTGGGTGGTGTGATGGATAGTGGCTTAGAACAAGAAATACTTCTTACTTAACAAAGGCAAAATGTGTTCGTAAAAAAAAAAAAACTGTCTCATTTCTACACTTGATTTGATTTTAGCATGAAACAGATTGTCACCTCTGGCTGTTGACTTCAAGCAATAGAGCTAACATATTTAGTTGCGTTGATGTCAGTTTGTGACCTTGGGTTTCATGGCCTTTGTGATCATCAGATGTGTGTCTGCATACATCTGAGAGGCGTTCTGATGACAATTTTTCCTCCCACTACCATAAAATGCTTACAACCATAAATAAATCCAAAATTTCAAAATTAAGCAGTTTGTCTGACAATTGCAAGCATGAAACCCAGGGTCACGAACTAGTATCAATACAACTAAATATTTTATTTATATATATATATATATATACATATACACACACACCTCCACAAAATCACTAAAATATCAGCATACTGTGATGAAAACATAGTTTTATCGTTAAAATTATTGCTGTTATTAAAAGAAAGGATCAAGTATTTTGGGGATATTTAATTACATTTTTTTATTCCTTTTTAGAACAGTTGAAATTTTGATTACAAAATATTTTTTTTTTTCTTGTATTAGCAGTTGTACTAACTTTTAGCATAGCAAATTTTAGTCTCTTTTTTGTATTGATAAACACATTAATTTGGAAATTCTTGCAAAAATCAAATAATTGTTGGATTTTAAAGAAATTTTCAGATCTTATTCCCAAATGTATGAAATTATTTTTTAAATTATTTTATTAGAAAATTTTGGTAAAAATATTTTTTTTTTTTTTTTTTTATTACATGTTTCACCCCCTTTATTTCAATGTAATAATTTTTAGAGACTATATTAGTTAAAAGCAAAACTCTTAAAGCATTATTTATTTAGAGAATTTTTTAATTGTATTAAGTTGGTGCAAAAATATCGTTTTTGACGTTAAAAAATACGTAAAAAAAACCGATATTATTTTTGCACCAACCTAATATTTATGAATAATATATATTAAGGACAATATTGTCTGAAGAAACAAAATATTTTTTCACTGTTAAAAATTTTTTAATAAGAATAATTTATATTTTTATTTTTGAAAAACTTTAATAAAGAGATTTGCATTTTCATACCACTTTGCTAAAAATGGAACCAAAATAAAAAAATCTTAGAAATTTCATAAAACAATTTCTTCCAATCAATTTAAATTAGTTTTGAAATGCTGCATAGTATTTTGTTGATTGGGGAATATTAAATTTAATATCTAAGCTTGAAATTAAAACTAAAATAAAAACTTCAAGAAAGATTTTTCCTTATTAAAGATCCATTTTAAATGTTGGTTATCTTAAGTATCACATTTTTGTGGAGGTCCCTATATATATATATATATATATATATAAATTAGAATTCTAATTTACCGTTCTACTTAGTGTATTTAGCCCTCTACGTTTTTGTTGTTTTTATAATCACATGGGTTTTTTCTTTGAACTTAAGACACTTGACGATTTTTTTTCGCCTTGTTCTGATGTTTTAGGTTCCCTTCTTTCTTTTTTACTTCCAATTTTTTCCTCGGGTACCAATTTGCCCTCAGGTAAGTTGAGTCATCTGAGGTTTTTCAAGTGAGTAATATATATATATATAAAACACATATAGTACTAGTATTAATAAAATGGTGCTCGATGTAATACAACAGAACTAATAAGTATACATATTATCCATCACCGGTAGCACAACACAATTGTTGCGATAGCGGTGAGGGATAATATATATATATATATATATATATATATATATATATATATATATATTGTGTCTGAGAGAGAGAAAGCAAGAATAAATGAATATGTAAAGAAGTAAAAAGCAATTTTTTTTTACTTACAGTTAATTTAAAAATCTAATTTTCAGCCATTTAACATGAATCCCATTTTGTCTACATGTAGATTTTGTTCAAATAAACTTTTTTTTTTCTTATGATACCAGTCCATAAGTGAAAAAATAAGATAGTTGCTTTCTGAGTCACCTTAATTATTTTATAAACACACACACACACAAATGATTGCTGGGATATTCTTAGCCCCCCCCCCCCCAAAAAAAAAAATTGTTTAAAAACAAATCTCATGTGGAATCATACAAACTCGTCTATTTTCGATTTCAGACAAAACTTCAAGAAGACTTTGACACTGTGCAGGCCATGCTTGAAAACAAGGAAAAAGAGATTGAGTCTCTGACCAAAGAACTAACGGACATACGATCGCAGATGGAGAAGAGCCAGATTGAAACTGATGTTGCGGTCAGTGAAAAATTGGATGATGTTGTGTCTGACCTCGTGGTATGTGTGTATGCATGGATTAGAAGACCCTAATTGTTTACTGACTGCATGGAATAAAACATCACCAAGGTCCATTTCTTCTCTTTAACAAAATGTTCTTGATTACCTTGGCTTACAACCATATCACATTGAAACATTGGTTCTTGTATGACCACTGAAGTTAAGCAACATTGAGCTTGGCCAGCACCTAGATGGCTGACCACTTAGTAATACCAGGTGCTGTTAGCTTGGATATGAAGGTGGGGCAATGGATAATGGCTCAGAATTGGTAATCGGAGAGCGAAGCTGGGTTTGTTATATACACTTACATGCAAATACCCTTCGGAAATGTATGAATGCATCTCGCCTTCAGCTTTGGGTTGATTAGTAGGTCTTGTGTCAGTAAATCATTATTATCTCTAGAATATTTTTACAATCTAAAATACATATCTTGGCTTTAAATAACCTTCAAATCTTGATCACTTTCTTACTGGACATTGGAAGCTGTCATAAAATGTTACAAGTAATTTTTATTGATAAAAGCTAATTACTTTGTCCAACTGATTGTAAAAAAATTCTCATGGTTATTTTATCTCTTCAACTTAGTCTGGCATAAGGTCTCATTAGTAGAGCACTCTAAAGGTAATAAATTAGTTTTACTTTTTAAATACCATGACCTTGAAGGAAATAGGCAATCATGGTTAGCTACAGATTCCTTTTTCTTTATGTAAATTACCATGATTTCTTGGGAAAGATGGTACAGTGGTCCCTTCATGATATAGGTGATTAAGGCTCTCCACAGATTCCTTTTCTTTATGTGTAAATAACCATGACTTGGGAAAAGATAGTAGAGTATTCCCTTCAGGATATAAGTGATCATGGCTCTCCACAGAATCCTTTTCTTCATTATCTGTAAATTACCATGACTTCTTAGAAAAGGGACTGGAATGGTTTACTACTGTTTCTTCAGTTTTTAATACAGATTTGTCCCCCCCCCTTCTTAGAAAAGGTTAAAAAGCCTGGTCTATTCTACAATTTAACCCATAGCTGGGTGGAGAAAATATATGTGTGTTCATGGTTTCTCTGGGGTAATTTCTGCTAATGTGAATGCAAATCTCAGCTTAAATTTAAGCACTTCTCACTGATTCCATTTCCTAAACCAATAATAGATATGCAAACGTCACATCTTTCTTTTATATGGCATACCGTTCCTGCATGTGAGCATTCATGGCTCTAAACAACTTCCTATCACTTGTATCTCTAAGCAGTGTTTGTTCCTTTACTGTCCCTCCCACTCTCTGTTCGTCCATCCATCTACACAAGCTTGGTAGTGAGATTGTTCACTATTCTCTTCTGCCCTTCTTGCACCTTGCCCAACCTAGACATGGGCAGTGGAACAAGAACAGTCTACTCTCATAGATTAAATAAAGGATTCATTTTGAAGTTCCCTGTAGATTTCCTGGATTGACATACACCTGATGAAGGCCAGAGGGCACAACAGCTGAAACGGTGTAATAACAACAATGATGAGGACAATAGCCTGCTCGTAAATAGTGTAAATAATGATACTCACATTGTAGCAAACCACCTTCGTTCCCTTTGTATTGCATTGGTAAGATGTAAGTGCAACTCTAGCAGCTTCTTATAAACTGCTGATTTGTGGAAATAACTCCCAAGAGGGTGTTTTCCCAATCACCACAATCTTAACCTGTTCATCTTTTTAAGGGTTAATTGTTATCTTCCCCACATATATACATAAACTGTGCCTCTTACTCTGTAACTTGAGTGGCTCTTGGGCATTGTACAGAGTGAACATCATTGTCAAAAAAAAAGGTCTTCATACCAAATTCAGGCAGAAACCATCCAGTCCCTTAATTGAATGACTTTTTATTTAAGTAATGAAGAGTCAGTTCCCTTTTTTTGAGAAAAGTCATGTCCGAGAAGCTTCAGAAATGTTACAAGTCAGCAGGGCTGGATTAAGATAGTACAGGGCCTGTAGCATATATTATAAAGGGGGTCTGAAAAAAAAAAAAAATACATATAAGTAATAAATTATTTATGATTTAATAATTCAGATTCTCCATTTCTTTTTCCTTTTTTTCTTCCTTTCTTTCTTTCTTTCTTCCTTTCTTTCTTTCTTCCTTTCTTTCTTTTTTTCCTTTCTTTCTTTTTTTCCTTTCTTTCTTTTTTTCCTTTCTTTCTTTTTTCCTTTCTTTCTTTTTTTCCTTTCTTTCTTTTTTTCCTTTCTTTCTTCCTTTTTCCCTTTCTTTCTTCCTTTTTCCCTTTCTTTCTTCCTTTTTCCCTTTCTTTCTTCCTTTTTCCCTTTCTTTCTTCCTTTTTCCCTTTCTTTCTTCCTTTTTCCCTTTCTTTCTTCCTTTTTCCCTTTCTTTCTTCCTTTTTCTCTTTCTTTCTTCCTTTTTCTCTTTCTTTCTTCCTTTTTCTCTTTCTTTCTTCCTTTTTCTCTTTCTTTCTTCCTTTTTCTCTTTCTTTCTTCCTTTTTCTCTTTCTTTCTTCCTTTTTCTCTTTCTTTCTTCCTTTTTCTCTTTCTTTTTTCCTTTTTCTCTTCCTTTTTCTCTTTTTTCTTTTTCTTTTTCTTTGTTTTTTCTCTTTCTTTTTCTTTGTTTTTTCTCTTTCTTTTTCTTTGTTTTTTCTCTTTCTTTTTCTTTGTTTTTTCTCTTTCTTTTTCTTTGTTTTTTCTCTTTCTTTTTCTTTGTTTTTTCTCTTTCTTTTTCTTTGTTTTTTCTCTTTCTTTTTCTTTGTTTTTTCTCTTTCTTTTTCTTTGTTTTTTCTCTTTCTTTTTCTTTGTTTTTTCTCTTTCTTTTTCTTTCTGTCTCTCTTTTTTTCTCGGTCTCTCTTTCTTCTTCTGTCTCTCTTTCTTCCTTTCTTTCTCTTTTCTTTCTCTTTTTTCTTTCTTTTTCTTTCTTTTTCTTTTTTTTTTCTTTTCTTTTCTCTTTCTTTTTTCTTTCTTTCTTTTCTTTCTTTCTTTAAGGTGGGGAGGGCTGGTGATGTGCATGATTGATTTAAATTCTTTTTATTTTGTTGTGTTCTTTGAATCATATGTTTTTCAGTTTTCATGGAGAAGCAGACATTTGCATTTCATTTTCAAAATGAAGAAGAAAAAAAACGGAACCTGATTCATATTGCATTAAACTGAAAACAAAAAATTGCTACTTAAATTTAATTTGCAAATAATATTTCTAACCCTTGGCATGGCATCCATCAGTCTAGAGAGACTACAGATCTACACTGAAAGAGTTATACTGTCTCCAGTGCATAGACCTGGGCAGGATTTTTTTTTTAATGTGGTAGTTGCCCAAGAAGCATATCTCCCTTCTCCATGCCACCAATGATATCCAAGGGAAAAGTAAAGGCCAATACAACTTAGCACCAGTGATGCCAGAACAAAATTGCACATTACATCAGACTGTCTTAGGGACTCCTACTCTATATTCCAATTCAGAGTTGTCCTAGTTGGGTTGCCAACCATGGCTACAGAGCCCAGACTGCCCTACTATTTACCCATAGTTGGAGATTTTTGAATTCTAGATTGGTTGCCACCCAAAGCACTACAACCCAATCTCTCTTGCTATTTATTCATAGTTGGAGGCTTTTTGAATTCTGGTTGCCACCCAAGTGTATAGAATCCAATCTGTCCTATTTCTCCATAACTGGAAGAGGAGAGATCGATTCATACCTTTCTCAAGGATATTAGCATATATGTGAATGTAATGAACTCTGCTGGAATTCAACCTCGGCTCTCTAATTTCTCAATACGAGCTGCAATCCATTACTCCTCCTGATCCTTATTTGGGAAGATTTCCCACTGGTGTCAGAGGTCAGTGTTGGAACCCGAATATAAAAAGCCAAGATCATAAAAGCTGATCATCATGGCAGGAAATCTTTTCCTATTCTTCCTGTTACTGCAAAATTCTGCTTCTCAAACATAAATTAAGAGAAAAGAAGCAAATTTATCTGATGAATATTTTTTAGACATTAAAAAAATGTATTTACATTTTCTACATACAAAACTATTTTCCTTGCGTTTATTGTTATCATAACATTTCAGCCATTTTGCCCTCATTAGGTGATTGTTGATCTGAGTAACCTTGGGGAATTTTAAATTAAAGTTTACCTGAATCAACAACCATCTGTAGATGGTCAGATGGCAAAATGGGTGAAATGTGATAACAACAAAGATGGGGACAATAATCTGTGTATAAATAATATAAAAAATGATAAATCCTCATCCCAGAAACTCAAATGGAAAAAAAAGAATTTCCTTGAAAACTGTTAAAAATTTAATAACTGGAAACTTTTAATTTTTTTTAATTTTTTTTTTTTTTGTTTTCAGAAATATTGCTGTGGAGCTTAATAAAATTTATTAGCTGGGTTTTTGTAAAAAAAGAAAAAATGTGTTATTAGCTTAAATAGAATAAATGAGAAAGTATGTGAAAAACAGAATCTTATCACTTTTTCTAGTACTGTTTCCAGTTTGAAGATAAAATATTAGGTTGGTGCAAAAATAATGTCGTTTTCTCACATAGTAACATATGTGAGAAAACGACATTATTTTTTGCACCAACTTAATACTTGGACCAATACGGTTTCTGATCTTCATTAATCCCCTTCTAAAAGTTTCTGTTCTTACTTGTGGAACTCACTTTCAATTGCTTGCCTGAGAACTATAAACCTTAAAAAATGCAATGTCATTTGCCATCTTCTGTCTTCTTGTATGCTATTCCTTTTCCTCAGTCCTTCCTTCTAAAGTTTTCTCATTCACTTTCCCTAAAATCCCTTGGCTTCCAGTGGCTTATTGCCTTGCTTAAAGTGAAACGATTAAGAAAAAAAATGTGTTTTTATAACATATTTAAGTATTTCAAGCAATCCTGAGGAATCATCGTTGGCTTTATCTCGTATGCAAGAAAATTTCTTCTTTACTGATCACTTCCTTTATGATGATCGCTAAATTTGCTGCTAATGTGCAGTTTCATTCTCTATCACTGTTTGGCTTTGCAAGAGTTGGAGATGAAAGAAAATCAGAGTAGAAGAAAGTGCTGATAGTGTGAATTTGTTTAAGGTGGATCTCAACTTGCCAGGGAAGTGACCGACACTCTTGATTTCATCACCTTACTCTGTGACACACATGGAATGAGGCCCTACCAGGAGTTCAGAACTCCCAACGACATCTTTGGACCATGAAAGCCCCTCCTTAAGGAATGTCTTTTGAAGGTGTGCACAATCGTGGCTCTCCACAACTTTACCAAAGCTTACAGTTACATCACGTTGGAACACTATTTCTCATACAATCATGAAGTTAAGCAACATTGAGCTGAGTCATTACCTGGATAGGTGACTTCTTGGTAATACTAGGTCCTGTGAACTTGGATGTGCAGGTGGTGTAATGTATAAGGGCTCAGAATTTTTAATCGGGAAGCAGAGTTCCACTTCCAATTGGGTTCGTTTTATTCACTTACATGGAAAAAACATTGAAACCTATGAATCCACCTCTTCTCCTCCAGTTATGTGTTAATTAGTAAGCCAGATATCAACAAACCATTATCATCTCCAAAAAAGATTCTTACAATCTAAAAATATTTTCTGGCTTTAAATAACCTGCAAAGGGTTGATAAGCCATAGAAAACAAATCAATCAAATAAAAAAAAACAACAACTTTGTCTATTGGTTACTCTCAGTAACTTTTTAATCTTTACGATCCCATGTTTTTCCTTGTTTTGTCAGCCGTTCCATCAAATGCATTAAGGGATTTTTTCTTTTCCCTTTCTTATGTTGCCGTTAGGATTCCTTGTGAGAATTAAATTTGTTAGGACTCTTTCTTTTTTTATAATTACTATTTTCCTTAAAACTTCTTCATTGGTCACATGTTCTTTCCATAATATTCTTATTCTTTATTGGTAGAACCAAATTTCTTCAGACAATAATTTCTTTTGTAAGCCTGTTCGGTGGATTAGATCATTGTGGATTTTCCACTGCAGTCAATGTTCAGATGTTGATATAAACCAGATCTCTTAATTTTGATTTCCACAACTATTTTTTTAAAATCATTTCACCCCAAGCAAGGCTATAAAGCCACTAAGACACAAGAGGCTACTAAATGGAAAAGAATCTAAGAAAAAAAACATTGAGAAGAGAGGATAATTAAAGGACAGTAATTAAGGGGACAGAAGATGATTACCATTACATTTAAATTTTTGAAGATCAAAATTGATTGAAAAGCAATAAACTGTAAAAGAGTTCCACAAGTGAGAAGTGTGTGAGAAGAAACTGTTAGCAGTTATATCTAGCTATTTCAACTGTAAAACAATGAGACTGAGGTACTAAAGAGCAAAACTCGTTAGAATTGTTACGATGAAAATATTTATAGAAAATGTTCAGAGAAGCTATGCTAATGTAATAGAAAAGTGTCTGAAACTGAGATGCCAGGTCAAGACCAATAATATTACAAATATATAGCAGAAACACCAGATATGGCAGCAATATTCAATGAATAGATGAATAATAGACCTATAAAAGTGTAAGATAGAAAAATTGTCTAGTTTGACACACTATGAAAAAATATTGCAACAATCTTCTTACTATGTTAGTCTTTAGAATAAGCCAAGCTTGAAGAAATGTTTCAGTGTGTTTTTTTAAACCAATAAACCAAATGTGTTTCTATCCTGCAAAATCTGAACTTCCTGTATTTGATTTACCTCCCTTGGACCTCATTTGACATTAATTTCAGATTTTGTTGCATGGGATCATGGAAACTGCTTTTCTCTTAAAGGATTAACTCCTCATTAAAAAAAAAAAAAAAAAAAAAAATTAGAAAACATGACAACTTAAGCATTTTGTTTATTTGTCAGGTCCTTTTTTTTCCTTCTATTTCTAGGTGCGCTATGAAGTAGAAATTGAAAAATTGAAGAAGAAAGTGAAGGAATTAGAGAATACAATTGAAGAAAAGATGGAAGAAAACTATACATTGAATGAAAAAGTGGAAGAATTGGTGAGTTAAAACAAACTTTGCCTCTAATTTTCTTATTTTCACTATTGTGGTTGTGAGTTCAATCTCTGGGTCTGGCAGTGTGTACTTGCACGCATTGGAAAACGGGTGAACAATAACTGAACCTTGCTAAATAGAAATAAGAACTAGATGAGATATCCCTAGGCATGAGCAGTGGAACAAGAAGAGTCTACCTCTATAGGTTAAATTAAGGGTTCAGTTTAGAATTCATTGTAGGTTACCCAGATTGATATACACTTGAGGAAGGCCAGAGGTAACAAGAGACAAACTGTTGTGATAACAACAACAAAGATAAGGATAATAGTTCAAATATAAGTAGTGTAAATAATAACTCCACATCTCAGAAATTCAAACAGAAATCCAGTTTTCTTGTGTCATGTTTTGAACATTGTTACATTTAAATATTTGTAATGACTTTATTTCATAATAGTTGTGTGGCTTGTATCCATTTACATATTTCTTCTTCATAAATGTTGTTACTCTTTTTATAAGAAAATAATGTTCCCTGATTATTAAATTAATTTCCTGATAATACTGAACCTTGTTTAAATTGTAACACCTTTTTTTGCCACCACCTTTATCTGGTGGTGTAACCACATTTAGTAGTCTGGTCCTCAGGGTCTTAGAATGACATTTTAACCACAAGGCTAACTCTGCACTGGTCAATGCTGATTCTGGCCACTTAAATCCACACCAACTCTGTCCACATTGTGTTCTTGATCTCCGAGCAGTGGAAGATCAAGTGGTAGTAATTGTAGTGCTGGCTCAAGCTGTTGTGAGTGCTATAATAAGGAAGAAAAATATTTTCACAATAAAAAAAAAAATAAATAAAAGATTCATGGGGTTAATCTTTAGTTGGTTTATATAGCTCTTGGTACAACAAAAATTAACCCTTCCTGCATCAATAAAATTCTGGAGGAGCTGGTTTCAAAGTTCTTTAGAATCAGGAAATCTAGTGATAGATGATGTGGATTCCAGAGGCACTTGATGCAGGTTCTCAGTCCCAAGACTCTGAGCCTCCCAATGTGTTATACCGGAACATACCTATTCTATTGTTAATAGACTCTCCCACATATAATAAGTAGTAGCAGTCGAGGGAGCTCAGTGAGTTGGTCAGTCAGTTGATGTCGGAGATTAAAGTATCAACCACCACAACTAGATTACTGTGTCATTAACTATTATATCAAGTTCCTAACGTTTTGCACGTCAAACCTTTTTAGGACCGACTTAGTGAAATACAAGCCTCCACTGTGAAACAACTCTACAACACAACGTCATCTGCTTTTACCTAAATTCTCAACAAAGAGACAACCTGTTCTCCATCCTTGGGGTGATCACTGTCTTAGCGAAAACATAAACCAGACCAACTATCTGTCATTTTCAAGGGGGTTAATTTTGGTGCAGTTAGTTTATTTTCATGTTTGAATTATAGTAGCATCGATTCTGAGCCAGTGTGTGTTTGATATGGCTGGAATTTGAGTGGGCGACATTCTATTTTCAAAAGACTTCAGGACTCAGTTCCCATAGTTAAACAAGGTAAGGTTAATGGTGAGAGAGAACTGTTTGATGTACAAGGCATCTCTCATAACAGTGTTTTTTGGAATTTGATTTACAAATGACCTTAGTATTATCGACTAATATCATTCTTAAGAGTCCTTGTAGATTATACACTCTCACACACATATATATATATATATATATATATATATATATATATATATATATTTATATATATTTGTAACTAAGGTCTGCTCAGCATAGTTGCAGTATAAACTACAAGTTGGCTCTGTGGGTATTGAACAAACACAAATATGCCTGAGCTAGCATCTGCAATAGATTGGCTAGCCACCCTAATATACAGATATACTTGAATACAAGTGGCTAGCTATTATTATTATATTTATATATACACACACACACACACACGTGTTGGCTGTGGCGTCTATAAGAAGCTCATACACCCTTTGACAGGTCTTGTTTTTATCCCGTATCTGTTTTATTATTTTATAAATACTTGTTAATATATGCTAACTTAATTTTCAAATATAAAATTTTCTACAATGACAATTGTTAAAATGCAACCAAGTGATTTCAGTTCATCTTTTGTTTATACTAAAAATAAAATTTTTATTGGTGTAGGATGAGTAAACCATCAGGGTAAAAGAAATCACCAATTTAATAATTAGTAAATTAATTTTAAAGAATTTTTTTTATTTTTTTAAGGAAAATTTTAAGAGCCAAATGGAGAAGATGAAATCTGAACTTCAAGAGAAGGAGAAACAGTTGGCCAACAAGATCTCTGTGACACAAGGCATGGAGAAACGTATCGAATCCTCCAATAAGGTGATCCGGCAGCTTCAGGAGAGGGAGGACCATTGGCATGTGAAGTATACGCAGACTGAGCTTCAATTGCGGGAACGTGAGGAGCACCTGCACCAGTTGCAGAACGAGCTCTTGGAACGTGATGAGACAGAAGAGAAAGTTCGTCAGAGGTTAATAGTTGCTGAGCAGCAGCTCAATGTGCAGCAGCAGAATATCCAGACACTGCAGATGCAAATTGCCGATAGGGACAAACGTTTCAAGGAATACAATGAGACGTCATCTGAACTGAGGGATACCATTTCTTCACTGGAGGAAGAAAAGGAACAGATGGCGTTACGCATGAGCACAAAGGATCAGGAAATTCCAAAGGTGAGAAGAAATTTAATTCTGTTAATTTCTGCAGAATAAATACATAAATACCAACACGGTTGTTAATTTTTAGCTTCTGCTTCATTCATAATTATAAATGCTTTTCATTGCAGCTACCAAAGATTCCAAGTCCATAGCAGTTATGAACTAGTACAGGTCACAGGTTGAGAATAATCTCTTGTGTCCAAGAGTTGTGTTCATGTTTCTTACTGCTAGTTACTTTCTTTACTAATAGTCACGAATAAATAAAAGCAATTAAAATGAAGATTTTTGTAATGTCAACGAAAACTCGTTGCCACTTTTGTAATGCCAACAAATACTCGTCACTTTCGTCTTGCTTGTTGTAGTAGACTTTGTAATCACAGATACAACTATATCACGTCATTGAACAATACTGGCATCAGACGCTTTCGAATAATCTCACACTAGTAATATTTGCTCGATAATACTCACTTGAATATATATATATATATATATATCTATAAAGGAATGTTGACTGTAGATAGATAAATAAAATGTTGTCGTGATTCTATTTATATTGCTATTCTTTCTAATAATTCTGTCCATTTCATTGTTAGAATGTCACATCTGGTTGTATTCAGGTGTGGCAATTTCAATTAAAATATGTACCATTTTTTTCCTTCCCTTTTTAATTTTTAAAGATTTCAAGCCTGCCTTTGTTGACATTTATTGATCATTATTGATTGTTTTTTGATGTGAATGAAATAAAATGTCAGTCAGCATCTCTGCTTTAATAAATCAATGTTTCTTGTCTTGGGTTTTCAACTGTTGTATTTAAGTTTCTTTTGTTCTGCACCTGATAGTCAATCTTTCTTTTCTGATGCAGTGATAGTTTTTTTTCTACATGTCAGCTAAAATTCCTTGTGTCTCTAAAATAGTAAAATATTAGATTCCTTCAAACATTCCTTGGGAGATTTTTATTTTGTGTCAAGGGAAGAATTCCACTGGTATGTAGGGGGTTACAGGGCGTGAAAGTGAGAGAAAAGTATAGGGAGGATTCAGGAAAGGAAAAAAGATGAACAAAATTCAAGAAAACAGAAGATGGCAATTGACATTGCATTTAAATTTTTGAAGATTGTAGTTATCAGGGAAAGAAAGAAACTGGAGTTCCACAAGTGGGAAGTGTAAGAAAATAAACTGTTGGAGTAGAAATGGTGTTTATATTTGGCTATTTCAACAGTAAATGGGTGAGACCTAGATGCCAATCTAGTAGCACGCTTAAATTCATGTAGTTTGAGCACCAGGGAATAAAAGCTTGCCAGAGCAGTTGCCATGAAAATATTTGTAGAAAAGACAGAGGGAAGTCACACCACACCACATTGGTGAGAAAGTGACTGAAGTCAAGATGCTAGGTCAGGATTGATTACATTGCAGATTTTTCTTTGGATTTTGTTAAGAACCTTGAGATGGATAGCAGGATCACCAGACCAGATATGGCAGCAGTATTCAATTCACAAATGAATGGTAGATTTGTAAATGTGCAAGATAGATTCTGTCAAGAAACATTTTCTGGCACAAGTCAGTGACCCAACTTTCCTTGCAGTAGATGCGGCTATTGATTCAGAGTAGCCATTCTACTTCAAGTCAATTGAAAACCTGAGGCAAAGAAGGTGCAGTGTGTTACTCACCAGGCGTCTAACTTCATCCATGCTGATGGCAGTCAGAAAAGGGTTCTCTATAGTTGTAGCTTTACCAAAGCTATATCAGGATTAGATTTCAAAAACAGACATGTATCAGGCTTCTTCTATATATCATGTCCCCCTAGGCCATAGACAATCATGACTCTCTATAATTACCTGTCCTTTGTAACTCTAAATAAATTTTGTCCTTTATCTCTCCTAAACCTTGTTCCACTATCTATTTACTCAAGCTCACCAGATAAGTTAAATGTTGCTGTCCTCTGTCCCTCTTGACCCCAACCTGTCTTGTGAGTATCAGATTCTTCAAGCCCTCCTTCCTCGTTATGTGCCCTAGAAATTTCAGCTATCTCTTCCTCATGTTGGGTACAAGATTCCTTTTCATTTCCATTTTCTCTAAAAACTTCCTAGTTGCTTACATGTTCAGTCACTTGTATTCTCAGTATCCTTGCTTAGAACATTTTTGTTGCTTCAAGTCTCTTCATCTTTGAGGAGATTGTCCAGCATTCATTGATATCACATAACAGTGCAGTACAGTTCTCTTTGTTCCTAATAAAGTCTTTCTGTCTTTAAATACTTGGCTTAGCTTTTCAAATGTATCTTTGTCTATCCAAATGTACCTTCAGATTTCAGTGTTGCACTTTCCATCCTCTGTTAAAACACTTCCCAGTTATTTAACTTTTTGTACTTGTTTGATTTTGGTATCTCTGATTTGTAATTTGTATATTGGGCTCTTCTTTTTGCTGACAACCATAGATTTCATCTTCTTGCAATTGTTAACCCTTTCTTTCACTTTCCTTTACTGCTGTCTGTAGTTTTTTTTTTTTAGTTTGCTTTCCATGTCTGCTCTTAGCACTGTGTCACTTGGATATCTTAGGTTATTAAGACTTCAGCCTCAATTATGAATCCTGGTAGGACTTTTAATTTTCTCAGAATTGCCTCAATGTCTAGGTTGAATAAGTCTGGTGAGAAGACACAACCTTGTCTTATACCCCTTTCTGCTTTTGGATATCTACTGGACTTGTTTCCTATCTGCATGCAGGCAGTTTTCTCCCAGTATGGGTTTTAGATTATTTTAATATTCTTCTCAAATATATCAGGGATACTAAGCAGTTCTAACATTTCATTGTGATGTACTTTATCAGATGTTTTTTCCATAATCTATAAAACACATTTATCTTTAGAAAGAGAACCAAAGTTGACTTCCAGCTGTCTCATGAAGCTCCACTACTGGTTTGAACAGCTTCCTCACTAACACATCACATGTGGAAGTCTCTTCCAGCTTCTTGCTTTTTAGATGACTTTGAAAATTTAAATGCCATGTCAATCATTATCTTCTGTTTTAATTCCTGTTATTTTATTGTTCTGTCTCCTTTGTTTTTTTTCTCATATTCTCTAACTCAGTAATCCCTTGCTTCTTAGTGGCTTTATTGCCTTGCTTGGAATGAATTGATTAAAAAGAACATCTGTGAAGCTATTGAGTTTCAATGTACATTAACAGAAAAGGTATTCGTCATCAATTCACAATTTTGCTAAATTTATCTTAAATATTACTTTCGTCTATGGTGCATATGGTAAATAGGTATTAATAGGGACTTTGAGGTATTATTGTGGCTGCTGTAAGTATGCTAAATAAGAATGTGTTGTTTTGGTGTAAGGAATACTGTGGTATGCTTGGGTCAATAATTATGGCTAGCTAAGTTTAAGATAAAACAGCTTAAAGACCAGCCTTCCCCTATTCCAACTTTTGGCCTCTGCCGCATTTTTGTATTTTCAAAATAAATATTTCTTTTCTCCATGCTACTTAAACTTTATGAATTTAAATGCAGTACTAGATTGGCAACTAGGTCTCATTATTTTATAGTTGAAATGGCTAGATTTAACCATAAGTTTTATGCTAACAGTTTCTTTTACATTTCTTACTTGTGGAACTCTCTTCCAGCTTCTTTCTTTCCAGTCAACAAAAAAAAAAAAAAAATTTAAATGCAATGTCAATCATTATCTTCTGTTTGAATTCCTGTTATTTTATTGTTTTCTCTCTTTAATGTTTTTTTCTCATAATTCTTTCACACTCAGGAATCTCATGTGTCTTAGTGGTTTTATTGACTTGCTTGGGATGAAATGATTAAAACAGAAAATCTGAAGTTATTGTTTCATGGTACATTAACAGAAACGGATCTGTCGTCACTGAACCCAACTTCACAATTTTGCTCAAGCTATCTTTGAGTTTTCTGAAATGGTTCAGATAATTTAAATGTTTTCAGGTGCACATGTTGCATTAGAAAAATTAAATTTTTTTTTTTATCCAAGTTTACATGTATAGTTTTGAAATATTTCAGATTTTTAAGATATCAGAATTTGCTCTTTGTAAAACTCAATATTCAATGAAATGTAATCTCAATGTTTATTTTTCAATCATTTGTTAGAATGATAAACAATTACAAAATTATCACAGAAAAAAAAGACTCAAACATGGTATTTTTAGCATCCTTCTGGTAAAACACATCCCTGTTACTTCAAGTCTCCTCTTCATCCATGGTGTTTTGGGTAAGACAATAAACTACGTCCAACAGCAAGGCCTCTGATCAGGAGGTTTTGAGGAACATGGAACCACCTCTTAATTGCTGGTGTTCCCAGGTTCACCCTGACCCAGGGTGGTAGCACCTGTTAGGATCCCAGCTATGGTCAAATAGTTAACACCTAAACTGGTGTCAAAACACAATGAAAGTGTAAAAATAGGTTTTAATACCAGAAATACTTTGTAAAAAAAATTATTACCAGCAATATATTTAAAAAAAAAAAAAAAAAAATGTATTACCAGCAATATATTTTTCAAAAAAAAAAAAAAATTTACCAGCTATACTTTTATAACTCATTGAGGTTGATAGGCCGTAAAACAAAAACAAACAAACATCTTCATCCATGAGGAAATTGCCTGGCATTCATTGTTACATAGGAAGAGTGATATTTCATAGCAATTTAGCACTCTTTACTTTGTTTCGAATGAAATTTTCCTGTTTCTTAATACTTTGTAAAGTTTTTGATATTTTTTCATCTTCTGCTAAAACACATCCCAGGTATTTAAACTTCTTTACTTGTTTGATGTTGATATATCCAGTTCGTAGTTTGCATCTAGGGCTTTTCTTTTTGCTGACAACTATTTACATTCTGTCTTATTACAATAGATAATTAGTCCTTTCTTTTAGCTATCCTTTACTACCTTGGTCATGAGATCCTCTAGTTTTCTTTCTTTATTTGCCATCAACAGTGTTATCTGCATATCTTATTTTGTTAAGATCACACCCACCAGTATTAAATCCTGCTAGGGATATCTTTGTTGTAGCAGTTGAATAAATCTGTAGATGAGACACACAAAGTTCAATGAGTTGCATTGAGAACAAGCTAGTATTCTCCCCTTGGAGAAATTTCTTTTGATCTTGTTTTGATTCATTGAAAAGGTATGTGTATGTAATTTCTTTTGAAAGAATTTTCAAGAAGTATTTTGTCTATTCATCCAGTTGCATCAAATCTACTTCTCAAATTGGGACTTTTATTTTGCCACTGCAAAGGATTAGTACATTAGCCATCTTAATCCTAATTTAGTTTTTATTTTAAACCTAACTGAAAAAAATAACCCCAAAATCTGAACAATAAAATTAATCTTGATTATTTCACTCATTTACTGACCAAAGCCATAATCTGAAGATAATCCAAGCTGTAATCCTATTGAGTAAAGGCATTAATCCCAATTTCGGTATAAATGTTCTATTAAAAAGAAAAAACAAAATAAATTTTTTTAGATTTTTTTCTTAGAGAATTAAAGTACAGTAGAACCTTGCTTCACGAATTTGTTTCTGAAGGCAGTTCGTAACCTGAAATGCTCGTAAACTGAAACTATTTTTTCAATAGGAATCAGTGTAGAGAAAAAAAGGGTTGTGGAGGCTTGTATTTGTACTAAATTGGTCCTAAAATAGGTCGACATACAAAACGTTAGGAACTTGATATAATAGGTATTACGCAGAGTAATCTTGTTGTGGTCGCTGACTACTTACGTTTTCGACTGTCGACCAACATCGACTGACCCCTGTTTCTCTTACTACTCCTACTTATGTGGGAGAGTCTATTAACTATAGAATAGGTGTGTTTCACCATAACAAAAAGTCACAGTACAATAAAATTGGAAAAAAAAAAAAAGCACAACACAACACACGAATGTATACAAAATGGTGGTCGACTCAGAAATTATTCCATTCGTGTTAACTCAATGTTGTTCAAGAACCAAAATTTTCTTTGATAACAGAGACATTTTCATCTCAAATTTTCTGTTTGAAAACTGATTTGTTCGATATGTGAAACATTCAAGAACTGAGGTTGCACTGTATATAGTTTATAACCATTCATGTTCAAATTAGCACCAAGTAAAGCTTTCATCTAATTAAGTTAAAGAATTCTTGTTCTGATATTGACTTTTACAGTGGTACCATTGCAATCTCCAACATAGTAATACTAAACAAATTTCTCATCCTATTTTCCTCCATTTTTTGCTTTTAACATAAAAACATTTAAAATGAACAATTTACAAACTATCAAAGGACACACTGAAGTATCACTTTTCAAAATACATATATTAGTCACTGTCAACTTAAAACCATGATTGTAAATTGATCTGACTGTAAGTTGGCCTGTCGTTAATTTTTAGGCATTATCTTAGGCATTATTGTATTTCTTATAATTTCTATGGATTCTTTACATTTAATACCGTTTGTATCCTTTCTCTACACATTGTTTTGTTTCTTTTTTTTTTTTATTCTTTCTTTGTCTTTCAAAATCGTCAACACAGAGTGTGATAACTTCAGATCACATTCACTTTCTTTCCTCCTTCGTACTGTTTAATCCCCATCATTTTTGTGTGTTCTTGGCAGGTTGAGGAGTAGACAAAGACCAATTCCTTCTTATTAAGCATCTTGGGGATTTTGAAGAAAAATTTCAAAGACGCAAATTGTAGTGAGGCTTGTGAGAATTTTGGGGTACTTTGTACTAGTGCGCCAACCAAAATGAGCTGACTCATTTTTTAGTCCATCAGGAGAAAGGTTAACCAATCAAAAAGCTCAAAATATTCAATCCGACATGTATAAAGGCAGCCATTTTGTTTTTTCTCCATAAATATATTCACTGCCAGCTTCTGATATCGAAGACTTAAAGAATTACTTAACAGCTGCTACTTTCTCCGAATCTTCACTGCCAACCTCTGATATTGAACACATTACAGACTTCACTGGATTCTATATTCAGAAACTATGGCAAACATGGTTAACAAGGCTACCCTAACACTGAGCTTGAGACACATGGGGGAAATGCTAGGGAGCTGGGGCGGAAATTGTCATACACCAAACTGGGAAACATTCACACAGTCAGATGTGGAACAGTTGTGCCCAAAGACAAGAATTTTTGATCGTAAAGTTGGACAGCCACATAGGGCCTAAGTTGATGACGATGACCTGTATATGTCATAAATTTCAGTCACATCTGAAACAAAATCATGTATTCAAACACCACTTATTGAAAATCTTTATGAATTTTTGTTCTAGTCCTATAATTGTTGGGCTATCATAAAGTTGTGGTTTCTGTCTTTCCTAAATCAATAAGTTCTTTTTTTATATTTCAGTTGCAGGAACAGCTGGCACGGTTACAGAAGATAGCTGAGGAACAATCGGCAGATATCAGTCGTCGAGAAAAAAGCTACATGACTCTCGTTAAATTGCACCAAGAAAAGGATGAAATGATTAGCATGGAAGAAGGGCGGACAGTTGTGTTACGAGAAGAAATTGAGGAATTACAAAATGAAGTAAGATTTTGTTTCTATAACAGTTTAGAAATTAGAAAATGAAGTAAATCTTTTTGCTCGTATCAAGCTGAGCTTTTGTGTAAACATTATCCTATCAGGTACCTCATCTTCTTTTTATGCCATGTCCCTTCAGGACATTGGCAATCATGGCACTCCACAATTTCTTCTCTTTGTAGTGCTTAATAAATTTTGTCTTTTTGCTGTCTCCTAAACCTTGTTGTGCCATTCATTTACTCAAAGTCACAAGGTAGGTTAAGATTGTTTTCCTTTGTCCCTCTTGCCTTTAATCTGTCCTTGTGAGTATCAAATTTGCCAATCCCTATTTCCTTATTGTGTGCCTTACAAATTTCAACTCTGATGTTAAGTATAAGTGTATTTTTTGTTTCCATTTTCTCTAAAACTTTGTCATTGATCACATGTTCTGTTCATGGTATTCTCAGCTTCTTTCTGTAGAATCACATTTCTTTTGTTTTAAGCCTCTTCATCTTTGAGGGGATTGTCCAGTATTCACTGCTATGTAGGAAGACTGATATTACATGTCAGTTTTAGTACTCTTTTCTTTGTTTTTTTTTTTGTTTTTTTACAAAATTTTTTCTGTTTCTTAATACTTTGCTAAGTTTTAGGAAGGCATTTTTGGCCATCCCAATGTACTTAGGCATTTCAGTGTCACACTTTCTGTCCTCTGTTAAAACAGATATTTAAATTGTTGAACTTGTTTGATTTTGGTATCTCCATTTTATAAGTTGCATGTCAGGATGTTCTTTTTGTATAGTAAAAAGATTTTATTTATTTTCTTTTTAGTCTTTTTTTTTTCTTTTTTCGTTTTTCTTTTTTTTTCATTTTTCTTTTTTTTTCATTTTTTTTTTTTTTCATTTTTCTTTTTTTTTTTTCAGTTTTCTTTTTTTTTTTTTCATTTTTCTTTTTTTTTTTCATTTTCTTTTTTTTTTCATTTTTCTTCTTTTTTTTTTTTCATTTTTCTTTTTTTTTTTTCATTCACCCCCCCCCTTTCTTGTTTTTTTTTTTTTTTTTTTTTTTTTTTTCCTTTTAAGCCATTTGTAGAATGGGGAAAGTGGAATAATTATGACTTCAAATACAATTTTAAAAATATTTTGTTTAAACTCGATCCAAATTCGTTATCGCAGCTAATTGTGAATTTCATAACTCTTTCAAGGGCTATATTGTTTGTACCTTGACATATAAACTGATTTTCTCCTATGCTGGTTGCCAACCATGGATAGTGCACCAATTGTACCCTACTATTTAACCCATGACTGGGGAAGAAGAGAGGGATTTTGAATTTGGCAGGCTGATCCTATTTTCCACAAAAATAATCACAACGCTGTGTACACATGCAAGAAGTCCTGGCAATTCACAAATAATAAAAGTAATGGGATATACAGAAAGTCATGATTACCTACATCCTGAAGGGATGTGGCATTTAAAAGAGTAGTGATGATCAAGGTTCTTTTTCAGAAATGGTTTGTGCCTGAATAGATTATTTTAGGTGAGTAAGCATGCCAAACTTCCTGCCTCTTGACATTTGGCTAGATCCAGTAGCAATGTAGGATCTGTGACCTGTGACCTGTGACTCATAGTGGAGACTTGATTGCCATAAATAGACAGACATGCTTCAGTAATAAGAAAATGGGCTTTTTTGAACCTCACAGCATATGTATGATCAACTGACTGCCACTTAAAGCGAGATAGTCTGTTCTGCTACTTAACCTATAGCAGAGGCAAGAAGTGGATTCCTTTCTTTTCCTCGGAAAATGAATACAAAGTAGAGTCAGCCTGAACTTCAACTCTACTTACTGAATCCATTTTCTACACGAATAACTGTCATGATACCTGCACATCTAAGTCTATTGTAGTATATACGCATGATATAGGAATCACTTTTAGTCTGGATCAATGCGAACAATCCTTTTTTTAGCTGCATAGTACGTGCTTTGCCAGTGCTATATTAACTAGTATTCACTTAGTTTGACACTAAATCATAATTTGAAAGCAATACAAATTTCAGTAGCCTAATCTTTTTTTATTAATTCACCTCATACAAGGCAATAAAGACACACGGTGTCACTGGGTGTGGAAAAATTAGAAAACAGAATCATTACTAAGGAGTGAAAACAATAGATGAGTAATCATGAGGACAGCAGATATTGATTGACATTGCATTTAAATTTTTGAAGACTAAAGTTAGCTGGAAAGCATGGAGCTAGAAGAGACTTCCACAAGCAAGGTTACATCTAACCAACTTAACTATAAATTAATGAGATCTTGACACCACTCTAGTACTGTGCTTAAATTAAAAAAAATCTAGGTACCATAAGAAAGTGCTCATGTGAACAATTACCATGAAAGTATTTATAGAAAAGGCACAATGAGGCAACCTTACAGTGATAGGAAAATCACTGAAGCCGAGAGGCCAGATTAGGACCTATAATATCGCTGATTCTTCTTTGGATTTTATCAAGGAACTCTTGATAAATAGCAAGAGCACTGAACCATATGTGACAGCAATATTCTAAGTATGGGTGAATGGTAGACTAATAGATATGTAAGATAGATTCTGGAAAGAAAAATTATCTCACATGACACAGTGAACCAACTATCTTAGCAGCTGACCTAACAATGGATTCGATATAGTCTTTCCACTTCATGTCTGCTGAGAACGTTAGCCCGAGAAGTTGCAACAGGTCACTTTTTTCTGGATATTAGATGGATGGAAGGCGGAGAAGGATCTCTCAGGTGATTAATTGAGAGCAGTTTAGTTTTGCAGGTGTTAAAATTAACAAGCTGACATTTTGATCTTATTGAACTGGTCAGACTTACTATCAAGACAGGAGTAAATGGTTGCATCATCAGATAATAATATAGTGTACAGATATCTGCTCTCTAGTGTGTATTCCTTTTTATAATTCAACTGGAATGTCAGGGAGCATAGAACTCATTTTGTAGTAAGTGAAAAATCTTGACTTATAAAAAGCATATGTCTACCATTCAGAACTGTTCTTGTAAAGCGAAATTAAATTTTGCAAGTGATTAAAAATATTTCTGGTAGAATGAGTAAATGTCATTTTCTATAAGTATAAACTGAACATTGCCTTTCTTGGACTTGAGGCTATGGCTCTCTTGTGATGATTAGTTTTAATCAGTAATGATTGCTTCTTGGATAACTTGGAAAGAGAAACTAGAAAGCTGATTTTGAATTCCAATTAATTTCCTTACATTCATTTACATGCAAATTCCCTTAGAAAAGGTATGAAACAATCTCCTCTAACTATGGGTTAAATAGTAGGACTTGTATCTGGAAAAGTTATCTTCAAAAAATTTTTAATGCAATATTCACTCAAAAGAAATCAACTATTCTTACAATTCAGTCTATTTATTTTATGTAAAGGATTTACATAAAATAAATAGACAACACTTGTCTATATTATTTAATAAAACATGTATGAATGAAAAAATGCTGCCTAAATACACAAAATATATATATATATATATATATATATATATATATATATATATATATATATATATTTTACATAAAAAGTTAATGGTCAGAGTTGAATCACATCAGGAAACAACAGTGTTAAAAAGTGGTCAATACATGTATGAAAAAATAAAATAAAAAGTAAAAATAACATCAATTGAATCCACTACCTTGGTTTCAACCTTACAGTATCCTCAGGCGAATTTTATTAAATGACCTTTTAATGCTTTATTTTTTTACCTTACAATCGGGTCCCTGTTGTTTTTGTAAGGTGGAAAATTTAAAAAAAGGCAAAGCCTTACAACAATCACAATATTTGCAACCTCTGCCAACAGGAAAAATTAGCGATTATGACATTTACGTATGCAAAGAATCTTTTAAATCAGAAATCCGAGGTCTTGAGTCCTTGCTTACAAATTAAAAAATTTCTCTTTAGCATATATGAGGCTGGATAAAAAAAAGATAGTAGGGTAATGTACATTTCAATTACCTCCACCCCCAGATACACTTACTTTTCTTCTCTGTACCCCCACCTTCTTCTTCCTTCTTCACATCCTTCTCCTCCCTTTCTCTTATACCCAATGTCATGCGTTTATTTATTTTTGAAAATAATAATGTATCATTCATTAGTTTTTTTGAATGGAAATATTAAAAAAAGAAAAAACAATTGGTTAAATGATGTGCTATGAGATGCACCATTTAAGATGGTAGGGGAAGCCTCTACTCCAGGGGTTCTCAGCAGGACTGAAATTCACCTCCAGGGAGTGAATTTTTGATTTTCAGGGGTGAATTTTGACCACAGTAAGTTTAGGGGTGGGGAGAGCAATTATAGAATTTGGCCTATCTGGCCTGTCACCTTGAAAAGAAGTGGGGGAATGGCATCCTGACAAATGGTGAAAGGGGTGTGTGGGGTCAAGCAAGGTTGAGAACCCCTGCTCTACTCAGTTAAGTCTCTCATAAAAGTGAAGGGTTTAAAGTGGAGAGAATAAACATATATATATATATATATATATAGTTGGATTGATGTTAGCTCTATCTCTGATATTGAGTGCTTTTTAATAAGTACCACGTGTATAATATATAAATAATTATATATATATATATACACACATACACACACACTTTTCACGCACACTCACACACACACACACACACACATATATATATATATATAATGATATTCAATCTCAAACAAAATCAGATATCAACTTAATGCTATCATTACACAAGAAAATGAATGGCTTCCTTAGAAAGCAAAGATATTAAATTAAAAACCAAAAAAAAACTTATCAAACTGCTGTATCAAGGGAAAAATAAAATGGAAACCAGTAATAATATAGTGCAATGGGTAAATTGTTGACATTTTATATTTAAATTTTGCAAAATGTTTAAGGTGTCTTCTAATTGAGTGTACAATTTCAAGAATATTGATTAAAATTGGTCACTTTGATTTTGCGAAACAAAGTAACATGTAAAATTTAGTCTTGGGGGTGGGGGAACATATTTTGTATTTTCAGCTGTTCAAAGCAACATACCATTTTAACTCACTGTAAAACAATAATTCAATGAATAAAAGCACATACAAATTACATATTTAGAAAGATTATTTTATTTTCTTTCCAGCCATATGAATATTTTTAATATTAAAAGAAATACACAACAATTTGCAAGTTGAATGAACTAAGTTGCAAATTTATCAATCTCAAACAAAATCAGATATCAACTGGAAATGCTATCATAACACAAGAAAATGAATGGCTACCTTAGAAAGCAAAAATACTAAATTAGAAATCAAAAACCACCGTATCAAGGAAAAAAAAAAATAAAAAAGGAAAACCGATACCAAAACATAAATTGCCAAACCGACCCACTCTAATATCCAGTTAACGTGATGGTGTTTGGAGTGATGGACATTATGCCTCCATTCACCTTCTCAACACTGCGACCTACATCAAGTACCTTGAGAAGGTAGTGCTGCCCTGGATCAAAAGTGTGGCTGCTGGAAGACTCTATGTCTGGCAGCAGGACTCTGCACCGTGCTACACAAGCAGGGGAACCCAGTCATGGCTGTCAACCACATCACACCTTATATCTGACCACCCAACTCCCAGACTGCAATCCCCTTGATTATTCTGTGTGGGGCGCAGTTGAACAAGAGACCAACCAAACTCTTGTAACACCAAAGATAAACTGAAGGCAAGGATTATGGCAGCATTCACCAACTTCAACAAAGAGACCGTCCAGAAGAGTTGCAGGAGATTCTGAAGATGTCTTGGGGTTGTAGTTGAAGCCAATGATGATTTTATTGAATAAATTTACTCTTTAGTATTTCAAAGTATTTTTGTGTAGCTTTGGTAGATACATCTGTTAAAATGAGATGTCATTTTCTTTTTTGCATAACTTAAATGACAATTTATTCATCGCACAGTATATAGTATCCAAGTCATCTGAAGAATGCGTGAGTGTGAGAATCTTGTTTTATTATTATTATATATATATATATATATATAAGTAGATATTGAAGTTAACATCCTGTGGCAACAGTCTGCTTCATACTTAAACGCAATCATTAGGCCTGATGATTGTGTTTAAGCATGAAACAGACTGTTGCCACTTTATAATAATTTTCTCTTACTTAAATTAAAAAATAACTGCTTTTTGGACCAATTGAAAAAATTACCAGTCATCGCCACAAACTTTTGAACTGTAGTGTGTATATATATATATATATATATATATTTAATTGTTGGAAGTGCTATCTGATGATCCAGCATCTTTTTAAAAGGACTCTGGTGAAATAAATTATTATAATGGTACCTTAAAGTGGTCTGTTTTTCTTTTAAATATTAGCTCTGGATTTACATTGAGCTCTCAGGATTTCATCCTCCTCGGGATTACCCATACAGATTACCAAGTTCTTCATAACTTAATTATATATATATATATATATATATATATATATATATATATAGTGCACATATTCTGCTTGTTGAGAGTGCTACCAGTCTTTCAGTTAATTTTTAGAATTTTCACTTTTAATGTATTCAAACACTGATAAGTAGCACTAGGAAAATATGCAACTAGCTTGACTGCAAAACATGTCTTCAAAAATGTGTGTTTTGGCATTGTTGTTCATAATGCAAATTGTATTAAAGCTTGTCTTCTTTTCTGGTCTGCAGTTGTTGAAGAAAGACGACGAACTTAGTAAAGCACTTGAAGAACTACATAGCCTGAAAAATCCTTCTGAAGAACAAAGAAACAAAGAGAACAGACAAGATGATGATGGCAGCTGTAAGACAGACATTGATTCCAGTGCCTTACAGAAACTTGTGTCACAACAGAATGAAGAAATAGAACAGGTGGGTAGAACACTTGCTTACCTTTCTAACCTTGAAAAAATATTTTCTTTCTGATGACTGTCTGGAGATTTAGATATCTGATTTATAAATTACTGGGTTATATATGTGAATAATGTTGCAGCTATTATTCTCTGCCTTTAAGATATCTTTGCTGGTAATATCAATTAGGAAGAACTCTGTCAGTAACTTTCAGACTAAAAGATGCAGTGTGCAGCAGAAATACCTCCCATATTTTTAAGGTTGGCAAAAAGACCAAGATAACTGCTATTAAAAAAATTATTTCACTGTTGTTTAAACAAAGGGCTACAGTTTTTATTCATTTGGTTTTAAAAATGACATTCTCGAAATGGTGGCTTGAATTTGCCATACACTGTTCTGAATTCAAAATCATAACAATTATCCATGGTCCCCAATCCTCAGCAGTGAGGATGGAAAGAAGCTGTAATAAAAGCAATACAAAGACTATTTGTCAATAAATGTAAAGTAAATATATATAGTGTTCAAACTGGTACATTAAAAGAAATTGCAAGGTCAATCTGCAAGGAAAGACTTTGTGGAATGAACATACGAAGTACTAACATGTACACTGGGTCATGTTTCAGTGGAAAAATACGTAAAAAGTAAATAAATAAATAGACCAGCTGCCAATTTGACTTTATTGAACCACTCAGACTTTCTATTAAGACACGAATAAATGGTTGTTTCCTCAGCATAGTCACCGAGTTGAGAACTGATGCCATCAGGAAGGTTGTTGATGAAAATAGGAACAACGTAGGTCCAAGGATAGAGCCTTGGGGGATATCTGCATTACTGTATCTACTTGGGAATAGTGCAAGTTTTTATGATCAGCTTTTTTACACAAAAAAATTAGTGGGTCACCCTATGCGAAGATAATTTTTTTTTGAAGAGTCTCAATAGTTGCTCAAGGTATGGTGTCTCCATGTGAGAACACCCATTCATTATGATAGATGAAAATTCATGATGTACACAGGCATACACACACACAATTTGACTGAGTTTGAAATAAGATATTGAAATTCCCCTCCTACAGGTAAATAAAATCATCAAGTTGGCTACAAGAAAAAAAAACGTAAAATTTTTAAACTTTTAAAAATCACATAATTACAAGATTTTATTCAACTTTTTGAGAATTACTTGTTAATGAGAATAATTATTTTTTAAAGCTTTAATTTTTTTTTTTTTTTTAATTTTGTCAAAAAAATTTGTTCTGTCATCGAATTAAAATGTTCATGCAAATGTCTGTATATGCACAGCTTGAATGATATTAAAATAGATGCCTATATTGCAAGGGCTAATTTTCATTTCTGTCTGGCAACAACCCCTGGTTAACAGGAAATGAGTGGATGTATGGCTATTTACAGTCATTTTTATGATTCCTGTATTTAAACTAAATATATTTTCTAATAAATTTATTTTAAATGGATAAAGAATTTAGATTTGAAATTGGATTATCTTGATCTCAGCAAAACAGCAAGTACCACATTTGTTCAGATAATTAACAATTCTGTATTTTAGCTGACGGTTCAAAAAATGAGTTTTTTTATTTAAACTGAATATATTTTCTAATAAATGTATTTTAAATGAACAATTTAGATTTAAAATTTGATCATCTTGCCATCAGCGAATTGACAGTTGCTAAACTAGTATCATAAATGCCAGTTCAAATAAATAACTTCTTCATTTAAACTGAATATATTTTTTAATAAAGATATTATTTTAAATGAACAAAGGCTTTAGATTTGAAATTTGATTACCTTGACATCATTAAAGCCACATGTACCATTCTTGTGCAGATAACAATTCTAAGATATTTTGAACTAGTATAAATGCCACTTCAAATTAATGACTTTATTTAAACTGAATATATTTTCTAGTAAATGTAGCATTTTAAATGGTAAGTAATTTAGATTTCTAAATCAATGATCTCATTATCAGCAAAGCGACAGGTACCAAACTAGTGTGTGATTACTGTAAGGAACTTTTTAATTTAGTCTGATTAATCATGTTTACTTTTTATCTTTGTTGTTCTTGTAGCTACAGTCTGAGTTAGAAACACTCAAGGATGCTGATCAGCAAAAATCCAGACATATTGCTCAATTGGAAGATGAACTTGAAGAACGGCTATCTGAAATAAAAACGCTCGAGTCAAACATGGAGCATCAAAAGCATCAGCTTGACCAGTTGAACACAAAGGCAGAAAAGCTCCAAGAAGAACTGCAGGAAACCTGGAAGTCAAAACTTGCAGGGGAATCACAAATTGACGAGCTACGGCAGAGATTGTTCAAACTTGATTCCGAAGAACTGAAAGCATCATCTTCGCTTGACGACTCACAGACTATCCAGTCCAAGTTTACAGACCTGTGGAGTGAGATACAAAAACGAGAATCAGACGTAGAACGCCTTGAATGCGAATTGAGCGATGTCCACCATAAACTCCGTTCGCAAGAGGCCGAGATACTCCACACGCACCTGCAGACAGCACAAGATGGTGGTCAGTTGTCCAAGGAGATCAGCACTCTGCTGGGAAAACTCCAGCAGTTGGAATCAGAGTTGGAATCGAAAAACAAATTAATCTCTTGTTATGAACTTCAGCTTAACAAAAAGGACGATGTGCTCCAAGATATGCAAGTAAAGCTTGACCAAACATTGACCACATATCAACACAATGAGCAAGAGTACCACACCCTGCTAGGAGAGGAACAAAAACAGGCATCGATGGCTGAGGGTCGGATTATTGTCCTCCGCAGTGAGGTGGAAGAATTGCAGAAAGAGCTCCTTAACAAGGAGAATGAACTGAGGGGTGTGAAAGACCATTTGATGGAAACTCAGGGTCAGCTGCTTGACCGAGCTCAAGAAATGACCAGACTCTGTCAGCGCCGCAGTAGTTCAGATGAGCAAGATGAAAATGATTCGGTCATAATTCGGCCATCGCTGGAAAGTCACAAAGAACAAGAGACTGTAATACCAAAAGTAAGTTTTCCTTTTTTTCTTTTTTTTTTCTCTCCCCTCTCCCTAATCAAAAAGTCGGTAGTTGCACAGTGATTCTTCTTGGTACTAGAGGTCCATCTTTATGACAGTACTGTCTCATTGTGCCTAAAAGGCATACTTAAATATCTATTCTCCTGGATAAAATATTTATATATCTACATACTTCCCTGTATAAAGTTTGTATCACGTTCAAATAGAAGAAATATCAAAGTTTTTACCCACTCATTACTTTTTTACCCCTTCGATTATTTAAGATCAAGACTCAAACTCAAGACAGAAGGCTTTCTTTTATCTCATTTCACTTGCTTTAATTTTCATTTTTCTTTAGCTTTATTACTTATCATACACACCTTCTTTCTCCTCAATTCTGTTGTCATTTGGAAATGAGCAATAGGCAGTTGATGGCTGTCTGTGTAAATGCATTGTACATGAATGTACAGCATTGGGAAGAAGTGACTTTTAATTGTGCAGAGTGGAGGAACTTTATAAGGGACGGATGCAGCCCTTTTGAGGAGGAATATCTCAGGCATGCTCAGATCAAGTGTGATCTCTGAAAAAGCACTCGCTCTGAATTGCCAATTAATATACAGTCTTGGTAATGAGGTGTGTGTGTGTTTGTGAGTGCATGCTGTTGCCGAGGGTAGATTATGTAAACCCTCTGAAAGGTCATTATAACAACCAAAAGCAAGCCAACTAAACCAACCTGTTTCATCGTCCTGCCAAAAATATATCTCTTGTTTGCAACAAGGTTTGCAGATCATCAGGACTGAGAAGATGTGCTAGTACAGAGGAGAGGGCTTGCAGATTCAGTCAATGATACGGAACTTACCTGTCAAATATCCCTGATTATGAAATCGAATGCTGTTCTCAAGAGTCATCTTAAGGGGCCAGGGATGCCAAAAGAAGATGGAAGCCATCACAAAAGATACAAGGTGTGAGGAAGTTACTCTCATTTGTGTAAGATATGGCAATTACCATAGACAATATTTTGGGGGGAAGAGCCTCTTGGTCAGGCTAAATTTGTTTTAGATTCTAAAGGAGTCTAAAACAAATTCTTTGTTAGATTTTGTATAGTAGGTTGGGTTGAGAACTTTCAGCACCACCTTGTGTGTGCTTAAAACTATATGATCTGAAGATCAATCAAGGCATGAAACTGATAATTACCAGGCGGTATTGATTTTTTTATGTCCACAATTTAAAAATAGCAAATTTTAAATAATACATAGTAACAAATTATTATTTTTAACTCACTTCTACAAGTTCTATATCAAGTAAATATAATCCCTAGTTAGGATAAGTGAACATTTAATTTTATTTATTGCTATTAATTCGCTATCACTTGATATTGAGCACTAGAATTACAGAAGCTGCTTGCCTTAAAAATGCTTTCTTTCAGTAATATCCTTGTTAATGTGTGTGTTTTTTTTGTTTTGTTTTTTTAAGGACAATCTTTTCGATAGAAAACTGAGAAGATATTCCTTTTGAGAAAATCTGAACATATTTATGATTGTTATTGCAATATTTTTTTGTTAAACTCAGATATTTAATGATGTGATGGGGGAATTTCTACAGATATTTTATTGTTGTAGAATTCACTATCAGCTTATTCAACCGTTAACTTTAGAATTAAGATTTATCAGAATATTAAAATAGGAAAACCATGAAATTTTAATGGGTTAAAACTAGTGCAAACTGTTCTAATAAGCTGACATAGGGTCAGTAAATGATGAGTAGATGTAGTGGATTAAAACAATACACACTGGCTTGTTAGACAGCTTATCATTTCATGTGTCGATGTTTGGATTTGTTGAGTAAAGTAATCAATCAAAGTCTGTTTTGAATTAATAACCACTTACTCCTCGTCCGTCTTTCTTACCATTGGTAAAGCATCTTGATCAGCCTGAGAACTGCATATACTTACCTGGACTTGTTTCTTATCTATCCTGCTTGATCCATTTTCTGCATTCATTCTAACGTGTGGACTTGTTACCATGGCTACAGATAGGAATAATATATCTACGGTATTGATACTGTTCTTTTTTTTTCTTATTCACGTCAATTAATCCTATTAATTGTTATAAACCTAATTTTGCTTCAAGGTCATTTTCTCTCCAGTCAACATTTCTCTCTGTTTCTCTTTTTTTCGTATCTCGTTCAAGGTTGTTGGATTGAGCTACTTTTGAAAGGCCAACACTAGTAAATTTTAAAAATTACTACTTTGTGACCTTAGTAACTATTTTTAAAAGGCACCAATATTCAGAGAACTTAATTTGACTACTTGGTTACTTATTTTAGTACATCATTTTACTTAGAATTATTGCCACATGACACAAACAATAGTTAGTGCATTATTCAAACAAATTAGCTGTAAATAATCAATAGTGCCTTTTTATAGATATCTGTCACTTAAATTATTGTTGGCTAAGACTATTTTTACAGTTAACTATATAGTGTTGTAATCATTCTAAGGAATGTGTTTAACTAAAATAAGTACGACATAATTTGTTGTGTTTTTAGAATAAGCTGACCTGACTTGGGTTACTAACAAAAAAAATACTATTTAGAAATTTTGTCTCGCTGTCATTTTTAATCTGGCAACCTAAATCTTGACCTTTTTTTTTTTTTTTTTGATAGATTCTAAACAAGCTTTATTCCTCACCTCTATAGACTCTTGCCTACCTTCATCACTGACTTAAGGCCACATCACATTGAAACTCTAGTTCCCATATGATCACCAAAGTTAAGCAACATCGAGCCTAGCCAGTACCTAGATAGATGACCGCATAGATAGAGTAAGCTTCGATGTTTGGGTAGTGTAATGGATAATAACTTAGAATTGTTAATTGTAGAGCTGAGTTCAAATTCCTGTTGGGTTCATTATGTTCACCTACATACAAATACGCTTGGGAAAGATATGAATCTACCTATTCTCCCCTAAGGTATGGGTTAATTAGTAAGATTTGTATCATTAAACCATTATTATCTCTCAATGAAAGAGGTTCTTGCTATCTAAAAATATTTTTTGGCTTTAAATAACCTGGAAAGGTTGCTAGGCCATAAACGCCAAATCAATAAAGACATTGTCTCTAGATCTGTGTCCTTGACTGATGCTAAAGTTATTTAACAACTTAAATGTTTAAGCTTTCAACTTTGTCCACTGATGTTAAATTTGAATTATTGCATTATATTTTCCAAACTCTTTATACATCTGATACAAGATCAGATTGAAAATTTGGTATTCTATTGACTCTAAAGAAGTTAAAAATTGTTACATTGTTTTACTGTTCATTAATTTAAAAAGAAAAAATATTTTTTTTTTTTAATTGTTTCACCCCAAGTATGGTGATAAAGCCACTAAGATGCAAGGGGTTATGAAGATTGAAAGAAACTGAGAAAATGTTATTGAGAAGAAAGGACAATAAAAGAACAGGTTTCATGGAGACAGAGGCAGACTAATGACAATCTGCAAAGTTTGTCACATGATTGCAGTCATGTTTTGATTTTCAATGATATATTTTCAAATGTATACCTGCTCGCTGATTTAGTGCTAGTATTGCTGGCCATTTTATGAAACTACCACAGATACAAGGAGCACACCAATGCTGTTGGATTGGGCACATTTTCAGCTAGAAAATGTTACTTTTTTTCCATATAATTTTTGTTTTAACAATTGTGCAAAACTGCCTAGAATGTGACTTTTTATGTTGTCACTGCTTTGTTCACATCCACTATTTGGTTGGCATCAACATTCACTTAGATGATCATGTCTCTTTTGATTCATGACTGACTACACAAAAATTTTTCTTGTAGTAGGTTTGAATTTCTTTCTGCAATAGACTGGTTGCCAACCAAGGCTATAGGACCCAGTCTATCCTGCTATTCCTGCAGGGGTGAGTAGTGATGGATATTTGCATGTAAGTGATTGTAATGGACCTTTCTGGAATTCTGAGTCATTACTCTACAAAAGTGTTAAAAATGTTTTTCATGGAAAAATAATGGTTTATTTTTGCATTATGTTGTCTAGAATTTTTTTGCAAGACACTGATGAAGGTTAAAATCCTCACTATTAATATTGTTAAAGTTAGTGTGAGCATTTTTCATTGAGATTTACCAACTCTGCATTCTGTTCAGTGAAAACTTTCAATTTTTCCCCAAAAACGAATGAAAATTTAAAACCAATTGTACCCCTTTATCCATTTGCACTTATCCACAAAATTTGGTTTCGATCAGTCAATGTATGGCTATTTTAGCGAGTGTGATAGACTGATGGATTGAATAATGGAACTTACAGAATTTTATATACTAGAATTCTTTTACAGTACACTATTTGTGTGCTGTAAAAAATTGTGTGCTTTTTTTGTCGAGATTTCAAAGTAAGTTTTGATAAATTTCGCAAAAGAATCAATGAAATTTGAATAAGGTGATTTATTTGGGAAAATGATTTAATAAAAACTCTACTTCACGGTTTAATAAATTTTTTTAATCTAATTTTATTTTTATAGGACTTCATGGTAAACAATATTTTTCAAGAAAATTTCTTTTTTTTGCTTTTTAACTTAAAAGATATGCAAAAAACAATATTGCCTTTTTATTAAATAAGTATTTATAAATTTAATTGTTAAATTGTTTTTAAAATAGTGGGAGTATTTTGCATGTTAAATAATAAAACTTTTAATTTTTAGGTTCAATGAAAAATTTATTGTACAATGCTATGCACCCTAGTAAAACCTACTATACTTTGTACCCACTTACCTATTTGCATTACTCCCCAAAATTTGGTTTAGATTGGTCAATGTATGGCTGTTTTAGAGGGTGTGATGGACAGATGGACAAACAGAAGTCAAAGAATTTTATATGTAGATAGATAAAAAAAAAAAAAATAGGGGTGTCACCACTTAAATTATATACCATATCTTTCTCATTTTATTTTCATCATAGTTCATGTTGTAAATATCATAGTATATATTTTTGAATAACTGGTTTAAGGAAATATTAATACTTCTTTGTCAAATTTTTTCAGTAATGCTAAATAAAATTCATACTGTTCACTTCATAAGGTTGTTTTCATTCACACACAAAAAAATCTAACTGAAACATAATAAATAAGCATAAGTAACCAAAATATCATTTACTTATAATATAAAATGTAAACAGAAAGAAAACAGGTAATTGCTGCATCATTTTTTATTTTTTTTATCCTTTACTGGTAATGTTGAAAAGACATCAGGTAAATCAAGGCAAAAATGTCCTGTGAACCAATAAATGAGCTAAGAAAATGTTACTTTCAGAGCCATTTGATAAAGTGAAACATGCTTCTCTAATGTGAAGCCTGTGCTTGTCTTTTGCTACACAATTTGAGGTCGAACTTTAGATAAACGCACATAGAGAGGAGATGATTTCTGTCTTTGCCCTTGATACTTGTTAAATAAAAAATGATAAGAAATGGCTTGCGTACACATGTAAGACAACAATATATTGATTGCTTTCCTATGAATAGTAGGAAACTCTTCTTTTACAGAAATCCAAAAGTGCATTAGCTTATCTCAACTGTTCTTGCAGAACACGTGGGGGCCTTTTGTGGAACCTTAGAGTTCCAGGGAACCCAGTTGAGAAATGCTACCTTAGATTTTCTGGAAAAGAGCATATATTCAGGCATGATCAACAGTTTCAGCAAGGTCAGTATTCTCAAATCCTTGCTCACAATGACTTACAACATTGTGCTAGCATAACCAAATCAGCAATAGCTTAGAAAAATTTTGTATATTTGAAAATGGTAATAAATTACTGTTGTAACCTAGGAAAAGGTTACTGAATCAGAATAACCAAAACGAAGGTTGGAAATGGAACAATAGTATTTATAAGAGTAACAACATACAAGATTTGCCAGCAGTGTGTAATAAGTAATCAACTACTAGTGGTGAGCTAGAAGTGGATCAAGGTGAATCACAAGTAAATTCCAAGTGGAAGACAACATACAATTCTTCTTCTCTCTTGAAACGGCATTTACCTGAGGTAGGTTGAGCCGGCTCCAATATTGGAGTTTCATGGGAATTTTTGGAATTCACAACCCCCCAACCCACATGTATAGCACATGAGATTTTGATTATAGTGGTGAAGGTTTCATGCAGGACCATCCACACTTTTTGAAGGGCCGAATACAGAGACCTGGTGCACTACGTGCCACAATGTCCCCAAACGATTCTCCGCAGGTTTTGAATTCAGAATTTTCCTTCTCCTAGACCAGTTGCCATCCAAGGCTATAGAACCCAGTCTGTCCTGCTATTTACCCATAGCTGGAGGAAGAAGAGGATTCACACCTTTCCCAAGGGTATTAGCACGTAAGTGAATGTAATGGATTCGACTGGAATTCGAACTTGGCTCTCCGATTCCTCAAACCAAGCCGCTATCCATTACTCCACCGTGCCTCCTCATCAAGACAACATACAGTATATACCACTGTATTTATAGGAATTGGGACATAGCCATTATCATCCATAGGTATGGTATAACATTGACATTGTTTGCTTGTATTGACTTCTTTTTTTTTTTTTTTTTTTTTTTTTTTTGTCATTCAGGTTAATGAGAATACGGTGGAGGCACTTGAAGAAGAACTGAAGATGATGCGAGCTCAACTCCAAGCACGGACAAAGCAACTGGAAGAAGCTAATCACGATGAAGAACCACCCCCGTCTGTTGACAACACTGCCCTGCCACATGACCAGTTGATTGAGCATGTGAACCAAGTGCAGGATGAGCTAAGAATCACTCGTGGTGTCCTAGAACGTCTATGCAAAGCAAACTCTGCCCAGCAGGCTACGCTCCAGGAAAGAGAACAGCAGGTGCAGCAGCTCCAGGCTGATTTGGCTGCAATCCTAGCACAACAGAAGGCAGCTCTTGCAGATGAAGCAAAAAGTCTACAGAAAGGTAAATCCTTTCTTCTAATACATGCCGCCTTCTAGAATTTAAATTTTTGGAACAAGTCCTACATATGCACAGTTAAAGAATTTAAAAAAAAAAAAAAATTTTTTTGTTTTTATATTGTGGGATTTTATGATGATTGGGCAAAAATAAGAAACACGACACGTGGAATATGAAAGAAACAACAATGCATGTTATTAACAAAAGAATTTACATGCATAAACAATTGAAATCAAAGGAAAAGATATTATAACTAACTACAAGAATGTGCTTCTTTTTGTGTGTGCTTGTGTAACAAATGTTTGTGTGAGAATTCCATAGTAGACCAAAAAAACAAACACACCATGAGAAGCATTCTTATCTATGAGCTACTGTGTTTGGATCAAGAAAAAAATCAGAGAAAGGAAATGTTTGCCATTTTATAGACTTAAATAGTGCCACCTAATGGGCGTTTTTTGTGAAGTGGTATAACCCACAATATAACTAAGTAAGAAAAGGAGGGAAAATACACAGTATGCATACAAAGAAGACATTAAAAGTTAGTAATTATGTAAATGGTGGGTGGGTCTTTGTGTGTTTGTATGTGTGTGTGTGTGTGTATATATATATATATATATATATATATGTGTGGCTGACAGGTTAGAAAGTTTGCTTTCTGACCATGAGCCCTGGGTTTAAATCTCACCATGGTTGATTTGTCAGGAAGGAGACTTCCTAATATTGTCAGTCTGGAGGGGGACGATCCCAGCGTGTGGCACCTTTTGGAAGTGCCTGAAAACCATACCACAGGTAGACCCAAGCCTTGTGAGTAAAATTAGTTAGACAGAACATTCGATAGCTGTGCTAGCACAAAGTCTCGAGTCATCGTGACCAAGGAATTGAGCGTGCTGGTTTTGTTCAGATTCTTGATCATTCTAGGTAACACGCACTCTCTCAGAAACTGTAACTGAGGTCTGCTCAGCATAGTTGCAGTAGAAACCACAGGTTTGCTCTGTGGCTGTTGAACAAACACAAATGTACCTGAGCGAGAGTTTGCAACAGGGATTGACTAGCCACCCTAGCAGTCGGGTATCCTTAAATACAAGTGGCCAGCTATTCTCTATGTAAAATGAGAATGAATAGTCAAATGAGTGCATTTTTGTAGTGGTTTTACATGTTTTTGATGTAATATCCTAAAGTAATGTCTCTCTCTCTCTAATATATATATATATATATATATATATATATATATATATACACACACACACACACACACACATTCTTTTTATAGATTGAAATATTTAAGTAAATGCTCTGCTTATAATAAACAGTATTAACAACATTTACGGGCCTGAATGTCCGAGAAATTTTTATAGAAAATGTGTACTCCGACAGGAATTGAACCTGTATCCTATACCATTACCATTTGGGCTACAGTGGAGCATTTGGTTAGCAAGGTTTTACTGTTTTTAAACAAAATTCTCCATGATTTTCTGTCATACATTCATATCTGCTCAATGCGTATCCAAATCGACCTTGCTGAGCGCTCATCTGTGGCCCAATTGGTAAAGGCACATCAGGCTATATGACGGTTCCATATAGGATACAGGTTCGATTCCTGTCGGAGGACACATATTTTCTATGAAAATTTCTCAGACATTTAGGCCTGTAAGTGTTGTTAATGCTGTTTATTATAAACAGAGCATTTACTTGAATATATGTATCTATAGAAAGAACATATAAACATAAAAAATGTCTTAAAAAATAATTGTCGGACTTTGTCCATTTCATGATATATATATATATATATATATATATATATATGTATATAAGGAAAACTTAAGGACAATAAAAAAGAAAAACATTCATATTGGCCATTTACAGATATACTCTGTCTGAAATGTTTATGTACATATATATGTCTGTGTGTGTAGAAAGATTTGAACAAAGTAAAAGATTATATACTTCAAAAGCCAGTCTTTAAGCTTAAGCTGATAATTTTCAGAGATTATCTCTGTGTGAACTGTTATCAGATTTGTATTTATATTTCTCTGGATATTTTTCGTACTTTTCTTCCTACCTGATGTTGGTTCTCTTGATTACAGGTGACTTAACCTGGCAGAGCCAGTCATTTGAATCACCTGAATTCCACAATGTTGGGCCCAGGGTCCAGTCGTCGGATAACAGTGGTGCTCCATCAGCTGTTCAAGATGCCCGTGATTCTCATCCACCTGAACAAAACATACAGGATCGTCTTCAGGTAAGGTACCCTAAAACTTTCTGCCACGGTTTATGACCACATCACATTGAAACACTGGTTCATATAGTTAAACAATGTTGAGCCTAGTCAGTACATAGATGGGTGACCACTTGGGAATGCCAGGTGCTGTAAGCTTGGATGTGTGAGTGGTGTAATGGGTAACAGCTGAGAATGAGAAATTGAAGTTAAGCAATGTTGAACCTGGTCAGTATATAGATGGGTGACCACTTGGGAATACCAGATGCTGTAAGCTTGGATGCATGAGTGGTGTAATGGATAATGTCTTAGAATTTGTTAATCAGAGAGTCAAGTTCCAATTCTCATTGGGTTTGTTACATTCACTTGGCAAAGGTATGTATCTACATCTTCTCCCCCCAGCTGTGGGTTAAATAGTAAGACTTGTATCACTAAACCATTAATATCTCCAAAAAAGAAATTCTTAGACTCTAAAAACATTTTCTGGCTTTAAATAACCTGCAGAAGGTTGATAAACTGAAAAAAATGGAAGGTTCTTGTATATAAAAACTATATTTATATTCATATCTCTATATATCAATATTCTTCCTTTGTCCCAAAACACATATACTCTATTAAGCCTAGTTATCTTTCTACTCTTGGATCCATTAATGGTTAGCACCTACTAGATTATGCATATAATTTTTATTTTCATTGAAATATTTCTATCTATGGCTATGTCAAGTTGAAACTTTGATTCCCTTATGATCACCGAAGTTAAGCAATGTCAAGCCGGGTCAGTACATAAATGGACGACTGCTTGGGAGTACCAGGTGCTGTAAGCTTAGATGTGCAGGTGATATAATCGCTTAGAAATGGAAATTGGAGAGTTGAGTTCCACATCCAGTTGGGTTCGTTATATTCACTTACGCACAAATAATTTTGGAAAAGGTATGAATCCATCTCTTTTCCCCTAGTTATGTATTAATTAGTAACACTTGTATCAATAAATCATTATCTCCAAAAAATTCTTACAATCCCAAAATATTTTCTGGCTTCAAATAACCTGTTAAAGGTTGGTAAGCCATTAAAAACAAATCAATCTGAAATATTTATCAAACAAAACATTGGCACCAGAATAAACATTTAAAGCCTCCAACTGGTTTTTACACATTCTATCTGTTGTAGCATACCTGCAGACGATAACGAGTATGTCTCCATTCACATAAATACAGTAGTAAATACTGTATGGTGATCTGCAGTTGGAGATTCATTGTGGAATTCACTTGACTCACTTCTAGCAGTTGACTTCTTCTACACGCTGCTGGCAAATCTTATAAGTGTTGTTCTTGTCCTAAGTATTATTGTTCATTACCAACCTTCATGTGATTATTCAGTAACCTTCCCTAGGTTACAACACTATCTGACATACTTTGTTCAGTTATTTCATAATCAGATACTTCACTATAGAAAGATATAAAAGGCATTTTAAGCTCTCTATAATTGCAGAGTTAGAAATTATCTCACAAACCTGTTACATTCCATTTATGAGAGTCAATAAGACTCTATCATGATATATACTTAGCTGAATTTGGATCTTAAATTTTCACAGTTTAATGTGATTAAAATTAGCACTGAAGTAAGTACATTGACAGGGAATGAGAATATATTAAAAAAATATCTGTTCTGTAAAAAAATGCTTTTTTTCATGATTAGGCTATGGACAAAGAATTTTTTTCTTTAAACTCATTGCAGGGCTTGAGAGCCACTCAAGGTAAAGGGTTGCTATGAAGATAAAAAGGATACATAACAATTGACTCATGACTTGAAAAGGTTACACTTGTAGTATTCAAGGAAGCATCTACATGGGAGTCTGTCTCACAAAGTAACAGTTCTGGTAGGGTGGGGTTGAGTGAAATGTTCTCTTTACATTTGATTCGTTCACATTCATTTACGTTCAAATACTCTTGTGAAAGATATGAATCCATCTTTTTCTCACCACAGCTATGGGTTGAATATCAGGACAGACTGGGTCCTATAACCTTGGTTGGCATCCAGTCTACTGCTGAAAGAAACTGCAACTTACTGCTAGAAAATCTCCTCCCTAGTCAATCAATAATTTAAACATTATTGCCCAAGTGTGTAAAATGTATAACACTTTATTTATGGATTGAGTTTCATCATTTAAGTACTTGACTGACTGTCATCATTATCTCTGCCTTCAGACATGTTATGCACTAACATGTGCACCTCTCAGTGGCCATACTTTCTCTGGGTTACATGTAACAGTCTGAGACTGTTTAAGTAATCCTCTGATTTCTATTATATTAATCTTGCCTACTAATTGCATGTTGAAGGTCAGAAGTGGTCTTTTCTGGTTTGGAAAACCTTAGCTTTTTAACATTCTCATGTTAGTTTTATCAGCTTATTCTTTCATGCTGGCTTTGGGCATCTTGGGAGAAGATATGTACCGCAACACAATGGTTAAAAATATTTATACCGAAGCAGGTTTAACCTTTATCTAGATGGAGGTGAAATTTGTCACTGGAGAATACTTTCTCTTTGCTGCTCTAGGCGCATTCTGTCACTTCAATAGAGTTACTATAAATAAACACTTGTCAATTGTTATTTCTTGTAATTTAAGCTGGAAATAGCCTAGTACTTCTATTTTCTGATGCCATTTTGAATTCTTCTTCATGAGGTGGTACCATCGATTAAACACATGTTAATTTTGTCACAAGTCTTTCAACATCCAACAAAACATTCATTCAGGAGTTTTTCTTTGATTCGGACACCGGTGATGATTTTAAAGGCTTTACTCAAGCAGATATTGATGGTGAAGTGGTTGGAGATGATAATTATGCTAGTGATGGGGAAGAAAGCTATGATGGCCACTAGGTGCCGAGCACCTACTATCATCCATATCTGACTAATTTTATGGAAGCTACTGATCCCATTGATATACCTGCCTTTCTAAAGGTGAATTATATTGTCTATTTATAAACGACAAAATAATAACTTTATTTGTTAATGGGACAAATAAATATGCTAGTCAAGTGAAAGAAAGAGCAAACAAATGCTGGTGCCTACTCGTATGTAAACACAAAGAAGAACATCACTTTTGATGAAATGAAAGCCTTGGCCATTATATTAGGTTGGTGCAAAAATAATGACGTAATAATGTTGTTTTTTACGTTAAAAAATACGTCAAAAAAACGACATTATTACGTCATTATTTTTGCACCAACCTAATACTTCTTATTGCACCACAGAACTCCACAAGGAGTAATAAAAGTATGTTAATTTGTTAATGTATGTTTTTTATTTTGTGTCTCAATTTTTTTTGTTTTCAGTGTCAAAACATGCATGCAAAACATAATGCATCACATCAAAATATTACTCATTCTTTCTTTTATTAGTGTACAAAAAATAAAATCTATACGCACAATACATAGAAAGTTAAAACAATTTTAAAACAGTATGCAGTGACAGGGGAACAATTCTAGAAATAATTTGGTGGGGTAAAGGTTAAAGAATGGTACTACAGTGTAACCCAGATATAAGAGAGTTGTCGGGACTGGAGAAGAAGTCTCTTATATCCGGGTTTCGCTTATATAAGGGTTTGGTCTATTTTGTTTAGGTAAGTATGGCTCTTTTGGGACCAGAGAAAATATCTCTTATATCCGGGTTTCTCTTATATCAGGGTCTCTTATACCCGGAATACACTGTATGATAGCAAAAATAGATTTACTCTTCCAGTGCTTGTTATAATTGAACAGTCATTTATACTCTCATAATAGATGTGTGGGTGGGGGTAATGGATAATGTCTTGGAATGAGAAATCAGAGAGCTGATGTAGCATTTATGATTTCTTACACATGATTTTCTTTTGGCTTTTAAGTCATTTTAATGACCTGTGTTTCCCAGGAATCTTGTCTCCATCCCATCATTGAGTAAATTTAATGACCAGGATTTTTCAGGAATCCAGTCTCCAACCTACCTTTGAATTGACAGACATAATATTTTGTTAGTGATTTTAGATAGCTGTAAAAGTAAGATCCTTTGAAAAACTGACCACCCATAAGCTGTCTGGGTGGGACCTTCTTTCCAGTTGATGGAACATGAGTGGATGAAAAGTGGTGGTGGGTCCCCCAGCCAGTATCCATATAATGAGCAGTCAGTGAAATGTTCAGGCAGTGTCTGTGTAGGGGTCTGTTTTCTGTGGTCAAAACTTAGTGAGAAGTCAGATGAAAAAGAAGCCCACTTTCTTGAATCAGAAGGAAAACAAGGTCAATTAAGTGAGATATATGCTATTTCCCAATCAAACAAGTATCTAGAAAAGCATTTGTTGTTATTCTTTGTTGACATCAATCACAGATGGCCTTGTGGAACATGACAATTACTGGTGTATTCACATACCGACAACCTTGGATGTCACCACAGCTTGTGCAGTGACATGCAGGAACACATCATCACACTGAGTTCAAATTCCAACTGAGTTTGTTACATTCATTTATATGTAATTACCCTTGAAAAAGGTATATATCTCCTCCCAGCTATGGGTTAAATAATAGGACTTTAATCTGTATTAATTGTTATCTCCAAAAAAATGTTAATGCTATATTCACTTGCACAAAAAAAATTCTTACAATCTAAAATATGTTTTGGCTAACTCACAAAGGGTTGAGAAGCCATGAAAAGGCAATCTATACCCTTATAAAAAAAAAAGGTCTTGTAACAGCTGATCTATTTATACACTAAATATTATCTGTAAAACTTGGCTTATGCTTTTATTATATTTTCCTGTTCATCTCCTTCATTCTTCCTTTTCAAGATTTTAATATTGTCTTTTGTCTTTTTTTAACAGATTCTTCTGAATCGTATGCACCGAGAAGGCCTGCAGAATTTGTCATTGGCTGAGCTTCAATTCATCAGACAGTATGCGTCCCCCAAACCCAATCCAAAAGACATTGACATCCAGGCACTTCGTGCTGCCTGGGAAAAAGAACGCCAGTCACTTCTATCTGCCATACAGGCCCTAAAAGATTTGTTGGCACATGAACAGCAAATTAGTGGCTCTCAGTGGGTAAGGAGTTTGTCATTTTATCTTTCCTTAAAGTCTTACAGGCCAACCACAACTAATCCGATATTATTGCCACATGTTGGATTCCTTCAGAGCTGGATCACAGACTGTTATGGGAAGTGGATCAATCAAGTGAAAATAAAAATCAAATAAAATCTGAATGTTTTTATATGAAGGTAGTGTAACGGTTATCAACACAGAAAGTGAAACTGATGAGTTGAGTTCAAATTCAGCTCTTATCTGCTGAGTTAACCTTTAAAAAATACTCTTGGGGTAAGCATGAATCCATCTTTTCTCCTCCCAGGTATGGGTTAAATAGCAGAGTATACTGGGCCCTATATTCTTGGGTGCCAACCAATCTAAGAAAAGGAAAACTCCAAATTCCAGATTGTGGAAAGGGCCACAGAAAACTACTTCACTATTTTTTCCAAGAATGTATAGGATTTTAGAGTTAATTTAAGAAAAGGGAGAATTATGATTGCCTATGTTCTGAAGAGACATGAAATTTAAAAAAAAAAAAAAAACAGCTATGGGTTAATTAGCAGGGTAGACTGAACAATCTAGCCTTATGTGACAATCAGTCTAAGAGAAAGAAAACTAATTTCCCAACCAAAGGCCACAGGAAAACACACTACTTCATTTCCCAATTATACATGGCAATTGAGAGGTAATAAAGAAGGGAATGTGTGGAGAGTCATGATTGCTTAAATTCTGAAAGGATATGGCATTTTAAAAAATGTACAGGTAAAAAGAATGCTGGTGTTAATTAACCTTTAGCAGTCAATAGAGTGCCTAAGCCAAAGAAAAAGTTTCTCCTACCACTGCAGGTGACTGCTTAACAAACAATAGCATGTTTGAATTTTGAGGTTATGTTGTCATGGCAACAACAGGCACAACAGATCTACTGTAATTGAGGGGGCCTTTGAAAAAAGAATATATTTCTTTCTCGTTGGATGTTGTTTCTTTGGACAAATTTACACATCTTCATCTTTGTCAGACCTTTCTCAAGAGTATGACAAATCATAATTTGTCAATATTCTAGAACATCCAGGGAAACCACAGTGATTGTAATAACTCTACTTCTCATAGAAAAGGGTGATTAAATTTAAGCTTTCAATTATTGAATCAATCACTTAAAAGTGTCATTTATGATATACACTTCAGTGATCGTTTCTCTTTCAATTCATGACTGATTAGGCAGAAGATTTTCTTTGCAGTAGGTTGCAATTTCTTTCTGTGATACACTGGTTGCCAGTCAAGGCTATAGGACCTAGTCTGTCCTGCTATTCAAACCATAGCTGGGGTTAGTAGAGATGGATTCATACTTTTCCCAAGGGAAAGTGATTGTAATGAACTTGACTGGAATTTGAACTCAGCTCTTTGATTTCTCAATCCGAACCATTTTCTATCACACTTAACAAGTGTTAAAAAGAATATGTTAAGGTATATTTCATGGAAAATTGTTACTGAATTGTACTTTTGTGATGTTGGACAGGTTCACTTGTCACTTGTGCTATGTTAAGCGAAAGCTCGTTATCACTTCCAAAAATGCTTGTTATATTCAAGACTTCATAGATGCTGGTACTAGTTGTAATATCTTCCAGTAATATCTGCACTAGTAATATTTGTTCAAGTAGTAATTGCCAAATAAGATAATGATCAGAAGAGAATCATAATCTGTATAGTAGTAGAGAGAGTGAACATATAGCAATAGTGGATAGACAAGAAGAGTGAACAGTGATTGTATAGTTATCACGCTACTTCCTTTATAATCACGTGATCTACTCAATAATGGAATCACCCGTGTTACTAACTGGCGATCCAGTTTCAAACCACAGTGTTGGAAACAACACTTACTAACATTGCGGATTCTGTTTCAAAGATTCTATATGAGAATCCAATAATTCCAGACAATTGATAGACAACTGATAGTGTTCCAAATAGTATGTATGGTCTGGCATTTCAATCTCTCTCTATACATTTAACAGTATTCCAGTCTCTATTTGTACCTGATAGTTTTCAAAGCACTCTATATGAGTTTCCTTGCATTCTCGAACCTCCATATAATATGGATAATGTCAAACTCTGTCTTCGTGTGTCTCTTAGCATTTCAGACAGTTGATATGTGCTCTTGTGCATTGCAAACTCTATACACATCCATTATTCCAGGCTGCATTAAATTTCTTAGCATTCGAGACTATGTGCCACCTAGCATTCCAGATTCTGTATATGTGCTTTATCGCATCTCAGACATTCTACATGAGCCTCTTAGAATTCCAGACCTTCTACATCTGTCCTTCTCACTAAATATGCTTCACTTGAATTTCAAACAATTTGTGCACACTCTATAGCATTCTAGTTTCTCTGTATAAGCCTCTTAGCGATCCAGTCTCTCCGCACGTGCCTCTGAGCGATCCAGTCTCTCCGCACGTGCCTCTGAGCGATCCAGTCTCTTCGCACGAGCCTCTGAGCGATCCAGTCTGTCCCTACACACCTCTTAGTGATCCAGACTCTATAAATCTTATGCATGTTATAATTTTATTGAAAATACTATCCTTTTGATATTTGTCGAGTAATAGAAAATGTTTTCCTGTTAAATAAACTAAAATTGTACTTTATACAAGATATATTAAGAGTCTGTACAAGTGACCAACATAATTTGAATTAGTACTTTGCTATTTGGATAATTACCATTTGTATTTTCATTTGTTCCTTGTACCATTTTCTTTTTAACGGTAAAACAATGTTTCCCTTTTTGCAGCAATCTGGAATGTTCTCTGTCGATTGGCGCTCAAAGATTCTTCAGGCACTCAGCCATGTTTTTACCAAAGAGAGAAACGTTCTGCTTTCAGAGTTGCACAGCTATGTACTCTCCAGTGAGGATGGTGCTATGGAACTTTCTGACATTCAGAGATTGGAAAATAAAATTCAAACTCAAGTAGGCTGGATTCTTCTTTTTCTTGAATTTACCATAATTTTAAAGGTGTTAAATACCACAACATTTATAAAAGAAATTTCACACCTGTATTAGTGCTACCCCTGTCACATTGGCAATGGCATTGGCATTGGCATCTACCAACATTCAGCATTTGGTAATAATCAACAAAGCTAGTCTGGTTGACTCGAGGACACATCATATTACATCTACAAAATCAAATTGTCCTCATTTCTGCCATATTCCATTTGTATGGAAGAAGTTTCACTCCAAGAGAAATGCATGTATAATGCACTTCCACATGGATGTTTCCCTGTACATTACAATCTTAAGCCCAGGATCAGTTGCTTTTTATCCTTCTTAACCTCATAATCTTCACTGCCTACTATTTCCTCTTAAAGGTTTATGGCCATTTCCCATTGAAACACTGGTTCTTGTAGAAACACCAAAGTTAAGCAATGTCAAGCCTGGTCAGTATCTAGATGAGTAATCACTTGGAAATATCAGGTCCTGTAAGCTTAGATATATGAGTAATGTGATGGATAACAGTTTGTAATTGTAAATCAGAGAGCCGGGTTCCAAATCCTGTCAGATTCGTTGTATTCACTTGCACTCAAATACCCTTGGGAAAGATATGAATTCTCATTTCCCCCCAACTATGGGTTAAGTAGGACATGCATCAGTAAATCATTATCTCCAAAAAAATTCTTACAATCCCAAAATATTTTTAGTTTTAAATAACCTGCAAACGGTTGAAGGGTTCCATAAAAGACCAATCAATTATGTATGGGGGTAGGGGGAAAGAAATTTCTTACTTAAAATTAATAACCTTATTAATTATTGGTTGATTTTTATAAAACAGGTTTTCTTTTGAACAGTATAATGGTAGAAGTGCAGTCCAGTGTTAAAGTTCTACCTTTTGCACATTTTCTTCCAATCGAAAGATGACTACTACTGTTGACATCTGCCAAAGATCCCAGAATCATCAGCTTTGAATTACTAATTCTAATGGTTTTGGCGTTTTTTGCAACATGAGATCCATAAACACTGCGCCATCATCTCTGCACTTTTACCATGGACAGCCAAACTTTCTAACAGGATGCTAGCTGAACACACTCATGCAGTGTCAGACGTGCCATTCTGAGCCACACTTGTCACTGTGAAATAAAAACAGCAATGAAACTCTACTACTTTAGGAATCACAATATATTTTGTTTCATACAAACTTGAACTGTACTTTACCATTATACTCTTCAAAAGAAAACCTGTTTTATGATAATCGTGTTTCTACAAGAACCGGTGTTTCAATGGGAAATGGCCATAAACCTTTAAGAGGAGATAGTAAGCAGTGAAGATTATTAGGTTAAGGAGGATAGAAAGCAACTGATCCTGGGATTAAAGAGGTTAAGATTGTAATTAACAAAAGTTATAAGTAATTTTCAATAGAGAGTTTCTTTGCACCCACCCTGTATATATATATATATATATATATATATATATATATATATATATATATATATATATATATACATACATACATACAAATATAGATAACTAGACTCATTTCGAAAAACTCTCGAATTTTTGATTTGCCAATAATCAAATCAATCTCAAGGGGAAAAAAAGGTTTTAAAAAAAGAAAGAGCTACAAACATTCCACGATAATACTTTATGAATAAAAAAAGATAATATTAACAGTTTTGACAACCCTATAGGAGCAGAGGTGTGCGAGATAGTAGAGTGCCTGCTGCTCCATAGGCTTAATGAATATATAGACTTTAATAACCATGGGTTGTACCACAACAACGGTTTAATCATAGTGGACAATAGTAACCCTCAAAAATGTGACACTATCCATAAAAAACTGCACTGGTTTTTTAAAAAATTCGGATTCAATCTCGATATAGAAATTAATTTGAAAATCACCAACTATCTAGATATTACATTGAATTTACAAAATGGCACAATATCCCCGTATAAAAAAAAAACCAAGAACCCCAATATTTAAACATAAAATCTAACCACCCAGCCCATATCATAAGGCATATTCCAAAAAATATTGGGTATAGACTTTCTACTAATTCCTCCAATAGGGACATTTTTGAGGTCAATAAAACAAGTTATGAGGAAGCCCTATTTAAGAGTGGACATAAAAATAAATTAGAATATATTAATATAAATAACCACAACAGTACTCAAAATAAACGTAATAATAGGCAAAGAAAGATTTTGTGGTTCAATCCTCCTTTTAATTTAGCGGTAAAAACGAAAATTGGCAAGATATTTTTTGATTTATTAGAGCAACATTTCAAAAAAAAAAACTGAGTTACATAAAATATTTAACAAAAACAATGTAAAACTTAGTTATTGTTGCATGCCGAACGTAGGGACTATAATAAATGGATTGAATAAGAAAAAAACTAGGAATAATCCACGCACTAATTCTCCTACTTGTAATTGTAGAAACAAAAACATCTGTCCATTACAGGGAAAATGTCAGCAAGAATGCGTGGTTTATCAAGTGAAAATTTACAAAAATAGCGAGGATACTAACCCTAAAACATACATAGTTGCTACTCAGGATAAATTTTAAAAAAGATATTATAACCACATGAGTAGATTTAAAAACGAAAAAATTGAACATAGCACTACGCTATCTACCTATGTATGGAAAACCAAACAAGAAGATAATATAGACCCCATCCTTAAATGGGAAATATTAAAAAAATGTCCCAAATGTAAAGCAGGCCATAAATTTTGTAAATTATGTGCAGAGGAGAAATTAGCCATAGCTTTATATGATCAACCTAACCAGCTATCAAACTCCAAAACTGAAATCCTTAATGTCTTGGCTACTAAATTAGATGTTTTCCCGCTTATTTGTCATTCAACCTTAATGTCCTTTTTTTTTTTCACTCCCTCCCCCATTGTTGTTGAATAAATATAACCTCCCCCCCACTTAGGTGTTGTGTTTGTGTTTTTGGTCACGTGGTATAATTTTAGCTATCGCCTATAAATATGCGTTTCTCTTTGCCTCGTTAGCCACGCTTTCCCTGACGATCCGTTTAGGTGAAACCTAGGTAGGTTTGTCTGGCTCACTAGGTGTGTGTATATATATATATATATATATATATATATATATATATATGTATGTATAAAAAAAAAAATCCAAGAGGATAGAATTCAGGTAGAACTCAATATCCAGGACAGAGTAAGGATATAATAAAAAGGCTTAAACATTAATATTCCATGGTCATAATTTATTCCATTGGAATCGTAAATATGATCCAATTCATCAGACCTACAAATATACATATGCAATCATATATTGTAGGTCTGATGAATTGGATCATATTTATGATTCCAATGGAATTAAATTATGACCATGGAATATTAGTGTTTAAGGCTTTTTATTATATATATATATATATATATATATATATATATATGTGTGTGTGTGTGTGTGTTTAGGTATGAATTATTAAATTATTTGATTGAAACACTAACAATGTTTTCATATTGTGCTGGTTTTCATTTCAGGCTAATCAACAGAAAGCAGCAATGGAGCAAGTGGTCAGTGCTGACCGCCAGTCTCTCCTGTCTGAGCTGCAGGACTGCAAAGCTAAAACAGCCATCATGGAATTACAGCACCATGAGGAGAAGCAGGAACTGTCAGAGAAATTGACCAACCTGGAGCGACAGATGGGAAAACGTGAAGAGCAGTCTCAAAGACACAGTAAGTATTCCTCATGATGAACATATCTGATAGCCAGAAACAGATCAGTTGCAGAGTTGAACAAAATATAAGAAAAAAGGCATTGGATAATTTTGCTCTATCATTGTCCACTTTTTTGTTCTGATGTTCTTTTTAGTACTTTGACTACTGTGGACATATATATGGATTTACAATACTTACATTGACATTTCATATATATATATATATATATATATATATATATATATATAGAGAGAGAGAGAGAGAGAGATAGATTTTGTGTAAATTTAGATGACTATCCATCGCACTATATATATGTGGTGCGATGGATAAATTGTCATATATATGGTGCGATGGATAAATTGTCATCTAAATTTACACAAAAAATGTAAACAAGACTGACATCTAATTTTAACACATATTTAAAATTACACAAAAATATCTCGAAACTAAGGAGTAAATTTATTCAATATAATCACCATTGGTTTCAACCATGGCCTCCGGATGACTTTGGAATCTCCTGCAACTCTTCTAGACAGTCTTCTTGTTGGTGAATGCTACCATAATCCTAGACTTCAGTTCATCTTTGGTGTTACAAGTTTTGTTGGTCTCTCACTTAATATCACCTTACACATAATAATCAAGGAGGTTTCAGTCTGGTGAGTTGGGTGGCCAAATGTAAGGAATGATGTGGTTGCTGAAATTGTCTGACAGCAATGACTGAGTTTATCTGTTGCCACACATAGGGTCTTCCCAGGACAGCACTAACCCCTCACATGATGTAGGTCTCTGTGTTGAGTCTGCTGGCCTGTGGAAAAGATGAATGAAGGCCTAACATCACCATTGCTAGTGATCACTCCAAACACTTTGGTAATCACCATTAGACTCCTTCAACTCTTTCTGAATCCTCTACACTGTCCTCAGATTGACACCCAAACACTCTGAAATGTTCATATTGAAACTTCCAGCACGAATGCCAAACAGTACAGCATGCCATTTCCAAATTTCTGGCAGAGCGAATTGCATCATGGTGCTCTTTTTCTAAAAGAAAGTGCCCAACTAACCTTACAAAATTAAAAATATAAAATGGCAACAATTTACCCATCGAACCATGTGTGTGTGTGTGTGTATATATATATATATATATATATATAAAAAGAGTGTGTGTGTTTTGAAGACATTCTTGGTACATAGTATTTGTGTTAACTAGGGCTTAGTAATATTTCCTAGAATATATAACTCACTAGTGTTTAGTTATATTCCTAAATCAGTGTGCATGAGGATAAACTACATCCAGCATCAAGGCCTCTGTTCAGAAGATTGGAGTTTTTGAGTAGTGAGGAGCCTCCTCTTAATTGCGTTTCTCAGGTCTGCCCTGGGTGGTAGCATCTGTTAAGGTTCCAGCTATACTCATATAGTAACTCCCCACCCCCATACAAAAATTGAACACTTGGAAAGTATAAAAATACCTTTTTATAGTAAAAATACCAGCAATACATTAAAAAAAAACCCCAAAAAAAACATTTTTATAGTAAAATTGATGGCATGGCAACATCATCAAAAAAAACAAAAAAATGGCAATGATTAATCTCATTTCTTGTCAGGAGAAACAACTTTTCAGTTCTCATTTGATTTTGTAAGATTATTTGGGTGGGGGGAAATGTAACTAAGTAATTTAAAATTTAATCATGAAACAATGTCATTCTCTTGAATTAATTATAATGTTTGAATTTTCATATTTAGATTTCAGCATTAAATAACCTATATAGGTTGCTATGACACTAAGCAAAAACAAGTAAACCAAAGAAATAAGTTTATACTAAAGCATATAACACCTACAATGGATAAACTACAAACTATATATATCTATAAAGCATATGTTTACCTTGAAAGCATAAAATTATATACAAAATATCTGAAGTTGAAGGCATAACATTGTGTTTTATATAGTTGATATGCCACTAAACAACCACAACCAAACCAACGTAGACATATAGTTGTATACAATATATCATGTTTTGTATTGTATTTTTATTATATTGTGTGTT
>OZ010613.1:43129794-43149794 GCA_963932145.1 Acanthosepion lycidas
GAAGAAATGCTGTAAGTCTGTTCACAATTCTCTTCTGTGTAACTCTCCTGCCAATCCTGCATTGCCTCTTCCAATTTATTCTCTTGCCTTTTATTTCTGTTTGCTTCTGTTTCTCTTTTATTTGTTTTGGTGTTGTTCTTTTATGTTGCAATCCTACATGTCCTAATCCTACATGTCCTTTGTCCTTTGTTGTGTCATTGTCTTTAAGATTTTGAACATTTGACAAAAAAGTTTGTAGCACGAAAAGCAAAATGTTTAGGATGTTAGACAAAATTTTCTTTATAATTTGTTTGTCTTGTATTTTCAGGAGCCTTATTTTTTCTCTCTTTTTTTTTTTTTTTTTTTTTTAATTTTTTTTATTAAATCATTTTACCTCAAACAAGGTGATAAAGCCACTAAAATGCAAGAAACTACTGTGTGTGAAAGAGAATGAGAAAACTTTTTAGTGATGAGAAAGGACATGTTTCAGGAAGACAAAAGATGGCAATTGGCATTGCATTTAAATTTTTGAGATTGTAGGTAGCCAGGAAGCAAGAAATCTGAAGGGAGTTCCCCAAGCAAGAAATGTGAGAAAAGAACCTATTAGAATAAAGCATACATTTGTATCTAGCGAGTTCAACAGTGAGACCTACTTGCCAATCTAGTATTACACTTAAATTCATTTAGTTGAAGCACCAAGGACGAAAGCTCATCAAAACAATTGCCATGAAAATATTTCTAGAAAAAAGCAGACAGAAACCGCATCATGTTGGTGAAAATGTGACTGAAGTCAAGATGCCAGGTCAGGACTGATTACATTACAGACTCTTCTTGGAATTTTGTAGTACTTTTATAGATTTGTTCTGATCATTTGTAGCTTTTCCTCTAAAATTAATTCAATCCAACGTTCAGTCGCCAAAAATCTGGGGAATTTCCATGACAATGCATAAGGTCTTAAATTTTACATGAATACCTTTTTTTTGTAGAAATTGTTCAAACTATAATTTAAAAAAAAAAAAAAAAAAAAAAAAAAAACAGGGGAAAAAATAATTTTTCTTTAATTATTTGAGTAAAACTGACATACTGTAAAAAATACACCTCATTCTCCAGTTTAAAAAAAAAAATAATGAAACTATTAAAATATGGTTAGATTTAGCTGATTCAACTGTAAAATGTTGAGACCTAATTGCCAGTCTAGTACTGCGCTTAAATTCATGTGGTCAAGGTACCAAGGAGGAAAGCTTATTAGAAGTATTGCCATGAAAATATAGAAAATGTAGAAATAATCCACATGATTGGGAAGTAATTGAAATTGAGATGCCAGGACAGGACCAATTATATTGCTGGCCCCTCTCTAGATTTTGTCAAAAATCTCGAGATATATTGCCAGAGCACCAAACCCGATATGGCAGCAATATTCAATGTACAGACAAATGGTAGATTTATAAATATGTAAGATGGATTCTGACAAATAAAATTGTTTAACACAACACAGTGAACCAACTTTCTTAGCAGCAGGCCTAGCAATTGATTCAGTATAATCTTTCCACTTTGTCAACAGACACATTAGTCCAAGAAGATGCAACGAGTCATTTGAAAGAATACAGATAGATTCGGAATAGAAAAATTGTCTAGCACGGCACGGTGAACCAACTTTCCTAGCAGCAGTCCTAGCAATTGATTCAATATAATCTTTCCACTTTATATCAATTGAAAACAGGAGACCAAGAAACTGATATGTTCTTGTATTATTTCTTATAAGTTTCAGTCATTGTGTCTTTGAGCACAATTTACATTTTTTTCTTTTAAATACACTTGCTTTTTAAACTTTTTGCCTTTTCACAGATCCTTAAGAAATAGCTTATATACTATACTTAGCTTTTTTTCACTTCCAACACTTGCCTAATTACACATATTTATAAAAGTACAATTAGCTACCTAAACATTTATTTTCATCAGCTTGCAACAGCTTTTGATAAGTGCCATCATGGATTTTACAAGAAAATTAATTCTACTTCTGACAGTATATAAACAAAACATTAAAATTTGTGTGGACAAATTAGATTATGAAAAAAATCGAACTTGCAATTTTTTAAAAAAAATAATTGACTGAATTATTTACATTATTTATATTCAGACTATTGTCATCATCTTTTTTTGTTGTTATCACAAAGTTTCAGCCATTGTGCCCTCCAAGCTTCCTCAGGTGTATATTGATTAGGGTAACCAAAAGGAATTCTGAACTGAACCCTTTATTTATCTATGGAGGGTAAACTGATCTCATTCCACCTCTCATGTCTAGGGATATCATCGAGTTCTTATAGAATGAATATAAATAATGTGAATAATGTTAATTTCTTGTTACAGAAATTCAGACTAAAATTAATGACTGAATTTTTCAAATTAACACTTCCGCTGCTATAGACACTAATCTTTACAAAACTTACAATATCCAAAAATAGTATATAACTGATTACATGAATTTTTTTTGTCTGTTTGATTTGATGTAGATCATTAACACTTTTACTGCTACATTGTTATCTGGCTGTGTTGGCCCATTTAGAGAAAAATAGGAAATAGCCATTTTTTTTTTTTTTTTTTTTTTTTTTTTTATTCATTTGCGTGACCTATGATTTGTTTGCCACAAAGCAGTAAGAATCAAACTCATTATTAATAGAAGATAAAGCAATACCTATACTGTGCATTTACACCATTCTATCAACATAAATATAAAACTCTTTTATAATGACTAACAAAGACTGAAAGTGCTCAGATGACATTGGACAACTTGTGGTCCAAGCCCTAGAAAAACAAAAATATATAAAAGACTTGTACTTGTACATTATACTTTTGTTGGTCTTCAACCAAACCTGCATAAATGAATAACTGCTGCCAAAATAGACTCAATTTGATATTATACAATTTTTCATGGAAAAGTTTTTTGTTTCTTTTTCCTCCAGCAAAATGCTGCCTTGCTAATTTTGCAATGAATACTATTGGTTTTAAAAAAAAAAAAAATGTTGGTTTCTCTAAATTCTGTACATGCCAGTCACCCACAAGAACATGATTCTTTAGAATTATATTTTTATTTTTTCTCTGCTGAAGTTTTGGCAAAGTTGAACATTCGTTCCTGCAAAAAAAAAAAAAAAAAAAAATGTGGATGGTGGCCAAAAGGACGTTTTTTTCATTGACACCACTGTTATTTTAACTACCATTGCTGAATGGCAATGTTTGTTGTTCTAAAAAGTGATGGTTAGAATTGTAATAAAATCTAAATATATAAAAATGAATTCATACAGTCTTTTTTTTTTTTTTTTTTTTGTTCTTGAGAATTTACAACAATATTCAATATTATTTATTAGATTGTTTATTTAAAAAATAATTTTATATTTACAACATTCTAAAAACTAATACAATTAAAAGTAATGCGTCATTTATCAATTTTTATTCATAAATTTATAGACATTTACGAGGTTGTTAAAATATGTGAACCAACTATAAGGAAATCCTTAGCATTTTATAAAGTTTGAATCATTTGGCAATAAGCTGAGGTTTTGCCAACCATTCCAATAAATAATCAAATAAATAGTGTTCATTATTTTTGTTAATTCTCAAGAACAAAGGAAATGGATAAATTCACTTTCATTTGTTTAGGTTTTATTACAATTCTAATTATTGCTTTTTAAAAAAAAATAAGCATTGCTGAGGAGTTAAGGTAGTTAAAATGATAGTGGTGTCAAGGGAAAAAACATCTTTTGACACTCTGTTTTTTTTTTTTTTGTTTTTTTTTTTTTGTTTTTTTCCAAGCACAAAAGTTCAAGTTTAGCCTCTTTATAAAGCTTGCTCACAGAATATCAAATTGTTGATCTGCAGTGAAAAGCAAATTTTAAGTCAGCTTGACAGCAAGTAATGTTTTTTTTTTGTTTTTTTTCTTCACAGGATGCTTTCTTAGAAGCTTTTTGAACAGTTCCAAGCACAGCCACATGCACTGTTTTACTTTTCTTTTTGAATTAATATTCAGTAATTAAACCTGTGTACCTGAGAGTACTTATTTTTCCTATGAATTTCTTATTTGTAAAGACAATGTGCAAAAGATGAAATCATCTCACCAATGTTGCTTCACTTTTTCCAGTCTTTTTTTTTTTTTTTTTTTTTTTCAAATGATCTACTTTTAAATTATTTCCTGTTTTACTTCCACCAGACAATTTATCCAGTTTCATTTTGTTATCAATCGACTGCATATTTTACTTTAGATACAAGATGTGGAAAATCTCTTCTATTTTTTATTTTTTTTCTGTTATATTTTATTGAAACTCTCAGACCCTGAATCTATAATCCTGAAATTATTATCTCCCGACTCAGTTTGGGCTTACAACCTTTATATTCAGCAAGCCTGTCTTTCCGATTAGGCTAAAAAAAAACAAACAAAAATAAAACAATTATAGTAATTTAAATACAACTATACAGCTTTTATTTACATTATTTATATTTTGGCTAATATCCTCATCTTTGTTGATATTGCCACAGCATTTAAATCCTTGTGCCCCCTGACCTTACATTGTGTGGTTCAAAAAATAAAAAAAAAAGTTCTCTTAGAATCTCCCTCGTTCTTCCTCTCTCGAAACCTTTCTTATAGGAAATGAACAAGAAAAAAATCGCCTACTCCTATTTTCTGAGGATCTTTATAGCTTTTCATCCTACCCATAATTTTCTTTCCAGCAATATCTTTCTATAAAAGAAATTGCCATCTATTGCCACTTCTTTCTCTCCCCCACCATGAGGTAGGTGACATTCCATTTTCTTTTCTTTCTTCATTCACACTAGAGGCCCCCATGATCCTAAAAGCTCATTTCATACAGCATAGTCACTTTGAACAGGTCAGCACTTTGTGCTCTCTCTGAGGTCTTTGCATTGGTGCCATTTAATTTCTGTCTTGTCCATGTCCAGCATTCACATCCTCATTGACTGCAAGGACCACTGACCTTAAATCCAAAATATAACACTGCATACCATCAATGGTCAGGTTGTTAAGTGATTCCACTCTAATCGCCACCCCTCTGCCCCATTGTGTTGTGCACTGTGCATTTGGTGGCTTCACCCTAACTTCTTCATCTATTTGGATTCTGGTCAGCACTTCTTCATTGAGGATATATCTTTCAGGTACCTCCACTTGTAGGTGGAAATTGATCTTTGTGGCACTGTCTCTTTTCTCTGTCTGACCTTAGGCATCATGTTCTACCAAAACATCACTTCGACAAGCAATATCCTTCCTCTTTTGGTTATTGCTTTCATGGTCTGATGGGGTCACTCCACTATTTCCTTTCCCCCTGGCCTGTAAGCTGCTCTTTAGTACCTTCTTATTTTCCATGTTTCAAGCATCAACTTTGAGGGGGTTTCAAGTTGTAAACCTGGCCATTGCTTATTACCACCTCCACTACTGAACCTCATTCAATAATAACCTTCTCCAGTTCTGCAAACACAGCTGCTGTTTCCACATGCAATTCCCTCCATATCACCAGTCCTGCAGGTCCACAGTCCATCATCGACAAGTACACACACCTGCGATAATGTGTTATAATGACAGTTAACCTTGTCCAATTCTTTATCATTCCAATCTCGCCAGGATCATGCACATTTGGGGCAGGGACAATCGATTGACATCTAATGCAGTTCCTGACCACCATAATCCCTCCCTTTCTACGATTTAAAGTCCACAATCGTAGTTCTTCCCACCTACTGCCTCTACTTCCTCATCTTTTCATCACACACATCGCACATATGCCACTCTACATAATGGTTCAACTCCCAAAAGTCTAATACTGGCCTGACTTTTCTTTTTGTAGTTTGGACCACAGCCATCAATGGTTACACTCCTTTTACTTCACCCTTTCATGGCAAGAGAATACCCTCCATGATTCATCTTTCCCCCTCCTTCTCAAACTCTACTTTTTTTTTCTTTTCTTCTTTCAAGGAATTCTTGTAGTACTCCACCTTGTTTTTAATACTGGAGACTCGCCTATCCAATTCCATTCCACAGTCCGTTTCTTTCCATCGAACTCAGCTGTGAAGTCCTTCTCTTCAATTTTGCAAGAGTTCGGAACTTGGGCAGCTGCTGCACAGCGTACCTCTCCAAATTTCACCTTGCCGTTTTTTACAGTCACATCTTTCAGCTTATTAATCATATATATTCCGACAACAATGTCAGCCCCGTTGATGATGCAATCAGTGATAATTACCTCTGTTTTTATCCTCATTCTACTTACTTATATCTCCCCCTCTTGTGTTCCTTTACATTTTACCTCCTTTCTGTCAATTGCTATCACAGTGCCACTCCCATTCCATTTGCGCACAAGCTTGGGATTAAGTAAAATGATTGTACAGCTGGTATCAACAAGAGTTGCCACCCACTGACACTTCTATAATTGGTAAAAGTCAATACTGCATCTTTGTTCTGTTGATGGGGTAGCTACTGGTGCAAAAGTTCCCCCTTGCTTGTTTCCCTGACTCTGTGGCCAATACCTTGCAGTATGCACATTACTTTAATTCTAAGTGGCTCCTTACAGTCTCTAATTAGGTGCAATCCCTGACATCTGTTTCACCTAATGCTCGATGATTCCATATGACCTTTGTTTTCTTTTGGTCCCATGCTTTGTGCAGTTACTACCACTGTTTTGGGCTCCCAAAGTCTTTTGTTTAGCAACACTCTTTTCCTAAGCTTCAAAGAGCACCAGTGAAAACTTCAATCTGGTTTTTATCATGTCCTCATCCAACTGATCCTCATCACTCATATCAAGATAGAGGGCAAGCACATCCACTTGCAGAAAAAGTGGAAGGAAACTAGCAAGGTCTGGTACATTTTTTAGCTTGGCGACCAATTTGACTTTATCCATGCAATGATATCACCTTCACAGTGGTATCACATCTCTACCCAGTCTCACCATTCCAAACTCCATAGTGCCAAAGTAGCTTATAGTTTAAAAAATAAAAGAAGGTTCTCCTAGGATCTCTCTTGTCCTTGTAAATCTCTCTTGCAGCCTTTCTCATAGGAAACAAACAAGAAAAAAATCATCTACTCCTATTTCTGGAGGAGCTTTATAGCTTTTCTTCCTTCCCATAATTCTCTCCTCCCGCAATAGCTTTCTATAAAAGAAATCGCTATTTGTTGCTTTTTTTTTTTTTTTTTTTTTTTTTTTTTCCTCTCCCACCACGAAGTAAGGAACATTCCATTTTCTTTTCTTCCTTCATTCAAACTACAAGATGTTTTTGGGTCCAGGCAACCCCCATGGAATTTTGAACTGAAACTTTTATTTAATCTGTTTGGTTATTGGACTTGCTCATGAATTTGATGATATAGTATTTGTGGGTTCAATCCCTGAGCCAGGTAGTGCAGATTGAGACTTGTTTGGATCAGAGCAAACTAATCAAGTAGTACTCAAAAGAACAAGGTGAGATCTTTTTAAACATGGGCAGCAGAATGAGAATAATCGAGCCCTATAAATTAAATAAAGGGTTCAGTTTGAAATTCCCTGAAGGTTATCCAGGTTAATAGACAACTAAAGAATGTCAGAGGTCACAACATCCAAAGCATTGTGATAACAACAAAGATGAGAAACTTAATTAAAATGTCACTCTTTCATAATTCAATTATTTTGTAATTGGCCATTGTAACTGTAGTGTAATTGTCAAAAATAGTCAACAAAGAGAATTGACAAAGTTCTCTATAAATAAAAACAGAAGAAAGAAAATGAATGGCAAAATAATACTAAGCAAATTATATATATATATATATATATATATATATATATATATATATATATATATATATATATATAAAAATATCATTTGCAGACAGTACTGTTTCGCTGTATCACAGCTCTTCAGTGTGACTAAACCAAAAGCCAGGATTGAAACCCAACAGATTTGGTATCAGTCAGAGTTTCTACCACTGAGCTATCTTCATTTGACAGAATAAGGCAGCTAAATCTAGTGTATTGTTTTTACAAATGTAAACAAATGTCAAACAGCTGGAGTGCTCCATTCATTTTACTGAAGAGCTTTGCATTAATGCAGGTGGCTGTTGTTTGTAGAATTAGCTTGTCATTCAATGGTACACAATTGAAATATATTTTCAAGAGCTAATTTTTCGTATATATATATATATATATATATATATATATGCAAGACAAAACTGACAAAAAAGTGACAGTAATAAGTCAAAAAGTTCACAAAGTAAGTATGGTATTAACACTCTAAATAAATACACTCAAGTGATTGCAGCACTCTGACTTAATAGAAGTTAAAATTACTCTGGGAATTTGAGACAGCCTCATATTTAGTTTTGATATTTGACTTGGAAAACAATATTTGAATGATTCTAGAAATAGTTATTAAACAATTTCTAACTTTCGGATTAAAGGCTGCTATAGTAATTATAGTAATTATGAGTTCAATCCCTGGTACAGGTAGTGCAGACTGAGATTTGTTGGGAACAGAGCAAGCATTAACTGAGTAGTACTAAAAACAAGATGAGATCTTTTTAGACATGGACAACATAATGAGAGTAAACGAATCCCGTAAATTGAATAAAGGGTTCAGTTTGATATTCCCTGAAGGTTATCCAGGTTAACAGACACCTAAAGAATGTCAGAGGTCACAACATCCAAAACATTGTGATAACAAAGATGAGGTCATTAATGAATCAAATTAGAAAAACTTTTCTTTTTCTCTGAACCTTGGGTTATGCTCCATTCATTCACTTTCATTGAGTTTCAGATTTACATCTTTGTTAATTAAGGTTTCTTTTAATTAAATTGTAATCATTACTCATTTTTACAAACAATGCTGAACAATTTATATATACTGCAATTATTAGACATTCTTCATTGTAGAAAATATGCAGAAATATTTCTAAACAAATTATCTCAAGTAGAGTCTGATATTAAATTCATTTAAACTGCAAGGAGTCATGGCGAAGTAATGGATGGTGGCTCGGATTGAGGAATCAGAAAGCAGAGTTTGAATTCCAGTTGAATCCATTACATTTACTTATGTGTTAATACCCTTGGGAAAGGTATGAATCCTCTTCTTCTCCCCCCAGCTATGGGTTGAATAGCAGGACAGACTGGGTTTTTTTGCCCTCGTTAGTAACCAGTCTACTAGAGCAAGAAATGGAAACCTACTGTCGGAAAACCTTCTGCTTAATCAGTCATGAATTGAAAGCTAGATGATTGCCCAAGCATGTATCATGTGTGGCATTTAAATGACTGAGTAGTACTAAAAAGAAGCCACTAAGATACAAGCGGTTACTGGGTATGAAAGAATAAGAAAAAAGAAGCATTATTGAGGAGTGAGAACAATAGAAGAGCAATAAGAAAGGCAGTAGATAATGATTGACATTGTATTTAAACTTAGGATGATTAAAGTTGACTGGAAAGCAAGAAGCTGGAAGATTTACATCAATGATAATTGCAAGAGCAGAAACTGTTAGCATAGAACTTATTTACATGTAGTCACTTCAACTGTAAATTGATGAAACCTTGTTGCTAATCTAGTACCGTACATAACCTTTAGCACTCTTTGATATACTTAAGTATTTCATCATCATCATCATCCATTGGGTATAAGTGGTCAGACAACTGCAGTAGCATCATCTTTGAATTAATCATTTTCCTGTTGCCATAGTAGGATATGAGAACACTAGTACAAAATTCGACCAAACTATGGTCTTATGATCAGAATTGCATGCAATGACTATACAAACATTTTGTTTGTATGTAGGTGACTTCATTTGTTGGAGTTAACAAAAAATATCTTGAAAACAATAAGTTTAGGGATTTTTTTCTTTTTATCTCAAGGCTCTCACACCCACCTATTTGGCATATTCTCATTCTCTATATATGAGCAATCCCTATCTGCTTTAAAATGCATCTGATTGCTAATAATAGGAGTAGCATTTACCTTACCTTGCACAAGGTTGTTATATTTTACTGTTATTTCTATCACTTTATACTTGCAACCTGTCAACACTTTTTTTCTGCACTTCATTTATTATTCATAAAAAAAGCTATATCATGTTCTCAGCTCAGCCTTCAGCTGGGTTTGAATATAGTTTCTTTTTGGAAGTTTCAAGGCATTGGTACAAACTGATACCATTTGCCGATTGTTGAATTTGAAACAGTCTTATTAATTCCACATGTCAGTAGTATTTTTAAATTCTCAGATTCTGCTACTCATTGCATTACGCATTATTCTGATTTTCTTGGGAGAAATAGATTTTTATTTAAGGTTGTTAGAATTCTCCGATAATTTATAATTTTTAAATCATGATAGGTTTTTTAATAAATTTGTGCTGTTTCATTAAGTGTTGTTTTACAAAATTCATTTCTTGTGTGCATAAAGTTAGCTCTTAACCTTTAGCACTCTTTGATATTCATAAGTAATTCATCATCATCCAGATGGCCAGACAACTGCAGTAGCATCATCTTTGATTTTCAGTTAGTCATTTTCCTGTTGCCATAGTAGGATATGACGACACTAGTACAAAATTCAACCGCATTATTGTCTGATGATCAGAGTTACATGCAGTGGCTATGCAAACATTGTTTGACAGATGAAGTTACCTATATACAGCATGCTAAAGGTTAAATCTATAAAGTCTCGGTACCTTAGCAAAGAGCTCATCCAAACAATTACCAGGAATGTACTTATAGTAAAGGCACAGAAAGTAACTGAAGCCAAGACGCCAGTTCATGACTAATATTTTAATTTCAATTTCAGTTGCTTTTTATCATTCAATGATGATTGGTAGCACAGATTGGAAATAAAAGACTAAACCTGTAGTGTGATTTAAGCTTATCCTTTATCCATGGGATAAAGGATAAGCTTGGCACAGCTTCCTTACCAATTAAGCTCATATGGCCAATATTAATAATGATGGTACTTTATCCAAGGAACTTATAGCCACATCAGGCTGAAACATCAGTTTCCATATGATCACTGAAATTAAGCAAAGTTGATCCTGGTCAGTACCTAGATGGGTGACTGCTTGGAAATACCAGTTGCTGTAAGCTTCGATGTGTGATTGGTGTAATGCATAATGGCTTGGAATTGTTAATTGGAGAGCCAAGTTCCAATTCCATTTGGGTTCATTATATTCACTTATGTGCAAATACATTAGGGAAAGGTATGAATTCACCTCTTACCCCAGCTAAGGGTTAATTAGTAAGACTTGTATCACTAAACCCTACCCCCCCCCCAAAATTCTTAGAATCTAAAAATATTTTCTGACTTTAGATTAAGCTGCAAAGGGTTAAGTCATAGAAAACCAAAAAAAAAACCACCAATAAATCAATCAATTTATCCAAGAAATTTGAAAAATGTTTTTATTTCTTGAAATATTGAAATTCACCCAATCTCAGACTCAAGAGACATTCAGTATCGAAGGTTACTCTTCAAATGTTAATCCTGAATGAAACAAGTCTGAGGAAATGAAAATTATGAGGATAAGGAGGATAGATAATGATTGAACCTTGACTTGAAGATAGTAGTGTAGAGGGTTACTGTTAAAATGGTTATGATTAATGAAGAGTGTGATATGAATGAAAGAGGAGGTGATAGGAAGTGAAGATTATGAGGATGAGGGGGATAGATAACAGCTGACTTGAAGACAAAGATTGTAGTGATCATGGAAGCACCCCTGTGAGCATCTGTTCTATAAAGTGGCAGTTCTTGTGAGGTGGGGTTTTTTGATTAAAACTTACTTCCCAAATTTCAAACACTGAGGAAATGAGGGTGATTTGACTCTGTGGATGTAGTATGTTGTGTACTCTCTGTAAAAGTCTAGACATTTTCAGCAGGTGTTGTAGAGCTAGGAGTAAAAAAAAATCATTAAAGAACTATTGATTTAAAACTCTCAAAGAAATATTATAACCAGTTAAAATTTAATGTTGTTGTGCATTTTTTTTTCTTCTATAAAATGGCTGGAATTGTTCCTAAAAAATTAATCTCAGATTCCCCTCCCCCCAAAAAAATACCAAGCAGAGCAAGAAAATCTTTGGTTAATCTTTGTTATTTTTATTCTAAGATGTCTTAACATTGTGTATCTTGACAGGGCGGCCCTGGAGGAGGAAAAAGTAAAGACTGCTGAGCTTACAGAGCAGCTTGACCAAGAGAAGGGGAAGGTGCACGATTTAGAAGTTGAGGTTGAAAATCTCAATGGCCAGGTGGGTCAAGAACGAGACCTGGAGTTCCAGGTGAGTAGAAAACCACCTCTCTTGCTTGATTTCTTCTTTGCCCCACCCCTTTTGTAAAAATGGCCTGTTGTCATCTTTGGTATCTCCTAGCTGATGTCATATTCTCCTCTTGCATAATGTCATTTGAATCCAACAGGATTAAGATTATTCAGGAAAGAATTTATGGGTTATCACAACATGCAGTTGGATTCCTTTTAACTCTCAATATGCTATAAATCACCTTTTTTTTTTTTTTTTTTTTTTTTCTCACTGTGCAGCTGTCAAAGGAACTAATGTGGTTTTTATTTAACACATAGGGAAATAAAGTGATTCTGTAGAATAAGACATCGAAAGTGAATCAATCACTGCAAAAAGAACAAGATAAATCAAACCTGTTGATCAAGTTATTCCCAAACAGTCTACCAAGAAGAGAATTTTAAAGAGCCCGTAAAATGACTTCACAAAGTGAATTGAGTTGGATTATTTTTTATATACATACATATATATATATATATATATATATATATATATATATATATATATGTATGTATTAAAATAATAAGAACAGTAAGATTTATAATCCAGTGTTTTTAGCAATTATTTTTATTTAAAAAAAAAAACAAAAAAAAAAAACAATGCTCGATACAAACAGTAGAGCAAATATTATAATTATTTTCTTTTTTAAAAATATGATTCCATTGCGACACGGAAATTTCTGTTTCAAAACTGGAATTAAAGTTGTAAATTTAATTATCAAAATTAAACTTAAAATCCAGAGTTTCATTCCATTGTCAAGTGATGTTCCGAACAAATTTCTAAGAAATATTACTTAATTTATAAGCACAGACAATATTAACATTATGAGTTGTTAAGGAAGATTCAATCTATTTTTTTATATATATATATATATATATATATTAAGACATTTTTATGTTTATACATTCTTTTTATAGATACAAATCTTTAAGTAAATGCTCTGTTTATAATAAACAGTATTAAACAACATTTACCAACCTGAATGTCCAAGAAATCTTTCATCGAAAATATTCATTCTCCGACAGGATTCGAACTTGTATCCTATATGGAGCCATTATTTAGCCTGGTGTGCTTTTAACCAATCGAGCCACAGAGAATTGTTCGATTAGCAAGGTCGAATTTACTGCCTTTAAACTTCAATCTTCCATGATGGAGTGTACAATGGCTGAAACGTTGTGATAAACATGGCGACAAAGATGAGGACAATAGTCCGAATGATGTAAATAGTGTAAATTCTTTACAGTTGTAATAGAGATGGTACATAGTGTAATGTATCTTGTTTTGTTAAGTTTATTTTTATTGTTCATTCTTTTAGTCTTTTAAAATAGATGAGTTTTGTGTTGAAGATGAGGCCAAAACACGTTACACTGAATTTTTCTCTTTGTCATTCATTTGTCTAACATTGTTCATATACATAGGAAATTATATATCATATTCTTCCATATATAAAATATGTGAGTGTTGTGGAGTGATTTCGCAGTGGAGGCTTGTATTTGTACTAATCAGTCCTAAAATAGGTTCGATGTACAAAAATGTTAGGAACTTGATATAATAGGTATTACGCAGAGAAATCTTGTTGTGGTCGCTGATACTTTCATATTCGACCAACTGTCATCCGACATTGACTGACCGATGGACTGACCTGTCGTTTCTCTTACTACTCCTACTTATATTAGGTGGGAGAGTCTATTAACTATAGAATAGGTGTGTTTCACCATAACAGTGAGTGAGTTTTATTTTATTGAGATGCAAGAAAGTCCATGTGTTAAAACTGAAGATATCTCTGTTCTTGTTTAGCACCTCCATCTTGCTTTGGAAAATGAAAGAGACAAGTTGAAGGATGCTGAGGATGTTGCTCGAGAGAAACAGAATGAGAATTTGAATCTGCAGCAAGAATTGGAAACAGAACGACTGCACAGCCAATCGCTGATTGCTAAACATGAAGCTGACCTCGCTCACATGAAATCTCGTCTCCAGGAGAACGAGGCTTATATGGAACAACTGACAGGGTTAGTATTTGAACTTTCCTCTTTTTTTTTTTTTTTTTTTTTTTACTTTTTACTTTTGTCTTTTTCTAAAATGTTTAGCGAAAATGGAAACAAAAAAGAAAATTATACTTAACATCAGGAGAGAAAGTTGAAATTTCCATGGCACATAATGAGGAAAGAGTGCTTGGAAAATCTGATACTCACAGGACAGAATGAAAGCAAGAGTGCTATAGGAAAGCAACACATAACCTACTTACTGAATGGATGGAAGAATAAGGTTTAGGAGAGATAAAAAAAAAACAACCAAATTTATTAAGAGCTGCAAAAGATAGGAAATTGTGTAGAGCCATAATTATCAACTAAGTAAAATATCTTTAAACCATATTTGCTAATTAGGATTTTTGACGGTAAAGAGATTTGTGTTGATAAATGACTCCTTGTTAGCAAAAGGGCCAGCTCAAGGTGAGAGCTACATATTGGGGATGTCAGAATCAAGCATTTACAGAAAATTGATGATCAATGTTACACAGAAATCCAAAACCACATAGGAATAGTGACAGTGTCTTTCAGAAACTAAAATTATTAAGAGACAGGAACATGTCCTTAGAAGAAGGGGAAAAAAAAAAGGAAGAGTGTTAAAGTGTGATGTAATATCTGATCTCCTATAAATCAGTAAATGCTGGGCAATTTCCTCACAGGTGAAAAAAATTACCTGAAGCGACATACAGGGTGCAATGTGTAAATTGTCGCCATTTCACTTTTTTTTTTTAATTTCACACATGTGCATTGTTTGTTTTTGATTTTGTTGACTGCACAATATAGTAGGGTCAGTTGGGCACTGTCTGTGAGAAAAAGAGCACCATGACACAATTCACTCAGCCAGAAATTTGGAAATATCTTGGTGTACTGCTTGGCATTTGCACTGGAAGTTCCAATACAAACATTTTGAAGTGTTTGGGTGCCAATCTGAGGACAGTGCAGAGGATTCAGAAAGAGTTGGATGATATATCCATGCCAACATCATGGTCTTTGGAGTGATCACTAGTGATAGCAACATTATACCTCCATTCATCTTCCAACAGGGCCTCAGACTCAACCCAGAGGCCTACATCAAGTGCCTTAAGGAAGTAGTGCTGCTCTGGGTCAAAAGGATGGATGCTGGAAGATCCTATGTCTGGCAACAGGAATCTGCACCATGCCACACAAGCAGGAGAACCCAGTCATGGGTGTCAGACAATTTCTGCGACCACATCACCCATTACATCTGACCACCTAACTCCCCATACTGCAACTCCCTTAATTATTATGTGTGGGGCACAGTCAAGCAAAAAACCAACAAAATTCTTTGTAACACCAAAAATGAACTGAAGGCAATGATTATGGCATCATTCACCAACTTAAACCATCTAGAAGAGATACAGGAGATTCCAAAGTTGTCTGGAGGCCATGGTTGAAGCAAATAGTAATTTTATTGAATTAACTAGTCTTTAGTATTTCAAGATATTTGTGTAAATATATCTGTTAAAAAGGAATATCAATATTATTTTCGTTTTTGTGTCATTTAGACGACAATTTATCCATCGCACACTCTGCGTGTGTGTGTGTGTGTGTATGTATATATATATATATATATATATATATGTGTGTGTGTGTGTTTGTTATATCTTGAAATATTAAAATTCACCCAATTTCAGGCTCGATAGCCATTCAATATATTAGGTTGGTTCAAAAATAATATCATTTTTTAACGTCAAAAAACGATATTATTTTTGCACCAACCTAATAGAAGGTTACTCTTCAAATGGTAATGATGAATGAAAGAAGTCCGAGGAAGTGAAAATTATTTGGATAAGGAGGATAGATAATGATTGACCCTTGAGTTGGAGAAATTAAAATTGTAACAGAGGAGGTTATTGATAAAATGATTATGATTATATTTTTTTTTTTTTTTTTATCATTTCACCCCAAGGAAGGTGATAAAGCCAATAAGATACAAGGAGATTATTAAGAGTGAAAAGATATGAGAAAAAACAATATTATGACGATTGACATTGCATATAGGTTTTTGAAGATCAAAGTTGGCCAGAAAGCAAGAATCTGGAAGAGAGTTCCACAAATGAGAAGTGCAAGAGAAGAAACTGTTAGCATTGAAGTTACTCTTGCAATTTTAACTGTAAAATGATGAGACTTAGTTGCCAATCTAGTACTGCACTTAAATTTGTAAAGTCGAGTTACCATTGAGGTTAACTTATCAGAACTGTTAACATGAAAATATTTATAGAAAGGGCTCAAGGAAGTTATGTTATGTCATCCCTGTGTCTTTTCTATAAATATTGTGCTGTATGAGGTATGCGACATAAGTGAAAGTGGAGATGATAGGAAGTGAAAAGGCATATGGATAAGGACGATAGATAACGATTGACCCTTGACTTGAAGAGGTTATGATTAGAATGTTCAGGAAGCATTTGTTTTCAAGTGCTAGCTCTTGGAGAAAAAAGCTGCCTGTGCTAAATATTTGAGATGAAGAGCAACAGGTGCAGTTATAACTCTGCCATTTAAACCAGGCGTTTTTGTGCTGTAGCCCAGTAAGGTGGGGCATTGGCATGGGATTGAACAAAAAAAAAGCTAGGAAATGGAAGCATTGTGTTGTAAACAATGAGGAAAATCTTATATAAGAGGTCACAAAATGTATTTAAAACCCAAAAGACAGCCACCATCCAGTTAACCCAAACTTTACAAACAGTTCTCACCTCTCATTGTCCCAGCTGGTTTCATGCAAGAATTGATTTTGTAAGCTGTCTCGGGTCTCGTGCCCATCACTGTGTCAGGTCTCGTGTCCGGCACTAATCGCACAATGGTTGCAATGTTTTTGTTTTTTTTTAAAATTATTTTACTCCAAGCAAGGCAGAAATTCCATGAATACGTAGGGGTCTACAGTGAGTGAAAATGAAAGAGAAGACTGGGTATAGGGAGGATTGAGGAAAAGACAAAAGATGAATGGGTTTCAAGAAGACAATAGAAGATGGCGATTGATGTTGCATTTAAATTTTTGAAGATTGTAGTTATCAGAGAAGCTAGTAAACAGAAGGGAGTCCCACTGGTGGGAAGTGCAAGAAAAGAAACTGTTGGTGTAGAAGTGGTGGCTGCATTTATCTATTTCAACAGTAAAAGGGTGAGACCTAGATGTCAATCTAGTAGAACATTTACATTCATGTATTAAGGACACCAGGGAGAAAAGCTTGTCAGAGTAAATGTCAATGACTAGCCCAAATGATTCATTGAGCTATAAAATATTTTTATGCGAGACACTAGGAGTTGGCTACTATGGATCAGCACAGTTCTTGGTCACGTTAGGACAAGATATAGCATTTGATTATAAAGTTCACCCCATATCATACTCATTACAAAAACAGGAATACTCATTTTTTAATTAAGGGTCCAATCTTCCATTAGCAGAAAATCTTTGTGTGTGTGTATATATATATATATATATATATATATATATTATCTCCTAAAATAATAAAAAACTGAATGGAACACTACCAAGGTCTCATCAGCGAAATAATCAGACAACACAACAAGAACTTAAATTTCTTAATGCTACTTCAGAAGTAATGAGGGGGAAGAGATGTGGCAGGAAAAATAGTTTTTCCAACTTCAACCAGGTTTGTATAATCCTAAAGTCAACTTCCCTCATGTGCCTACATTTAGCTATAATTTCAGACCTCTTATTCAACAACCCAGCACCATCCTTGAATCTTGTAATGGCCAACTCTCCTATTTTAAAAAAATTTAATGATTAAAATAAATTAATAAAAATGGGATATTGTTTTTTTACATATATTTTCTTTCAGTTTTTATATTTCATCAATTGGCTTAGGAAATTGAATAAAACATGTAGTTTTTAAATCTCAACAAAAAAATGTTAGCGATAACTGTAACAATGCTAAATACTCTAAGGATTTCAACACGTTGGCGTGCTGCAAAAAAATTCTAGTATAAAAAAAAAAAGGGAAAGAAAATCTGTTTCTTTATATTTTATGTTAAAAATCTTTTCTTTCAGAAATTTGGACAAAGTCAAAGAACTAAATGTCCAGCTGAAACAGTCATTGGACAACGTGTGCATTATTCGACAGGACACATCAGAACGTGATCGTGCAAGTATCACAGATTTGCAGAATTTGCTGGAGACAGAACGCTCGCAGATGAAGGATTTGCACCAGCAAATGGAGACAATGAAATTGGAATCTGAGAAAAAAATTCTGACCCTCACTTCAGAACTGCAGGCCAGTAAAGAAAAACTGGAAAAAGAAAAGACTAAGTCCCACAAACTACAGGTCAAATCTGATATAACCGAGGTGAATTCATTTTGCCTTGTTTACATTTTTGCAGTGCAATGAAAATTTTCTTTTTAAGTATTTTTCTTGGCTTTATGTCTATTTTTAATATTCATCTTAGCCTTAATACAATCGTTCTCAAGCTTTATTGCCCAATCCATCCTTTTTCCCTATATGCTAGAATGTCATTCCCCTTTGATGGTTCAACTAAAAAGATGCATTTCAAATATTATGTATATATTATGATCATTTTCATTCTTTTCCATATTAGTACATCTACATTGACATGGATTATTTATTTTATAGAGGAGATTTTTCTTACATTCATGATAGACTCCAAAACCTGTAAATAAAAAAAACAAGTAGTAGTAAAAAATAAAAATGTTCCTTCCCACCGTCAAAACCCTGAAATGCCCACCTCTCAAGGCAAATCCTTCCTTTGTTGAGAACATCTGCCTTATTATGTCTGTTTTAATGTTTATCTTGACCTTTTTTGCAAATCTTAATCGGTGTCATTCATTTATATTATATATAAATAAATAAATATATATATATATATATATATATATATATATATATAATTTATTCCAAAATTATAACATAAACAGGTTGTAAAATCACTACAAAAATGGCCATTTTGTTTCAACACTTCTGGTGTCTTATCAAGTGATGGTGTTGAATGTAGAATAAAGTTTTAAATGGTTCAAATCAACCCAACACTCCTCAATAGGGAAAACACTCAAATACACACACACACACACACACACACACACACATATTAACTTGGTGCAAAATAATGACGTAATAATGTTGTTTTTTGACGTATTTTTTAACGTCAAAAAATGACATTATTACAACATTATTTTCGCACCAACCTTATATATATATATATATACACACACACATACACACACACAAGTATAGCATTGGTGTATATGGAATAAATTCCAATAACCAACAATTACTATTCTTAAAAGAGTGCTCAATACAGAGTAGAGCTAATATAATTATTTATTTGAAAATTATAACATAAATATGTTATAAAATCACTACAAAAATAGCCATTTTGTTTCAACACTTCTGGTGTCCTATCAAAGGATGATGTTATATATATATACTCATGAATGATAAAAATCTCTTGAAAAAGGTGAATTTTCCATTGTATGACCAATTTAGAATAGTGTGCCTTAAAGCATCAATGACATTTTCTTTCTGATTTATTTAGAATCAGCACAGTGATGTTGAACGTCAGCTGAATTATGAAAAAGAGCGTGCCATCCGTTTACAAGCTGAGAAACACACTTTGGCTATTGAGTTACAGAACGTCCGCCAAAGGGAGAAGGAACGTTATGTGACTATGGAAAATGAGAAGATGACCAACAACAAAAAACTGAAGGAAATGGCTCGTTTTGTTGACAATAATAAAGTTG
>OZ010613.1:43154794-43227294 GCA_963932145.1 Acanthosepion lycidas
ACAGGAATGACGGAAAAGATTCGGAGAGAAACGAAAATATTAGGGAAAATTCCTGACAAACCCAACACGTTGATCTTGTTCAACAGTTCAGTTGGCTTCAGAATGTTATCGATGGGATCCATTCCAATACAGTTTAAACTATCTTCTTTAAATGCACAACTGCATTGCATGCAAACATCCCTCGGATATTTATCAGTTCATCAGTTGGAATAAACTAATAGAGATACCTGACCTTCTCACACAACAATTTACAATTGTATCTGTGAGTTCAAAGCTGGACAACAGTCAGTGCTTGATGCCAAAAGAGATGGTGGACCTTTATGAAGATTTGGGAATGTCAAGTGTCATATTATTAGAATGACATGCATAAATATTTGTCACAAAAAATACAAATAAAGACCTTAATAGAAATATGATATTTAACATATCACAACCCTACCAGACAGACATACTTACACAAGTTTGTTTGTCCCAGCATTTCCTTATTTTATTATTTCTTTTTTCTTCTTTTTTTTTTTTTTTTTTTTTTTTTTTTCCAGTTATGTGAAGAGTAGCCATAATGCTCAGTCATCTGAGGCATTTGCAATACTGCGCCCTCTGGTGACCACCATTGGCGATCTTTTATCAGATCTCCGTCAGTTGCAACTCTCACTCACCTTGGAAAAGGTAAGACCTTGTTTCCATCCTTTCTTTAAAATTAGAAAATTAGTTTCCTTTAAAACATAATTCCATGGATCAATTCTATGAGTTTTCTTGTATTTGTTGTTTATCTGAATATTTCAAGCCATGTGTTCCTCAACCCTTCTTGTTATGTCAAATCAAATATCACAGAATTTTTCATATTCTCTATATTCGTGTGATGAAAGCTATAAAATAGACTTGTGAAAATTATACTAAGTCCAGGGATGGAACTCACAATTACGAAACCTCTGAATTCACAAACCAATGCTTTAATCCCCTCGGCTAGTGCCAGACCCAAAAGAAAAAGGGGAGAGCAATTTCTGGATTTGGACATGTAAAAAGGAATTGAATGAAATACGGTTGAAAGGAATGAGGCAATATTCATTCAATAGTTTCATTATATCAGGAACATATCAGAATAAATATACTCACCAAAATAATGCTAAGAATAATGACACTGCTTTGTCTTTGAAGACATGCAGTTCTTCCATTTCTGCATTTCTCATGGTATTGTTTCATTTTTTATTACAAGAAAGAAATTTCATTGGATGTATTTACTGACAAAAACAGTGAACAAATTTATCTATAAAATACTAGTTTACTTACACCGTCAGAAATGGTGATATACATTAGTTTTTATTATTATTATTATGAGGGGGTGCTGAAAATTTTTCTCAGCCTGTTCCATTTCCCTAAATTTAAACAAATGACCAAGCATCATAATAACTTTTCTTTTTTTTTTTTTTTTTTTCAATTGCTTCTTGATCTGGCTGAGAACTTTGTCAGTCCCCAACTTGTTTTTATAACTGTCTTGAAATATATAAATTCAGTTGTCATTGCAAGGGAGATAACTCTAGTACTGAAAAAAAATAGTTACAACTATTACTATATTATGAAAAATATAAAATAGCCAATTAGACTTTGGTATTGGGGATCCAACTCATTATATGTCAGTATTTGCAAAAGTAAAGACCTTTATTTGTTGTTATTGTTTTCATTAACAGGAAGGGCCTGGCTACCCTCATCTCTCTGCAATGGTTAACCAACGAACCCTGCAACACAATAGACAACTTATAAACAGTATTTTCACTTTGAGTGAAGAGAAACTTTCTCTCCGGGAACAGCTTCTTAAATTGGAAGAAAGAATTTGTGATTACAAGAACCGTGAAGTTGTCCAACAGGTAAAAACAACACATTCTACCAGAAATATATATATATACACACACAGTGTAACCCGGATATAAGAGAGTTGTCAGGACCGGAGAAGAAGTCTCTTATATCCGGCTTTGGTCTAATTTATATACATTAACACAGGCTCTAATTTGAGACCAGAGAAAATCTCTCTTATATCCGGGTTTCTCATATCCAGGCTACACTGTGTATATATATATATATATATATATATATATATATATATATATATATATATTGTTACGTGTTGATAATTGTAACAAAGGAAAAAAAATGATTTACCACAATACAGAGCTAAATTACAAACAAATATTTAATTTACTAAAACAGAACATAAAATATATACAGGATAAACAATTGTGGCCTACAAAATTGAAAACACAGAGTTACTGGCGAAGTGTTACAAGGGAGAAGGAAAGGGAATCAAATATCTTTATCACTTTAGGGCTAGTGAAGTAATCTAAGTGCTATATTTGGAAATCCACAAAGGTGTGTAAATAAATATTAATTTTTAGTTTGGTCAATGAAAATTAGTCAGAATTCTATTTACCAAATTTGTTCCTTGAAATTCTCTTTTGGGTTTTGGTTGGTCGGCAACTTTTTATAGAGATTCTTTCGGCTGGATATAGTAGTCCTTGAATCAAAAGCCGGAGTTGATAACAGCAGAAATTCCCACTCATCAACTGACAACCCTTTTCCAAAATCCCATTTTTATAGGGGCTAACACCTAATTTGCATATTTCTAGATGTTTCTCGAATCATCTAGATTTTTCTCGAATATACTAGAATGATCTAGAATCTTCCAAACATTCTATTTCTAATTTCTCTATTTTACAACTACTTCATGAATGAAAACTTTTTTGCATTAATAATTAGAACTCGGTGGAATCCCTTATTATAGAAATGCATCCTCGTAACAATATATATATATATATATATGGTGGGCTCTCCTATCGTGAATGATAAATGAAGGTCAGCATAGGATGGTGTCTTTTGCATGCTAGCAGGGCTATTGTGGTGAAAATCACGTAAAGGGAAAACATATTTCATTTGTGCTTTCTTAAGTGTGATACTAGCCCAGTTTTGCTGCAAGCAACAAAGCCACACTGACAGATGAAATTTGTTAAAACAGGATTTTGATGGTGTCTCTGATTCAGAGCTAGTTGAAGCTGATCACGACGCTTCAGTGTGTGTTATATATATGATCATATCACTCCACGCAAGGCAGTAAAGCCACGAAGACACAAGAGCTTAATGAGTGTCAAAGAATAAGAAAAAAAATAAACATTATTAAGGAGCAAGAACAATAGAAGAGTCATCAATAAGACAAGATAGCGATTGGCATTGCATTTAAATTTTTGAAGATCAAACTTGGTTAGAAAACATGGAGCCAGAATAGAGTTCCACAAGCAAGAAGTGGGGGGAGGACTGTTAGCATAGAACTTAGGGTTACATCCAACCGATTCAACTGTAAAATTGATAAGACATTGCTGCCAATCCAGTACTATACTTAAATTCATAAAGTCTAGGTACCATAGTGATGTGCTCATCCAAACAATTATCATGAAAGTATTTATAGAAAAGGCAGAGGTAAGCTATGTTACAACAGTGGGAAAGTGACTGAAGCCAAGATGCTAGGTCAGGACCAGTAATATGGCTGATTCTTCCTTGGATTTTATTAAGAATCTCTAAATATTCAAATATTGCTACCAAGTTTTGTTAGGGTCTCGCTCAACTGCGCCCCACACATAACAATGATGGGGGTTGCAATCTGGGAAGTTAGGTAGCCAGATATTAGGGGTGATATGGTTGAAGAAATTGTCTGACAGCATGACTGGTTCTTCCAGCTTGTGTGTCGTGGTACGGGGTCCTGTTGCCAGACATAGGGTCTTTCAGCAGCCACCCTTTTGACCCAGGGCAGCACAATCTCCTCAAGGCATTTGATATAGGTCTATATGTTGAGTCTGACACCCTGTGGGAAGATGAATGGAGGCATAACATCGCCATCACTTGTGATTACTCCAAACACTTTCATAATCACTATTAAACTCATTTAACTGTGTAGTTGACAAAAACAAACATGCATATGCAAAATTAAAAAGATAAAATGGCGACAATTTACCCATCGCACCCTGTATACATACCTCAATGTGTGTGCGCGTGCGTGCGTGTGTACACACACACAAATATAAAAGTGAACATTGAAGAACACTCAGAGGCGACAGGCTGTTTCACTGTTGACTTCAATGTTCACTTTTATATTTGTATTCATATACGCTATTGAGCACTTTATCCCATAAATATAGCCCACCTTAGAACTATATATCTTTATATATATATATATATATATTATTTGTGCAGTTTGTCTGATGATTGCAAAAGCGTGAAACCCAGGGTCACAAACTCATATCCATACAATTGAATATATATATATATATATATATATATATATATATATATATATATAATCACAATTAATGCTTTCAATGTTTGAATTAAAATGGATTTATTTCCAGTATTTAAAATGCTTATAACAGATCAATATTTTGATTGTCAAAATGTCTCTTTTTGATGGGAATCATTGTTCACTGTCAATAAAAATAAAAAACTTTTGTTTATTTTTCTGCAGACTCAGGCTGTTGATGAACAAGGCATGTCCCTTCTTGAAACTTCTTTCTCTGTCGAACGCATGAAGTGGGAACAAGAACGCACCTCGTATGAGCTGGCCCTACAAAATGCAGAAAAGAAGATAGAACAATTGCAGAGAAATCTACGCATTGAACGAAGCCAAGGGTTAGCAGCCTCGGGCACAAGCCCCTGGGTTGCTGACAAAGACCTGGTATGCCTTTCCACATATTTTAAAATCTGTCCACTAAGTTATTCTTCTATTGGTTACTTTCATGATTGATAATTGATATAGCAGCTTCCAATTCATGACATATGCTAGTGATTAGCCTATGTTGAAATGGGTGGGGATAGAATGGTGCACAGGGAAGATTGGTTTCATGTCTTTTCACTCATCTTGTTATTAGTTTTGTGGGTGTGGAATCAGTTATGAATCAAACGTTTTGGGTCTGTCTGAATTTCTGGGGTGAAAACGTTATTTACACTAAGACTGTTGTCCTCATCTTTGTTGTTGTTATCAGAGTTTTGGCCATGGTACGCACTGTGCATCATCAGGTACTTGTCTTCAACTGAACCCGTTATTTGATGTATTACAGCTATGTCATGTTGAAACACTAGTTCCCATACAATCGCCAAAGTTAAGCAACATCATGCCAGGTCAGTACCTAGATGGGTGGCTACTTGGGAAAACAAGATGCTATAAGCTGGATTTGCAAGGCATGCAATGAATAATATCTCAGAGTTCCAATTCCTGTTGGGTTCATTATCTTCACTTATGGGCAAATACCTGTGGGAAATGTATGAATCCACCTCTTCCCCAAAAGCTATGGGTTAATTAGTAAGATTTGTATCACAATCATTATCTCAAAAAAAAAATATATATACCAACAGATATATTACCTTAAGTAATTATACATGTACATACTGTTGTAACTGAGTTATCAAAAACAACAGTAGAAAACTAGAATCAGTTTAACAAGTTTATTAATTTTTGGTATAGGGAAACATAACGTAAAACAGAAACTAGGAAAGAGAATGTTTAGCTGTGATTGACTGTTCTCAGCAAAAGCTACTGTTGCTACTGCTCCTGCTGCTACTCCTCTTGATGTAGGAGTATTTTAATGTCTTTCATCCGATGGCCGAGTACAAATTTGTAGGGAAATATTCTTTCTCACTGCACACACATACACACAAATATTTTTATTAATGCATACTGTATATGCACCATATGTATTAACTCTTGCATATGCCCATACTCACACTCACACAGACTCACTAGAAAAAAAATACACTGTTGATAACTGATTCTTGAATAGCTTTTCCTTGCCCACCCTTTCCCCTGGTTAGCATATGACCCAGATATATGCTCGTGTATAAGCTGACTTCATGTATAGTGCAACTCCTGACTAATTTTGCTTGAACATTTACAGAATAATAAATCCTGTGTATAGTGCAACTGATCACTGAAAATACATGATTTTTAACCTCTTCAAAAAAAAAATTACCTGTGTATAGTGTGACCTCCTATTTTTTGTATAAGAAACTGATTATATAAACTCACACTTGAGTATATACAGTATCTCTATCTATAAAAGGCAGGATGTGTGTGTGTAATGAATGCACGGCCGCAATTTTCAACGGATTTGCACCAAAATTTACATGTGCATGCTCCAAGTTAGCGGGAAGGCCAAGACAGACTTTGCATTTCCCAACTCCCATTGATAATGGAAATAATCGATTTTTTTTTTCATGCATTTACAGCAGTTTTCATGTAGTTTGTGGCCATTTTCTACTGGCCAGAGTGAGAGCCTATAGCTGGCTGCCACGAATAAGCAGGAAGATTCTATTGGCCAGCGTGAGAGCCAACAGCTGACTGACACCAATGTTAACTAGCATGCAAAAAAAATTGATTGCTGCATTCATCACAAGTGGGGAAAAATTTAAATCTGCATGGCACTTTACTTCAATTGGCTCATTCGCTTGCTTAAACTCAACGTTGATTCTGATTCCACAGAACTGGGTTGGGTGTGAAAAAGTATTTAACATTCTTTTTCATTCGGCTTTTCCAGTTATGAGTCCTTTTTTAAAGCTGATCGTTTTGTGTTCATTTTGTTTAGTTCTTTTTTTGTAACAGATTTAATGTTTAGTATAGAGCTTAGAAAAAATTCAGTGTGAGATAGGCAAGAAGTAAGGCATGTAGCAACATCAGCATGTCAAAGGGCACTCCTTTAAAGGCAAGGAAGGGCAAAAATATTTTAAGTCAAGTGATAGCGATTGCTGTATGAGTCGTATGATTTTTGAATCAAACATGGTCAACGCCAGGCCATGCTGCTAGTGACTAATATGGCTAACTAATGTGTACAACTATTAATGGATTCTGAATATTTCCATCAACCCAATTTCACTCACAAATTTTGGGTTAACCTATACTTTGGTTTTTAGGTACTTGCCCTACACTGGGATCATCACCCTGAGCTGATATTATAAGTATTTCTGGTATTAAAACCTATTTTTACACATTTATAGTGTTTTGACCCAAGTTTGGGGGGGGGTAATTATTTGCCCATAGCTGGGACCCTAACAGGTGCTACCACTCTGTGTCAGGGTGGACCTGGGAACACCAGCAATTAAGAGGTGGTTCAATGCTCCTCAAAACCTCCTGATCAGAGGCCTTGCTGCTGGATGTAGTTTATCATCTTATCCAGGACACAAAACTATTATCAAAAATAATGAAGAGATAGAATTTGATGAAACTTTGAAAAATTTGCACATAAAACAGAATTATTTGTTTCAAAATGTTTGACATTAATGCCTTTGTTTGTCTTCTGAAAGTGTAAAGTTTTGAAACTCCAGAAAGAACCATAGTTGAAAACAGGCATTGAAGCCCATTTCTCCTCATCAAAAACCCTATTTCTCCCAATTGAAAGTAATGTTTTCTCCAAATCTAGAAAGGTCATGAGTCAGTAAATCTATTGTAAACTTTTGCTTTCAGGTTCAAAGTCTCTACCAGAAATACTTACGTGCTGAGAGTTTTCGAAAAGCTCTCATTTATCAGAAGAATTATCTGCTGGTGCTTCTTGGAGGGTTTCAGGACAGTGAACAGACTGTCTTGGCTCTCCTCGCTCAGATGGGGGCTACTGACAACTCCCCCTTGCGAGGAGGTGAGCCACGGCGGCCAGGTAGACTCAGCTGTCGACGGCCACTCACTATGTTCCGTAGCGTTGCCAGAGCAGCAATTGCTATTTCTCGGTAAGTGGAAGATTTTTGTTGTTTTTTTTTTTTTTAAACAATACAATAACTATGAACCTCTGTCGAAAAATTTTGTTTTCATTGGTTTCTTCATAAAAATATACATCTCTACTTTGATCCTGTATTTGTTCATGCTTTTGTCTCTAAAATGAATAATGACATAGATTTGGAAGTTGGAGATTGTTGTATTTAAATATTAACATTTCTTCAGGTTTAAAAAAAGAACAGTGGGTGGGAGATCCTGTCTGATGGAATTTTTTTTTACTTTTTTAATTATTATCTGCCTTTTTTTTTTTTTTTTTTCAGCATGAAGTTTTTGGTTCGAAAATTGCAGCAGGTGTGTGCTACCCCCTTGCCTGCAGCCTTAATGCTTGGACCACCAGCACTGACCCAACAGCGGTCAGGTATGTTCAAGGTTTTTCTTTTTACTTTTGATCTAATCAGCTTAAGGCTGACTGTTGTTTGGCTAGACCAGGGACATCCATTAAAATTTTCTTGCATCCCACTGCACCCTAAAATCATTCGGTATATTTTCATTTACTTTAGTAACATGTTGAGTAAATTATTCTCAGATTGTACTAGCAGGTTCACTTCCCCATTGCACTAAAAGGGGGAAAAGGCTTTTGCTGAGACACATCGATTGATGTGTGGGGCAAGATCCAGTGCTAAATACAAATTATTTAGCTTATCTGAAAAACTGTTATGCATGTGTGGTAGAACATACTTTTGTGAAGAATTCTTTTCATGCATATCAAAACCAGTGAAAGAAATAGGTTGAGTGATTCCCATTTAACTAACATTCTTAGAATTTTAAAGACTAGTACCATAAAATCAGATATTAACAATATTATAGAAAGAAAGCAATGTCAAAAATTACATTGAATTTATTTTTGTCTATGTATAATTTCTTTTCTTTTTTCTTTTTTCTTTTTTTAAACTGTCAATATACAGTATTTTTGTAATTATATATATTTCTTGTTAAAATTTGATATTCACATGTTTAACTTTTTAAATAAAGTACTTTTATGGTCCAGTGAATATACCTAAATTTCTAATTTGGACTATTAGGAAAAAAGGTTAGACAACTCTGGGCTAGACGCTGTCATTTGAATCTGCTGTTATTTCTGCTTATTATTATTAATAACTAGTGTACCCATGTCATTAAAAATCATGGCTTATTCTTTATCTGCCACAGTTATGTTGTTGATAATTACCTGCAGTGAACAGAAGATTATTTACTCTCTGGACTCTGTTTTGTTCATTTCTCATGGCACCAGCATTCTTAATCACCAGTATTCTGTTGAATTGCTCTTTTGTTTCTTGTCGAAGATGTTCTCCCATTTGCATTCATAATTTCTCTTCTTGCATTAAATTTCATTTTGAATTTTTTCGGCTATACCTTCTCTCATAGCAGCTCTTCTTTCATTAGCTTCTTTATCTTTTTCATCTTGTCTTCTTTGAACTGCTCTCTCTTAGTGGTCTGCTCTTCTTTCTCATTAGTTCATTACCAGGCTTGTGCTCTGATTGCTTTGCGGTGTTCCTGTGTTGTCTGTAAATATCTTTGCCTATCATACCTGTATCTGATAGTGAAATACCTGTAATCACTGCCTTTGTTTTCACTTTCATTCTTCAAGAAAATTTTCCTATTTATGATATTCACTGGACAAAATTTTCTTAAAACAATGAATAAATATAAAAATAAGTATTAAACAATAAGTAAGTATAAAAGTATTAAACAATAAATAGAAAAGTATTAAACAATAAGTATAAAAGTATTAAACAATAAGTATAAAAGTATTAAACAATAAGTATAAAAGTATTAAACAATAAGTATAAAAGTATTAAACAATAAATATAAAAGTATTAAACAATAAGTATAAAAGTATTAAACAATAAGTAAGTATTAAACAATAAGTAAGTATAAAAGTATTAAGCAATAAGTATAAAAGTATTAAACAATAAGTATAAAAGTATTAAACAATAAATATAAAAGTATTAATAAGTAAGTATAAAAGTAAAGTATTAACAACATGGGTTAATATCATTCAGGTTGACTTTCTCAGGCTGTTTTAGTTTGATTCACATAAATTTCATTTTGTGTTGTAATCAATGTTTTTAAAAGACTATTGAAGGTAAAAAAGAAAAAAAATTATTTCTGATTCTGGATGATCACGAAATTCCTTGTTTCACTTATCTATCCATATATAAAATTCTGAGACTTCCATAGTACCTCCAACTGTCACAACTTCTAAAACACTCATTTCTTGACCAATTGAAATGAGATTGCAGGGCAAGTACACTTAGTTTTGCTAGTGTGGAGCTTAGTGGAATAAAATTCCACTATTCTATTGTGATTCCTGGATGTGAGCTGGTATAAAGTTGATGGTTATCTTTTGAAGGCAATTAAACAGATAAATCCAACATTAAGGAAATATCTTTAAATTTTTGTAATAAACTTTTATAATAAAGTGTATGTAAAGAGGCAATAAGTGGGAATTTATTAAAGACTATATAGATCTATTCATGGAGAAATTTGTAATAATGATAAGCATTAAACGTGTCACCATTACTCTGTATATACATAGGAACCTCCTAGATCAGTGCCCATTAATGTACTTTTATTCTGCCTGATCCTGCACAAACAAGAACATGTGTCCCGAGTGCACATGCTTGTGTCCTTCATGTTAAACTGACATTGTGTTGTATCCTGCCTCTGTAGTGGGGCCATGGGTAAATCCCTCCAGCTCCAGTTCTCGTGGGCAATGACACATGAGGGATGGGTAAATTTTGACCAGTAGTAGTCTTGTAGTGGGGTAAATACTGCCAGCTCTAGTTTCCTCTGAAGAATTACAGATAAATCTTTGCCTTTTACTAAAGATTTTTGTGGCTGGGAACAATTTAATAAGTCTATAGACATTTTTGAACCCCTATTTCATTGTAAGGTAAAAAACCAATGCAAAAACTGAGTAATAATCAGCTGTTATGGCTGTTCTGCAGATTTAACTTTTTCAAGTCCTTTGTGTAATCTTTTATAATTCATCATCATTATTTCATAATAAAAGGATTTTATGCTTAGTGAAGAATATTTTTCTAAAAATTTTAATTATATTCTGATTGATTCTTACAGATGTATTTCATCAAAAAATAATAATTGATTTTTTGTATGAGGTATATTTGTTAATTAGCTAATTATTGGAAATAATTAATTCTAGGTAAAAAAAAAATAAAAGTGCCATTAATTGTAGGTTAGTTGTAATTTACGACTAATATATAAAATTCTGTGACTTCTGTTAGTCTGTCCGTCACACCCTCTAAAATAGCCATACATTGACTGATCAAAACCAAATTTTGAAGAGAATTGCAAACAGGTAAGGGGGTACAAAATACAGTATTTTTTTTTTTTTCACTATAACTCTACATAAGCTGTCTAAACAAAATGAAATAAGTTGCTTCTGAGCAAAAACGACTTGATTTTGATTACGTTTTGTGTTTTTATAACTTTGCAAACACCAATTTTTTTTTTTTTTTTTTTTTTTTTCTTAACAAAAATCCAGTTTCCAGTTTGCCCTGCATTTGTAAGAATTATAAACAAATCACAAATCCAAACATTTCAAAAAGTAGGAATTTGACTCCAGAAAGAAATATTTAGACATGGTCAGTTGTATGTTGCATGCTCAAGAGTAAAAAATCCTAAGAATTTATTCTTTGCTGTTAAAAAGTGAAAAAATTTTCTTAAAAAATATTGTTTACCATCAGATACTATAAAATTAAAGAAATTATTAAACCACAAAATAATTTTTTTGTCAAAGAATTATTGCAAACAAATCAGCTTATTCAAATTTCATTGATTGGTTTGTGAAATTGAATGAAATGTAGTTTCTAAATCTTGACAAAAGATGTTAGTGATAACTTTAACAATATTAAATACTGTAAGGATTTCAATATGCAAAAATTTTCTAGTTCTCAAAAATGCATCAATAAGGAAAAAATACCCAAAATCATATTCAAAAGATTAATATATTTCAAAAAGATTGGTAGCTACTAAATTCTGAAAATAGTTCCAAAGATTCTTTCACACCTCCAATGTCTAGTTAAAGGCTGCTTAGTTTGAAAGTGAATGAAATTTAAAATTTGTAAATCTTTACAAAAAAATGTTAATGATAACTTCAGCAGTACTAAATACTGTCAGGATTTGAACATGTCGATGTGTTGCAAAAAAATCATAGTCCTTTTAAACTGCACAAATTTTGGTAAAAAATTCAGTTTTACTAAAAGTAACATGGATTAGTTTTTTTTTTTTTTTTACTTGAAATCTATGTGGCATTTGTGGTAAGTTGTAGATATCCTTAATGTTCATCAGAGATATGAAATGACTCAAGGGTTAAGATAAATATAATTTTTATTTATTTTCTTTAGAGTGATCAGTGAGAAAAACACAGTAGCCTAATTTCTGAGATTACTACTATCCCTATCATGGTCTTACTTCAAAACACCACTAACAGACCTTTTGCCAGACTGCTACCAATATTTGCCTTATTAATGAACTTTTTGCTACACTGAATACCAAAGGAATCACTCATTTCTCTAAAGAAAATAAATATATTATTTATTTTAAACCTTTCAGTCAGTTCATTGTTTCCAATAAAATAATTATCATCCCACCTATCTAGCTTCTGATGTGACCGCACTTCCCATGTGTATAATTTATTTGTTCCTTCAAATGTCTCCAAACTATGGTCTGTGAACCACATTTGGTCAGATATGAGATTTTATCTAGCCGCAATATAAAATATTGAATTGGAAAACTTGGTTGTCTTATCTGTTGTTAAGGAATTGATTATTTTGTCAAATTATTTTCTAATACTTGACATTTTACTTCAGAATCATTTCTCTATGTAATCATTTTTTTTTTTTTAATCTCTGGAATGAAGTTATCATTATTTACATTTGGACTATTATCCGCATCTTTGTTTTGAGTATCATGTTTCAACTGTTGCGCTTACCAGCATTCTTTGGGTAATTGTTGATGCGGAAATTTTTTACTTAATCATTTATTTAATAAACAGATATTGTTGTCAGCTTTATCCAAGAATTTAATTTCTTTTTGCTTCTTCTATAATGATTGCATTTATGACTAAGTAGATCAGTTCTTGCATGAAAGAGTCGATAGCATTAACTAAATAGTAATGTTGGTGGAGGAAGGTGTTGATTTTGTCAAGCCTTTCTCTCTTGTTGATTGACTTCTTCCTTTTCACTTGTGGTGGCCTTGAAGGTTTTACCTTGATGGTGATGGAATACTGCCAGTTTGTACCTTCTTGGATTTGTGTTTCAAATGATTTAGGCTCAAGTACAGTGGCTTTTAGTGTTGTTTTGAGTTGGTCCTTGTATATTTGAAAAAGGCAATCATCTAACCTTTTCCCTGCTGTAAATAAAGTAAATAAGTGTCATTTCCTTGTAAATGTCACCTGTCTCTTTTGTGTTTGCTGATACTACTCCTAACACAACCTATAAAAGCCATAGTCTAATCAAAGAAGAGATCCGTTAACAACAACATTCTAAACACTTTCTTCTTAGCTCACAACAATCCAAAAATCAGATTCACTAAAGATTAACTTACGATGCTGTAGCTGGTCCACACAATTCTCTTCAGTATTTAAGCCTCATTTCAACTAGTTGCCATATCTGAATCTGTCAACATCTTTTTCTTTGTTTCTGCAGGTTATACAGCTTCTGAATCTAGTTCTACTTCATCTACAACTTCCAGTTCATCTCATCTGACCAGTAACAAAACTGCCTCCCCTCAGGACACGAGTCCTCGCCTGGCCCTCAACCAGAGTCTGGTCATGCAGGGTGGGGCAAGAGCCAGATCTCCACCTAATCACAATACTCCTGCAACAGGAAGGCTGCTACCGATCCCTGGCTTGCTTCCTGCACGGAATCAGCCCACCTCCAACCACAGCTTGAAGAATTCAAGAAGCTCCCTTGCTTTTAATACTATTCAACAACTAGAGGATGAAAATGAAAGCAATTTGGAAACACGAAACCAAAATGCTGCCATGATGAATGCCAGACAGTTATGTTTTACAACACCCCCAACCAAAGAAGTCAGTCACATACGTGGTACACTGCAAAGGGTCCCTGCCATACAGCAGCTCTCTTTTGACCATTCCAGCCCTCTAGGACAAAGGTTGGTGCACTGTGTCTTTGAGTTATTAATATATACTAATGTAATAGAAAGTTTTAATAGTGAGATGCTATGAAACAAAAGTCTTAAAAGATTCAATAAAGCCAAGATAAAGAATTCACAACTAAAGTAGAGGTCAATGAACCATTTAATTAATCTATTCTCTTTATATTTTTTAGATATTCAATGGTATCTATGGTTCATTGATTACTCCTGGTATTATATGAAATCGCTTTTTTTCTCTGTTTTCATGTAAAACATTTTATGTGTTTAATGTAACAGTGAAATATCGCTCGAAAGAAAAATATCAGCAGCAGAATGACAAAATCTATTTTGATGATCACTTAATAAATAAAGGCTATCCAAGTGCCTCACATGTAGATTTTTTTATCCTACCCACTTGTGTGTGTGTGTGTGTGTGTATATATATATATATATATATATATATATATATATATATATATATATATATAATAATAATAATAGTTTTTAAAATATGATTCCATCGCGACACAGAAATTACTATGTCTCAAACTGGTCAGCAGTATTCAGGTTTAATTTCAATATTAAACCTTAACTACCATGTGGCAGTTTCATCCTCAGGCTATTTTTGCAATAACTATGCTACGGAATGTTTTACTCATTTATAGTTTTGAAAAGGGGGTGTGGTGTTCTAGGGTTTGTTTTTCATTATCAAGGAGTCACTTTGATTGAGGTAGAGGTGTTTCTTATATTCCAATATTTTGGAGTTGTGTTGGGTTTTTTTTTTTTTTTCTGGCTACAATGGCTAATCTTATACAACTCCCTGCTAAAACTTTAACTGATGTTGTAGCTCTGGTAGTTTTTTTTTTTTTTTTTTTTTTTGTTGATGATTTCTTAAAGAGGCTTTAAGATTACGATTGGGTTCTGTTTTTAAACCTATTGTTTTAATTGTACTTGTTAATAGATTTGGAAATTTTTATTATTTCGTCCATTTATAAAATGCTAATTATTTAAGGTGAATATTTGGTGATGTCTGCAAAAAACCATTATCTCATTTCTTTGATTTAATAAATTTTCATTTTTTAGAAACTTGATAATATATAGTTTTTCATGTAGGCATATATATATATATATATATATATATATATATATATATATATATATAATTTATTTTTTAATGAGTAAGTTGAATAGAAAACCTTTCCCTTTTATTGTTAGAAACCATGTGTTATTTACCATTGTTATAAACTAGAATTTCTACCTGGCCAAGTCACCTTTCTTTTATTATGCTGTGCCATGTGGTTATTTGTGGCACTTGAATGTGTGGTAAACTTGTACTAATGAAATTGCTGTAATTAAAATAGTTTAATACATGTTAGGCATTTATTACACATGATAGAATAAAATATTATCATTTATAATATTTGTTAGATTTTTAAAATATACTACTTAATATATTGTGCAAGTGGTATAATGGATAGTGGCTTGGGATGAGAAAATGACGAGCTGAGTTGAAATCCCCATTTGGATTCTTACATTCACTTGTTTATATAAAGGTTAATGAGAAAGTTGATGAACGAGCCAAAAAAGAAAAAAAAACTGTAACATGGAAACAATATAAAACATCTGTGTACAGATTTTAAAAAGAAAATTAACAACTTTATAAAAAAGCAAATGGCAATCAATATGGGATACATTCTCAGAAAACTAACTTTACAAACACCATCAGACAGGAAAACACAAAACTACTAAAAGGGCACTAGAGTACATATTCTGATTGCCATTAAAAAAAAAAAAACTAACCACCCTTGCAGGCATACTGGTGGAGATTTATAAAAACCTGAGGAAAATACAAAAATCTGGGGGTTTTTCTTGTTTTTTTTTTTTTTGTTTCCATTTTTGTCTTTTTGGGGAAGGTTGTTTTGTGTTGTTTTTTTTTTTGTTTGTTTTTGTTTTGTTTTGTTTTTTTGTTTCGTGTGTCTTTTTTCGTTTTGTGTTTTTTTTTTTTTTTTTTTTTTTTTTTTTGATTTTTTTTGTTTCGTGTTTTTTTTTCGTTTCGTGTGTTTTTCTGTTTTTTGTTGTGTGTTTTTCTGTTTTTTGTTGTGTGTTTTTCTGTTTTTTGTTGTGTGTTTTTTCTGTTTTTTGTTGTGTGTTTTTTGTTGTGTTTTTCTGTTTTTTGTTGTGTTTTTCTGTTTTTTGTTGTATGTTAGTGTGTTTTTTTTGTTGTATGTGTTTTTTTTGTTTTGTGTGTTTTTTTTGTTTTGAGTGTTTTTTTGTTTTGAGTGTTTTTTTGTTTTGTTTTTTTAGTATGGATACCAGGCCATGTTGGTATAAAGGTTAATGAGCAATTAGATGAACTAGCAAAAAAAAAAAAAAAATCCTCTAACATGGAAATAACTAATACAAAAATTTGATATACAGATTTTAAAAAGAAAATTAACAACTTTGATGGCGATCAATATGGGATACATTCTCAGAAAACTAACTTTACAAATTAAAATACTTTTAGTAAAATACAAAACTACTAAAAGGATACTAGAGTTCATATTGGACATACAAGACAAACTCCTGCTAAGAGCTGAGTATCTACTTCTATTTACCAATTGCAATCATAGATTGATGGTTAACTGATTTGAATGTAAAAGCTATCAGTTTAAATGTAGTAAATACTACAATGTCACAAATATAAAAATACAACCTTGTTTAAAGATATTGCTCCTGGTCAGATCATAGGGTTTCTAAAAGAAATAGGAATTTTTAAATTCCTCTTAAAATTGTTCATGTATGCATATATAGGGAGGACTGTAAGAGACTCAAACTTGGTTGTATATGGTTCTATAAGCATCAGAAGTTATGTCCTCTTCCACAATGGATTGTTGAGAGAAGACATTCTTCTTACAGCAGGTAGCACTGACTATTTACTATTTCTATGCTCTACACATAAACAAACAAAGGCATGAAGAGATGAGCACAGATCGCTTAAACATTCAGTATCACATCCCAAAGGAATTTACAAATAGAAAACCGCATTCTTGCTTCCTCTCTCGAAGCCAATGTATGGAAGATGAAGGGGCGTATGAAGATGATGATGGCATTCATAGTTGGGGAAAGAATTATCTTGAACAAAAAGTCAACATCCTTTATTAAATATTCAAAGTAGGACTCAAACCTTTCCAAAACAGAAACTATGATCTGGAATTGAAATGAATGTGCTGATGCCACATATTTTGAATCCTTTATAAAAATCCAGGATTTGGATCTAGTAAATACTAAACACTACCTCAGTGTATGGATCAGTTGTAACAAATTTAATACAAGAAAAAAAGATACTGAGTATAGAATAGTCTGTGCTAGGGATAGTTTCACCCAATACTGCAAGTTACTGCAAAACTAAAACCTAAAATCTTAAGTCATGTTCTTAGTCTTGTTAAATCAGGACTATCATATGAATGCCATGCATGACACCAAACTAAATCAGAAATATCTAAACTGTCAGCTGAATACAACTGCTTTGATGGTTAAAAATGGCTTTGAGCAAATGAAGCATGTAGGTCTTTGTGAGGACCATCCATCAAACTTTGTGGATTGGCATTGAAGAATCATAAAGAACTGTACCAAAAAGCAGAAACCACATCACTTGAAGACTTCCAACAGTGGCAACACTTAAAATGAGTAACATATGTAAATAGAAGAGAGAATTATGACATAATCAAGATGTTGACATTCCACACTATTTCAAACAAAAGCTTAGGAAGGAAACTCACATCAATACTGGAAATATTAAGAAACCTATTTTCCTGAAAAATTGTTTTAAGAGATTTTATAAATTTCAACTGGAAGCATCAATCAATGAATGCCAAATATTTCCCTATAAGGAAACGGATAATATGACTATTACTATAAAATCACATTTATTAATTCCCCCTTTTTAATTGATGTATTATTTCAAAAACCTCTCTCTTTTTAGGACTCTCAACGATTCCCCAAGTTCCTCCTCAGAGGGTGCCTTGATTGCAAATCCATGTCCAAGCAATGGTGACATTCCAAATAACGACAATTTTGAGGAGCCAAATGCTGAGAACCGAACATCCCAAGATGACTTTTTGCATTGCATTGAAAGGGTACAGAATCGTGTAGACCAGCTACGGCATCGTAAGTTATTCTTTAGTGAATCTGATTTTTGGATTGTTGTGAGCTAAGAAGAAAGCGTTTAGCTTTATTCAGCATAGAACGTTGTTGTTAACGGAACTCTTCTTTGATTAGACTATCGCTTTTATAGGTTGTGTTAGTAGTATCAGTAAACAGAGGTGGTGGTGGGAGTAAATAGTAGTCGTCATAACATTCTCCTCCCACCAACTAAGAATAGTGCTTGGTGTTAGTAAGATTAGGTTAAATTGTTTTATTCAAAATAATCTTGGGGTGTTCATTTTTTTCTTGAACCTCAGGTATTTCCAGTATTGGGTGCATTTGGTCAGCATTCTGCTAGTTTTGCTCAGGCACCAGGTTGAAGCTGTCAATAGAACTCTTAGTGAAATGGACTCTTAGTGAAATGGAGGTTCACACCCATTTTGTAAATGTATCCATGAGTAGCTCAAACTCATCTACCAGTGGTTCAAACATACTTTGGTAAAACATGACGTTTCATCAAAACACTTCTGGGTTGAGACAATCACAAAAGGAGCAAATGCCCATCTGCTGTCCTCCATTGATGATGAAACGTTCTCCCATGTGGGGTTTCATTAGTGGCTGTAAACATCATGCTCCAGATGCAATGAAGAGCCTGGGGGAGTACTGTCCTCCACATGGAGGCCTGGAAACCTCATGAACTCAAAGCCAGAGATATGTTTCACCAAATTATCCTATTGTAATGTTCGACCATTCCCACACAATATAAATAACTGAACGATTCTTAGCCATACCTTGCATGTTCAAAAATGGGGTGAGTTCTTTACTGTTGGTGTGCACCCACCTTCTCATCAGAATGAACTGATCTCTCCACTACTAATAGGACAGTTCTATAGAGTTCTGGGGAGATCAGGTGACCATCACACTTCCGTCTCTCTACCGGAAGATACAGTTGGACTTTATATTCTTTCTTATTGTGACTGACTAACCTGCGTTCGTTTGTCTACTAATCTCTCTGTTGTAAATACCTCTTCGAATATACCAGTATTTTTCCCTACATATGTGTTTGTCCTTATTTCAATACAGGCATGCGGAAACACTCAACATCTCGACAGGTAGTACGTGCTGTGCAGATCAACTAAACTAAACACTCAGTACTTGGATATCTTTTATATTAAATGTAAATTTGCCAACTACAGTTAACATATACCGATTTTTATTATTTTTTGTTAGGGGACCTTTAAAGTCAATGTTAAGTCTTTCAAAGAGCTGCATCGCCTTTTATTACATGACTTTCATCCTTGAAATAAAATTGTGGTTTTATTTCAGAGCACACAGGTTTTTGTCATTCTTTTTGTCTTTCATTGAATAAGGAAGATTTTTACTGATGTAGAATGTTGCTAGGTTGTTAACAGAACTCTTCTTTGATTAGACTATGGCTTTTATAGGTTGTGATAGGAGTAGTGTAGAGGCACAGTGGAGTAATGGATAGTGGCTCAGATTGAGGAATTTGAGAGCCGAGTTCAAATTCCAGTCGAATCCATTACATTCACTTACGTGCTAATACCCTTGAGAAAGGTATGAATCCTCTTCTTCTCCCACCCATCGATGGGTAAATAGCAGGACAGACTGGGTTCTATAGCCTTGGATGGCTACTGGTCTACCACAGAAAGAAATGGCAACCTACTGTGGGGGAAAAAAATCTGCCTTGTCAGCCATGTATCAAAAGATACATAATCGCCTAAGTGTGTATCACGCATGGCACATGACTGACTAGAAGTAGTAACACTAAGCAGAGGTGGTAGGGAGAATAGGATAGTAGTCACCATGACAAGGATAAGGCTAACCAAGAACTGTTTTGTTTTTTTCTTTTTTGACTATTTCATATTATTAACTATCATTTTTAATAACATTTTATTTATTTTTACTATTTCCTATCTGAAAATGATGCCCTTATTCAAGCCAATATTTAGCCTTTATGACAACAGACTCACAGTCAGGCTCAGTGCCAGAACATGATTAGTTAGAGGCTCTGTAAGCTGGGGTCTGTGGACATCAAGATGTCTGCAAGTAAGAATTTAAACCTGAAATTTAATTTCTACATAATTTACACTCAGTATATTATCTTCATCTTTGTTGCTATGATCACAACATTTTAGTTTTTGTGTCCTCCTGATTTCATCAGGTACTTGTTAATCCAGGTAATCTTCAAGGAATTTTGAACTGAACCCTTTATTTAATCTATGGGGGTAGGTTGTTCTCATTTTGTTGACCACATCTTTCCTTGTTCTTATTTTGAACTGCTCAATTACTGCTTGCCCCATTTCCATTAAACCCAAGTACACACTACCCAGCACAGGGCTTTGAACTAGTAATTATTATGTCACCAAATTCAAGGAAATGTCTTTAGGAACAGCCAACAGTATAACTGAGATATGTAGATGATCACTTCATACTCTAGCTTCAACAGGAAGCAGTACAAATATTGCTGGAAAATGCAACACAAGGTTTTCAATCCAGTTGACAATGAAAGAAGAAATTCAGACTGAAATACTAAAATCGTTAAACTAAGTGTTTACATCATTTTTAGGAGCAGGAATAATTTTCTGGCAAACTAGGATCTTCATGCCTGCAAAATAAACAGAATGTCAAAAGGACAGTTTTTCCCTTGACACCACTATTATTTTAACTACGTTCACTCCTCAGGAATATTTATTGTTTTAAAAGTTGATGATTAAAATTATAATAAAACCTAAAAATATGAAAGTGAATTTATCATGGGTTTGTTTTATTAAAATTCTAATCATTCTGACTTCCTTTGAGACCTGGATTTCAGCCATCTCATGTTAAACATTGGTTCCCATATATTAGGTTGGTGCAAAAATAATGACGTAATAATGTCGTTTTTGGATGTTAAAAAATACATCAAAAAACGACATTATTACATCATTATTTTTGCACCATCCTAATACATCAAAGTTAAGCAACTTTAAACTTGGTCAGCATCAAAATGGTTGACTGCTCGAGAACAGCAAGTGTTGGATGTGTGAGTGGTGTACTGGATAATGGCTCAGAAATGTTAATCAGAGAGCCAAGTTCCAATTCCCATTAGGTTCATTATATTCACTTATGTGCAAATACAGGGTGTCCATAAAGTTCGTGTGCACTTTAAAAAATTTATAACTTTATTTGTATTTGCGATAGAAATAATTTGTAAAAAGGATTAGAAAGAAGTAAATCTATATTTTTTTAAGGTTTTATTGAAATTTTATTGAAGTTTCCACGTCCTCCATCATTAGCAATACAAAGGGTAATACGATTTTGCAGTTCACGGAAAACATTTGCCAACTGATTTACAGTAATGCCTGAAATCACATTAGTTATTTTAGCTATACTTAAAACTAGGTACATTAAACTTTATAACATTTTTTACAGATTATTTCTATTGCAAATACAATTAAAGTTATGAATTTTTTAAAGTGCACACGAACTTTATGGACACCCTGTACCCCTAGGAAAGATATGAATTCACTTCATCCCCAGCTATGGATTAATTAGTAAGACTTGTATCACTAAATCATTATTATTGCGCAAAAAATTCTTACAATCTAAAACAAATATTTTTGGTTTTAAATTAGCCTGCAAAGGGTTGATAAGCCGTATAAAACAAATCAATCAAACCCATCAACTTTGACCTTCAAAAATTTAAATACAGTGCCAATCATTATCTTTTGTTTTCTGAATTACTGTTCTTTTATTGCTCTCTCTATTTAGTATATTTTTTTCATCATATTCTCTCACACTCAGTAACCCCTTGAATCTTAGTGGCTTGCCTTGCTTGGGATAAAATGATTTAAAAAAAAAAAACATTAAATTTCATTTGACTTTGGTATTTTCTTGCATAAATCACATTACACATTTGTCAACAAGGTTGAGACAACAATTTCTTTCTTTGTAATCCACAATTAGGTTGACAGACTTGATTGATTAATCAGCAAACAAAAGCCGATTAATCAGTCATCTTGCTCTCTCTGATTGATTTTTTTGTTACTAATTTCTTTCTTTTCTTTTCTTTCAGCTCCTCAGATTGAAAGGCAGAGACATCGACGGAAATACGACGGCTTCCACAAGAACGTTGATCTTTGATGACAATCGTGTTTCTTAGATGCACACCTTGCAGGACAACTGACTGTCAATGCAAGCACCTATTCTCATTAGGCAAATAAATTATACATATGCATGAAATCTATGTGAGAAAGATGTCGGAGGAAGCTGGGGGCAGTGGCGAGGAAGGAGGTCACCCTGGTCAAGTCCTCTCCTTTCTCTCCCACACCCAAACTTCTCTTCCTTTCTTTTCTATTCTCGCTTGAACTGTCTCCGTCTCTGTAATTTGATCAACAAACTGTCTACTGATCAGCTTTTCTGGTCAATTGGCCAGCATCAGCTGTCAAGTATTCAGTTCTTGAGCCATCGGCTTCTCACAAACTGGTTGCGGGTCAGATTTAATGGTCTCTGGACATTCGCCAACCGCCTACTGACTAATGGTCAGTGTAACATTCATTTGAAAAACGCACTTACTAACTTGCTTGACATCTGCACTGCCTGGTCCACTTCTGAAAGTATATCTGTATATATGTAGATTTTAAAAAGGCAAAAATCATAAATTCTATACAAAAAAAAAAAATTTTTCTGTATACTCAGGATATGGAAAAATTTTCTTGGGGAGGGGGGGGCACTTGTATTCAAGTTAGGGGATGGGGAGACAGGGTTCAGGTCTAGTCACTTATGGTCAGAGAGGGTTTTTTTTTTTCCTCCTTGTGCTGGCCTTAGAGATCTGCTTCTGTGATAAATTTCAAGAAAAATAAAAGAAAAATGATTTAGCTTCCCACCTTCTGTCCTGTGCCCTGTTGTTCACAACAATACCAACAACAACGACCCCTGACATGTCTCCCCTCCTCTCATTTAATCCCAGTACACTTTTCAAATACAACACCACCCTAAAAAGTTTGGGAAGGAATTTCCCCACCCCAGAAAATTACAATCAGGTGACTTGGCTACATTTTAATTCTTTTATTTAATTTGAAGTAAATTTTTCTTATTGTAAAAAAAATTTCTAGAACAATTTTTTTTTTTTTTTTTTTTTTTTTTTTAACTGAAATAAGTTTGTTACACTTATATTACAACTATTTAGTTACTTCATCCTTTTGCAAGCATTTAGACCTTTGTCTAAATTTTTCTGGAAAAGTCAACCAATATTCACGCTTGGTCTGTTTAGTAAAAATGTCTGAAATTTAACTTGAGTATTTTACAAGTATTTTAAACTACCATTTTTTTTTTTTTTTTTACTCTTTAACTGTGGCATAAGTTTGGCAACAAATTGTTGATAAAAAAAACTGCATTCAGTAATACAATGAAGAAGCACCCACATTACATAAGGAGCTGGGTTTTTAACTCTGGGCTTTATGGTACTTACTCTTATGCAATATAAATGTAGTGTATGTGTGTGTTTTTATATATATATATATATATATATATATATATATATATATATAGTGTATGTATGTATGTATATAATCTCCAAATGTAAAAGAATGAAGAGTAAGATTTCAGCATTCAAAACATTAATTTAAATACAAGAGTAGAGCAATAAATATTTATTTATTATGCACTGCTACACTAGAACATGTACATACCCACTACAAAACTGTACATCTTGTTTCAATGTTAAAAAATTAAAGTTTCTTCAAGTGGGAAATCACAATGTTATTAAAATATTGCATTGGTATGTACATGTGCTAATGTAAACGTGCATTTTATATATATATATATATATATATATATATATATTACAGAAAAATAGTGAGCAAATGAATGACAAAATGGAAGACTAAAGACGTTTTTCAAACAAAATAACTTTTATTAATGTAAACCATTTTTTATATAGAATTGCTGGGAAGCAGGGGGGGAGAAATTGAACTAATGTTGGTTACAGTTTACATTGAAACATTAAAGAAACAGAAATACACACAACTACAGTTTAAATTTTGACATCCAATTTATCTAAGTTTTAAACTTACACTAACTCATTCAGCTTTTTATCACTTTTATTGTTTTTAATTATCATACAATGTATTGACCTTCTAGTGTCCTTTGTCTTGCCTATACATAAATCTAGGGTATATAGACATTTTGCAGGCAAGTTCTTATGTTATCTGACTTCCCAAAATTAGTAGTATTATAATGTGAGAGAGAGAGATAGAAATCAAATAAGACTTTTTTTAATCTGCCGATATTTAAGCACAGTAAGGCATACCCGGCTAAATGGTGGTTTCCTAGAGAAAAAGTTAATGCAGGTTCACTCCCTGCTGAGAGCTACATTTTCTTTATTTTCAATGATCCAGGCCAGTAGACATTAATTTTCCTGTTTGTAAATAGACAATGATGTCTACTCAAACACATGTACCCACTAAAATAACATCCAGAGTCATATGAAAAAAGTAACCAAATATATAATAGACTCTCCCGTCGGTTTCGACGTATGAGGATCTGCCAGCTTATTGATTCAGTTATGAAAGTTTATGCGATAATCTTAAGTAGCATTTAAGACCCGCAAGTGATTTACAAAGGAGGCCACATATGGAGCAGGTGTGAGAATTGTGAGATGAGATCACTGTTAGATTGGCTGACCTTTTAGATCTTGCAAATATATATATATATATATATATATATATATATATATAAAATACACACACATACTATCATATGAGGCTCCAGCAGCTCAATTCTTAGAATCAAACAAGCCAGACAACTCACCCATATGATTTGATTATGGAGGTGAAGCCTTGTGTAGAACCAACCAAACTTTTTCAAGGAACTGGATAGGGAGAACTGGTGTACATAGTATGCCACAAGGTGACCAAACAACTCTCCTTAGTTTTAGAATTCAAAGTTGTTCTCCTCATAGACTGGTGGCCAGCCATGACTATACGACTATGTCTGTCCTGCTATTTATCCATAGCTGGAGAGGAGGTAGAAAAAAATGAATTCATACCTTTCTCAAGAGTATTTGCATGTAAGAGAATGTAATGAACTTAACTGGAATTCAAACTCAGCTCTCTGATTCCTCAATCTGAGCTGCTATCCATTACTACACGTTGCTTCCATTTTATATTATATGATGATATATAATTTTATATATCAACAAAGAGTATTTAGAAAAATATGACAAACTGGAAAATTTCTTGTAATGCATTTCATCTGTTTCATTCCAGTCAGATGAAAGGCGGCAAAAGAAATTTTCCAGCTTATATTTTTCTAAATATATACATACACCTCATTTTTTGTAATATAAATCAAAGCTAGGTATATATATATATATATATATATATATATATATATATATATATATTTGTGTGTGTAATATATATATATATATATATATATATATATATATATATATATATATATATATATATATATATATATGTGTGTTTGTGTGTGTAATATATATATATATGTGTGTGTGTTTGTGTGTGTAATATATATATGTGTTTGTGTGTGTAATATATATATATATATATGTGTGTGTTTGTGTGTGTAATATATATATATGTGTGTTTGTGTGTGTAATATATATATATATATATATATATATATATATATGTGTGTGTTTGTGTGTGTAATATATATATATGTGTGTTTGTGTGTGTAATATATATATATGTGTGTTTGTGTGTGTAATATATATATATATATGTGTGTGCAAAGCTGGGCAAATCACTTGGGCACTTGTAATGGTTGGCAAATTTGTCTTGCTAAATCAATTATGACTGTGTAGTGAGTTTGATCCTCAATGGGTGCTTCATATTCTTCGGCCTTTTGACAAATCTGAGTTGCTAATAATATTAAAATATGACAGACATTTTATGTCGATTAATTTTAATAATTGGCTATTCCAAGTTGGGAATGATTCTTCTCAGACATGGAGGAAGTTCTGTCAGAAATTGTTTGAACTCCATTTTGGAAGAAACATCTTTGTAATGAAATTGTCCAGTTTGTAAGTTTTGATTTAAATTTGGTTGAGAATCCAACAGAATGGTAAATAGATGAGACAATTTTATTTCCAAGTTTTTTTGGATGTTGATTGATTGATTCGTGAGACATGTCCAAATAAGTTTTCAAAATTGTCTTGTATATTTAATAGAAACTTCACAAATTTATCCTGTTAGAAAGAATTGAACTTTGACCTTGCAAATGTCCATCCCTCAAGGGAAAAAAATAAGTATGGGTAGGAGGATTCTCTGCATGGCTGGAATAATTATTTCCCTAAAATAAAACAAAAATAACTAATGTCCCAGTGTGCCAAGTCACCCTATTCAATAGTAGATGCTTACATCATTTATGTTAAATGTTTCTATTTTGTTGAAAAGAGAAGAACATCTTTGCTGTTTTAGAAAGGGGAGAAAAGTGGGCTGGGAATTTGAAGACTGGTTCTTTTCAGCTTCAAATGAGTGCTTAAATACTGGGCTGCAGATCTAATTCTACTTCTTGTTCCTCTTGAGACTTACAGCTTCAAATATTTGGATATAATGACTTCTTCAGAACGACTCTAATCCTCTTCCATAGAAGACAATTTCTGGTGATTATTATTATTATTATTATTATTTTTTAATTAATTGTACATTCTATATCCAGTTCTAAGCTCTCAACAACATCTTTTCATGATAAGGAAAAAATAAAATCTTAAACTTATAATATTACAAAAAAAAAAAAAAAAAAATTTTTTTTTTTTTTTTTTTTTTTTTCAAGAGCTCAAAATACAAAGTGAGATAGTTATTCTCAGCACAGTTAGATCCACATCATACAATAATCCATATCATTTTAATTCGTCCAGAAAAAAATTAAAAAAAAAAAAAATGAGCCTCTTCAAGAGATTTATCCCTGTTATTTTTCTATCTTAGTACTTAAAAATTCATCTCTTGAAGAATATATATATGTATCATGAAAAAATAATTTGTATACCCTTTTAAAAAAAAAAAAGAAAGAAAAAAAAAAGTAAAACGATGCTGTTGAGAATATGAGGCCAGATAAAAAAAAAAAAAATGTCAATATTCCTAAATTTTGACACAATAGATTTTCAACTTGTATTTTGCCAGCATTTTAAATTTATACAATTTTTGTTTTGTTTTATAATTTTGTGAAGTCAGGAGTTGTCTACCCTTGCCTCATGCAAACTTAAATGCGGTTCCCGATTTTACCGCTTCTGACGACTTTATCCAAAATAAAGAATTTCCGATTTATTGTCCTAATCACACCCTCCACTACTTCCTTTTTAGAAAACTCTTTCTCTGGTTCTATCTGCTATTTAAAACTCTTTATGTAATTCCTCCTAGTGATTTCTAGTGTTTTTTTATTTTTTTTTATTTCAATTCTTGAAAGAACATTCGCTCTCTCTTGAAGTATTCATATTATTTCTTTCTATATCATAACATGCATTGGGCACTTCAACGTGGTGTAATGGTTAACAAGCTTGTCTTGCTAGATCAATTACAACTACATAGTGAGTTTTATCCTCACTGGATGGCCCAGACTTTTGGCCTTGTGCCAAATCTGAGCTACACCTAGAAAATCAATTGGGCACTTCAATGTGGTGTAATGGTTAGCAAATTTGTTTCAGTTGATCAATTACAACTGCATAGTGAGTTTTATCCTCACTGGGTGCCCCATACTTTTGGCCTTGTGCCACAACTAAGGTATGTTTAGCAAATCACTATATCGTAACATGTGGTGTACAAATTACCTCTGGGTAAGAGTGAGCATATACATAGACCCATGTATGCGGGTATATGTATTGGGAGGTGACAAATTTGAGGGTGAAATTAAAACTTCTCACCTTCAGCTTGATACTGCTGTCTTGCTACTTTCTACCTCTGCCAATCTGTCCTTAGCTTTCAATGGAGGGATCGACAGTGGGTTTACAAGTAATCATTGTTGATATTTATCATGTAATGTCATCTGAGCCTAGAACTTGCTGGCTAGAAACCAGAATATTTAATGCAGTCTTCACTCTTTCAAAACGTTCTTGTTTTAGACCTGTTAATTTTGACCCTTTGTACAATTAACTCCTGTGATTACATGTGTATGAGTTGCTCTCAAATAATAAAAAAAAATTTAGTTTAAATCTTGGGATGTAATTTCCCTTTATTTATAACCGAGAATAGACAAATTCAACAACATTAAGAGAAATTGAAGGTCAGTAAGACCAATTTTCATTGGTTGAAATCCCCAAAGAATCAAACTAAAAAAAAAACAAAAAAAAAAAAAAAACAGGCCAAATTTTAGAGTCAAACTACAGAGACCAGGAGGTTAGCCTGGAGGTAATTGCTCCTGGTTGGGTATCCTGGGAGAAGGGATTAATATTTTTTGAGGCCTGAAACTCCCAATGACACCGAGAGTAAACATCGCTAATGGAGCTTTCCGGTACACCGCAATGGTGTTTATTTCAGAAGTAATTCATGAAAACTCGTTCAAAAAAAAAAAAAAAAAAAAAAATGGAATTGAAGTCAGTCATCTAGATTTTGCAAATTTATTTATGGGTAATTACCAAACACAATCTAGAATAATTACTCCAGATAAATGTTAGCTTTGTTATGTTGAATTTGAAAGTATAAATGTTGATTTTTGACAGAGAAAGGTCAAATGTATTAGAATAGAGAAATGCAGATTAATAGATAATAAATAATTAAATGAATAAGTACAAAAATAATAAAATAAATAATTATTAAATAATAAACAAATAATAAAAAATATTAAATAATAAATAAATAATAAAAGTAAATAATTATGAATAAATAAAAAGTTATTAAATACATAATAAAAATAGATAATTATTAAATAATAAATAAAATAGAGAAATGTAAACAATAAAGACGTCTATTCATCAAGAAAAGTTGATAAATACTATAAGGTTGGTGCAAAAATAATGTCGTTTTCTCACACAGTAACATATGTGAGAAAACGACATTATTTTTGCACCAACCTAATAAATGTTGGTGTTACATTCAATTTAAAAGCATAAATCTTGATATGGATTGAGAAAGGTGATAAATGTAAAAAAAAAAAAAAACATTGAGAAATAGGAATGATAATAGAAATATTTTGGCAATGGTTAACCCTTGTGCCCACAAAAACATCAATATGTCAAAAGGATGGTTATTTCCTTGACACCACTATTACTGTATACACTTTTGACTCCCTCAGCAATATTCATTTACAAGATTATAAAAATATGTAAACCATGTACAATGTGATATTTATTTAGCATTTTATAAATAAATAAATTTGAAAAGAAATCTTTTTATTAAAAAAATTATGAAAATATGTGAACCAAGTACAATGCAATATTTATTATTTGCCACTTTATAAATAATTATGGAAAAAAGTTTTTTTATTCAATCTAAAAAACAAAATAGGGTTTAATATCTTTCATGTCAATAAATATGTAAATCCACTTTCATGTGTTTGCATTTTTAAAAGTCTAATCATCACTTTTTAAGAAGAATAAGCATTGTCAAGGGTGGCAAAAGTATAAACAGTAATAGAGGTCACATGGGAATAACCATCTTTCTGTTAAAACGTGGGCTCAAAGATTAAACATTGCCAATTTGTTGATTACAATGGTTTGGATTACTTTTATTCTGTAAACTTCATTTAAATTGAGTATATTTAAATATAAATTAATGTTTAACAGATATACATCAACCTAATTATTTGCAATAAAGTCTCAAGTTTATCTAAATATCTGTGCCTTCATCATTGTAATGGTAATAAGCGTAAAGTGAATATTTCTTCACTAATTTATTAGGTTGGTGCAAAAATAATATCGTTTTTTAATGTCAAAAAACGATATTATTTTTGCACCAACCTAATACTTGGACTTTATGTCCTAGCCTTGGTAGTGACAGTTGTCACATTTCGACTGTTGCGACCTTTTCTTAGGTGTCTGATCTAGACATCTTCTGACTCAGACCTTTCATCCATTCATATGGTTAGGCTTGCAGTTCAATTGTCCATACTAAGAGATATCTCCCGTTAATTCAATTATTAGAGAATAATTCAATTATCCACAGTGGAGTTAACAATGTGAATTGATAAAAGGGTTTGGTTTGAAATTCTAGGAACATTATTAGATATGAGAGGAACCTGAAGAAGTCTGGATGGGGACAAACAGCCGAAACATTAGAAGAACCAAAATGAAATTAAAAGTTGAACTCGCTCAGTATATTTCTCTTCTCAAAAATTCAGACAGAAATGATATTGTTTTCATGCTGTTTGTATTATAGTCTTTTTTTTTTTTTTATATATATATATATATATACAGTTTATCTTTAGTGGATAACCATATTTGAATTGAACACTGTTTATTTTTAAACGCTATATTTATTATCATCTACTACCCTGAATATTTGAAAAATCTTATTAAAGAAAAATATTTGCTCTCCAGCAGGATAAATAGTTTATTTTATTTTAGTTTTCATTTTGGTTTAGTTTAGTTTTTATTTCCTACTTTATTTTAGGTGCAAAATAGTGCAACTTGTACACATGTATATTTGGTGCTTTTTTCAAATAAAACACAAGCTGATTATTCATTATGTCCAATTGACAACTATAACTAACGACGTTAATCACTCAGCAGCAGTCAGTTGGTGATTAAATGTCTAATACCTTCTACCTGACTATTTTCAATATTTCATTCAACTTTAAGCTTAAAATTGCTGGTATGTCTAAAGTCAAAAATTGTATGCTTCACACCAAACTACCTGATTCTTGAGATAACATTAATTCCACAAAATTTATTTTAAAGACTCTTAATAATGAGAAATGGTTGAGGTCATTTCGTTGGGGTGTGACTTTGAATCTCATTAGGGCATTTTTTTTTTTTTTTTGCTTGGCTTCCCAATATTCAACATTTTAAGCATATTTTAGAGGTGGGACCAAATAATTCATACCGAGTGTTACAAAACAGACCCGTACATTTCGGTTATCTCCCTTGAAACCGAAGAGCCGGTGGCAACACTTTGTAAGGGAGGTAACTCCACAACACTCGTACAAATGTGTCAGGCCGTTCTGCACCATTTGTGTGTGTGTTTTTTATTTTTTTTTTTTTTTAAGTCTGGCAGTGTATTTTACAAAATGTGAATAAATGTTATTTTTTTAGATGCCTGAAAATGTGTTTTTACTCTTTCTCAGATTTTATTGGACATTTTATTTTTTGAATGAATAAATAATAGTTGAAGTTGTAAAATAAATTTTTGTAAGCTTGCATACACATCAGTGTTTGCAGGTAATATTTGTGTGTAAGTTAAAATGTATTTGTAAGTGTGTTTAAAAATGTATAAATGCTGTGTGTTTAAAAAATGTACAAATACTGTGTGTGTGTGTTTAAAAATGTACAAATACTGTGTGTGTGTGTTTAAAAATGTACAAATACTGTGTGTGTTTAAAAATGTACAAATACTGTGTGTGTTTGAAAATGTATAAATTCTGTGTATTTTTTTAAATGTATAAATACTGTGTATGTGTGTGTGTGTGTATTTTTAAAAATGTATAAATACTCTGTGTTTTTTAAAATGTATAGGTACCGTGTGTTTTTAAAAATGTATAAATACTCTGTGTTTGTTTTAAAAATGATGTATAAATACACTTTTTATCCCCAGCCTATGCATATGTGCATTCTCATTGAAACTTGACCTTGTGTCACATTCTGTCGAAGTAGATGTGCCAATAAATACCTATATTAAGAAATATGTAAAAAATAAATGACCTTACTGGCTTCTCTGATGTCAGTTACATATAATAAATCAAGAAAATGAACTCAACAATTGATTGACTTCAGAGTTTGGCTTTAAATCACTTCTCAGAGCCAGATGTTCAATAAATCTATTGAACCACTTATTAAATCACATATTTGTACTCTTCAGAACAAATGCTAACAATACCTTTCAAATTTTAAATTGTTAACATGTTAGAGTTAGAAACGTAACAATAATTGATCTTTTAACATTAATGCAAATGTTCCCTGACAACTCTATTCTTGGACCTACATTGTTTGTAATTTTCATCAGCGACCATCCTGAGGGCTTCATTTCTCAACTAGGTACCCATGCCAATGACAACTATTTACTTGTGTCTCAATAGTAAATCTGATTAGTTCAATATGGTCAATTTGACAGCTACGCTCAAAAATGACTTACAGTCTGTTGTTAACTAGGGTAAAGAATGACTTGATAATTTTAACACTTCCGAAATAAAAGTGCTCTTTTAATCATCTGAGAGATGCCTTTTTGCCTTTCATCATCAAGGCTGATGCTAACCTCCAAGAGAGTGACTCATTGCGCCTTCTCTGGCTAATCTTTTCTGTTGACATTAAGTGGAAAGGTTACATAGAAGAAAAGGCATTTATGAATCCAATGAATGGAAATTTTGTGGACTTATTTCGCAGTGGAGGCTTGTATTGGTACTAAATCAGTCCTAAAATAGGTTCGACGTGCAAAAGGTTAGGAACTTCATATAATAGGCATTATGCAGTGTAATCTTGTGGTGGTCGCTGATACTTTCGTATTCGACTGTCGTCCGACATTGACTGACTGACTGACCCCTGTTTCTATTACTACTCCTACTTACATTTGGTGGGAGAGTCTATTAACTATAGAATAGATGAGTTTCACTTTAACAAATATAGTTCAAACATTTTGTATTTTTTGGTCGCTGATAAAATTCTCGATGTTATTCATTTTACAGGTTTTGAATCCACAATATTGCAAAACCTTGATCCAGTCTACTTGTTCAGAAAGAGGGATCTATTTGGATTTTAATGTTCCAGAGTGTTTGCTATTTTAAATATCTTCTAATTTGTACTGGGAGAGATATATATATATATATATATATATATATAACGTCATCCACAGGCAGACTGTTTTGCTATATCATTCCCCATTTGAGCACTAAGGAGAAAGGGAATTTTTTAACAACTACTGGTCTAGCATTTATATACATCACATATATAATATATTGAAAGATTCCCTTTCTCTGGCGTGTGCTCATAGCTTAGTCTCAGTCAAATTTCGATCCCAGCTTGGAGCAATCGGATGTCTAGCTACACTGATCTGCTGTGATACACTGAAACGGTCTGTTTTTGGATGATATATATATATATATATAATCTTATGCTCTACTGTTTTGTATTGAGTACTGTTTTTTAAAAATAAAAAATAATTGTTAGGTTGGTGCAAAAATAATATCGTTTTTTACGTATTTTTTAACGTCAAAAAACGATATTATTTTTGCACCAACCTAATACTAAGAACACGTGATTGAAAATATTGTTCTTTATTATTTTAATATATATATATATATATATATATATATATATATTAAAATAATAAAGAACAGTAAGATTTACAATTTGGTATTCTTAGTAATTATTTTATATAAGGTTGGTGCAAAAATAATATCGTTTTTTGACGTATTTTTTAACGTCAAAAAACGATATTATTTTTGCACCAACCTAATATTAATATATATATACATACATACATACATATATATATATATATATATATATATATATATATATATATATATATATATATATATACATATATATATATATATAACAGCTATCTCAGATTAATGATTAAGAATGTCATCAAGCAAATGACACTTGCATGTCTTAGAATCATCCTTCTTTGAATCTCATGGACTGGTGCCATACAATCACAAATAAAGAACTAAGAAAGTAAAGATTACTGGTGATTTGAATATCATCGCTGTGTAAATTGGGCTTTTCTGTGATTTTAAGTATACTACTGCTGTCAGATTGATAATTAAAAATGGCTTCCAGCAAATGAACCCTGAACTAAAGAACTGAACCATATCACTTGTCGATGAAAAATCCAGTCACAGAACCTGTGTTGCTTTTGTCCAAAAAACAAAACAAAAGAAAATAGCAATCAGCATGTTCCAGCCAATTAGAAAAAAGCAAATTTTATTTTTAGACTAATGAAAACACTTTAAAATTTGGTGTCTGCTTTGGAAGATAAAAAAAAATGACTGTACATCAGAATCTTCAGGGCTCCACATCACTGAATAGAAATTTCACATTCTGCTGAATATTGCAGCCTGCACCAAAAAAGTGGATTTTTGAAAACGCATAATTACAACAACAAAAAGTGCTTTTCTCATTCAGAAAATTTTCTTTTTTTTCTATGCTTTTCTTTTTATTGTCTTTTTTCGTTTTAATTTCCTTTTTCTTTTATTCTTTTTTTATTTTATTTTCTTTTTCTTTTTCTCTTCTTTCTCTTTTGTATCCTTCTCTATCCTTTTCTTTTTGTCTTTTATCTTTTTTTCTTTTTCCTTTTTCTGTTTCTCTTTTTTTGTATGCTCTTTCTCTACCCTTTGTTTTTGTCTTTTCCTTTTTCCTTTTTCTTTTCTTTTTCTCTTCTTTCTCTCTGTATCCTCCTGTATTCTTTTCTTTTTATTGTCTTTTTTCTTTGTTCTTTTTCCTCTTCTTTCTGTTTTGTATCCTTTTTTGCTTTTGCTTTTACTTTTTCTTTTCCTTTTTATTTTTCTTCTACTTTTTCAATTCTTTCTCTTCTGTATCCTTTTCTTTTTATCATCTTTTTCTTTACTTTTTCTTTTTCTCTTTTGTATCCTTCTTCTCTGTCCTTTTCTTTTATCGTCTTTTTCTTTTTCCTTTCATTTTTATTTTCTTTTTTCTTCTTTTTTTTCTCTTTTGTACCATACTTCTGCATCCTTGTCTTTTTATCATCTTTATTTCTTTTTTTCCTTTTTCTTTTTCTCTTCTTTCTCTTCTGTATCTTTTTCTTTTTATCACCTTTTTCTTTCATTTTTCTTTTCTTTTTCTCTTCTGTATCCTTTTCTTTTTCTTTTCTTTTTTCTTTTTCTCTTTTTTCACTTCTGTATCCTTTTCTTTTTTTCTATTCCTTTTTTTCTCTTCTGTATCCTTTTCTTTTTCTTTTTCTCTTTTTCTTTTTCTCTTTTTTCTCTTTTTCTTTTTCTCTTTTTTCTCTTTTTCTTTTTCTCTTTTTCTTTTTATCACCTTTTTTCTTTTCCTTTTTCTTTTCTTTTTTTCACTTCTGTATCCTTTTCTTTTCCTTTTTTCTTTTTTCTCTTCTGTATCTTTTTCTTTTCCTTTTTTCTCTTCTGTATCCTTTTCTTTTTCTTTTCCTTTTTCTTTTTCTCTTCTTTCTCTTCTGTATCTTTTTTCTTTTCATCACCTTTTTTATTTTTTTTTTATTTTCCTTTTTTCTCTTCTGTATCTTTTTCTTTTTATCACCTTTTTTCTTTTCTTTTTTTTTCTCCTTTTTTTTTATTTTTTCTCTTCTGTATCCTTTTCTTTTTTTCCTTTTTTTTCTCCTTTTTCTCTTCGGTATCTTTTTCTTTTTATCACCTTTTTTCTTTTCTGTATCCTTTTTCTTTTTATCACCTTTTTTCTTTTCTGTATCCTTTTTCTTTTTCTCTTCCTTTTTTCTCTTCTGTATCCTTTTTCTTTTCCTTTTTTCTCTTCTGTATCCTTTTTCTTTTCCTTTTTTCTCTTCTGTATCCTTTTTCTTTTCCTTTTTTCTCTTCTGTATCCTTTTTCTTTTCCTTTTTTCTCTTCTGTATCCTTTTTCTTTTCCTTTTTTCTCTTCTGTATCCTTTTTCTTTTCCTTTTTTCTCTTCTGTATCCTTTTTCTTTTCCTTTTTTCTCTTCTGTATCCTTTTTCTTTTCCTTTTTTCTCTTCTGTATCCTTTTTCTTTTCCTTTTTTCTCTTCTGTATCCTTTTCTTTTTCCTTTTTCTCTTTCTCTTCTGTATCTTTTTGTTTTCCTTTTCTTTTTTCTTTTCCTTTTCTTTTTTCTTTTCCTTTTCTTTTTTCTTTTTCTTTTTCTTTTCCTTTTCTTTTTCTTTTCTTTTTTCTTTTCCTTTTTTCTTTTCTTTTTTCCTTTTTTCTTTTCTTTTTTTCCTTTTTTTCTTTTTCCTTTTTCTTTTTCACTTCTTTCTTTTCATCACCTTTTTTCTTTTCCTTTTTTCTCTTCTGTATCCTTTTCTTTTTCTTTCTCCTCTTTCTTTTCATCACCTTTTTTTCTTTTCTTTTTTCTCTTCTGTATCCTTTTCTTTTCCTTTTTCTTTTTCTCTTACTCTTCTGTATCTTTTTCTTTTCATCACCTTTTTTATTTTCTTTATTCTTTTCCTTTTTTCTCTTCTGTATCCCTTTTTCTTTTCCTTTTTCTTTTTCTCTTCTTTCTCTTCTGTATCTTTTTTTTTCATCACCTTTTTTCTTTTCCTTTTTCCTCTTCTGTATCCCTTCCTTTTTTTTCTCTTCTTTCTCTTCTGTATCTTTTTCTTTTATTTACTTCTTTCTTTTTCTTTTTCTCTTCTGTATCTTTTTCTTTTTATCACCTTTCTTTTCTTTTTTCTTTTCCTTTTTTCTCTTCTGTGTCTTTTTCTTTTTCTCTTTTTTCTCTTCTGTATCTTTTTCTTTTTTCTTTTTTGTATCTTTTTCTTTTCCTTTTTCTTTTTCTCTTTCTCTTCTGTATCTTTTTCTTTTTATCACCTTTTTCTTTTCTTTTTTCTTTTCTTTTTTCCTTTTTTCCTTTCTTTTTCCTTTTTCCTTTCTTTTTCCTTTTTCCTTTCTTTTTCCTTTTTCCTTTCTTTTTCCTTTTTCCTTTCCTTTTTCCTTTCTTTTTTCCTTTCTTTTTTCCTTTCTTTTTTCCTTTCTTTTTTCCTTTCTTTTTTCCTTTTCCTTTTTTCTTTCTTTTTTCCTTTTTCCTTTCTTTTTTCCTTTTTCCTTTCTTTTTTCCTTTTTCCTTTCTTTTTTCCTTTCTTTTTTCCTTTCTTTTTTCCTTTCTTTTTTCCTTTCTTTTTTCCTTTCTTTTTTCCTTTCTTTTTTCCTTTCTTTTTTCCTTTCTTTTTTCCTTTCTTTTTTCCTTTTTCTTGTCTTTTTTTTCTTTGTCTTGCTCTTCTTTCTCTTTTCTGTCTTTCCTTTTTTCTTCTTTCCTTTTTCATTCCTAAAGATTTAAAATCTCATTTTGGTACCTGACCTCAATGACATCACTATCAGGAACAACACACCAAAGTTTCCAAATCAGATAAAATACAATGATAAAAATTTGATAATCTCAAAACTTTAAATCAGGTTATATTGAGCCAATGAAAAGTCTTTACCTTAAATAATCAAATCCAGTTGTTACTGGTTACCCTACACATCTCCTTTTGTGCCAGACTAAAGTTTTATTGAATACTCACTAAAGTTTAACATACATGCTCACCAAAAAAAAAACTTGTTTTTCTCTTAACACTGCCATTAGTGTATACACTTTCAATGTTTTTTTTTTATTGTTTTAAAAAGCTGTTTCTTGAATCTTAATTAAACCAAACCTGGATTTAGACATTTTCTTTTCTCTTGGGAATTGACATCAAATGTATTAAACACTATTCTATGAAATTGTTTATTCTTGAGAATATTTTTATATTCATAAATATATGATAACTACTTACATAGCAATGTTTTATTATTTACGATATTATAAAGTTTATAGTGATTTTCCCAAGCATAGCTTAGATGTGGCACAAGGCCGAAAGTAGGGAGAAACTAGTGAGGATCAAACTCACTACTCAGTCATAATTGTTCTCGCGAGACAAGCTTGTTAACCATTACATCACCTCGAGGTACCCTATTATAAAGTTTATAATATGGTAAATATAAAAATTGTTTTTGTAGTTATTTCTTTATAATATTCTAAATAATTATAATAATATATTCTTTATAATATAATTTTGTAGTTATTTCTTTTATAATATTTCTTTAAATAACTATGTTTCTCTAATCTGGATTTATACCTTTTCTTTCTAGAGAAATGACAACAAAAATGTTTATGTACAAGAAAACTGTATAAAGTGATTTGGTGTCAACTCTCATGAATAAAATCCATAATCCAATTTCATATGTTTGGGTTTTATTAAAATTGTAAAGATATCTTTTTAAAACAAATTTGCCAACGGAGTATACAGTAATAGCAGTGTCAAGGGAATAAGCCTTATTTTGACACAGTGGGTTTTTTTTGTTGTTTTTTGCAGGTATATAAAACATATTTTTAATACAAACGATTATATTAAAAGTACGAGTACATTTATTTGGATGGTGACTATTGATTTTTTTAACTAATGGGGTAAAAGGTATAAGCCCACTAAGGAAATTTGTTTACAAGTTGCTCTTTGATGTATGTGTTTGCTATATGAGAGTGGGGTAAAACGTTGACCGCAAAGGCAAAAAGTAATTGCTACAATGTGTTCAAATCTGGGGTTAGCTGTTATCTCTTCCACGTCTTCGTAAACTGTGCCTCTTGTCTCTTACTCTCTAACCATATATCACGTGAGGCTCTTTGGCCTTGTACACTGTTGATGAAGTAGAGAGAGGAAGAATAAGCATCTAAATTCTCATAATACGAATAACTTTCATCAACTTGCACGAGTTTATCTCAAATTTGACGACGCCTCTTCCAAAAATCTGAACATTCGTCAAAAGGACCCTGAAAAGCAGCTTTGCCGAGGTAGGTCAACTTTTTAATATTTACCAACTTCCCCAGAAAGTATGATGGGGCACAAGGCTGAATCCGAGTTCTAGTAGTAATAATAGACGTAATAGTCTCAAGTCATTTAAATCTAATTTGAAGCAATGTTATTATTTGACTATTTTTCTTTCATCTTATTTCTGTTGCTTTTATACCTTGTGGTAATCACAGTGTTATTTCAATGAAGCATTATCATTATTATTTCTTTTGTGTCTTTACACAAAGGTGTAATAATAAACATAATAGTTTTAAGTTGTCTGAATTTCTTAACTGAAGCATTTTTTTTCTTTTTTCTTTTTTTCTTGTTCTTTTTCATTTTTCTTTTTCTTTTCTTCTTTTTCTTCTTGTTCTTTTTCTTTTCTTCCTTTCTTGTTCTTTTTCTTCTTGTTCTTTTTCTTCTTGTTCTTTTTCTTCTTGTTCTTTTTCTTCTTGTTCTTTTTCTTCTTGTTCTTTTTCTTCTTGTTCTTTTTCTTCTTCTTCTTGTCCTTCTTGTTCTTGTCCTTCTTGTTCTTGTTCTTCTTTTTCTTGTTCTTCTTTTTCTTCTTGTTCTTTTTCTTGTTGTTCTTCTTTTTCTTATTTTTCTTATTATTATTACTGCCCCTTCCCTCGTTTGTTCGCACAAGCATTACACCCGACCAGTATCTCATAAGTAATGGAGTATTTGATTTTGATTGGGTGAGACGACAAAAGACATTGAAGACGCTACTTGGTTTTAGTGAATAACTAACAGAAAGAAGATGGATGTCTTTAACGTCTGCTTCAATGAAATGGAAAATGTCAATTTCAAAGCTTTTCATTTGTATCAATTTACTTCTTAAAATAACAACCAGTATTTCTATTTATAATTGTCATGGATGATTCGAAATCACACAAAAGTCGAAAGAAGCTCTTATGATAAGAAACAAAACTTTTACAAACTTGAAGAAGGTTTTCAGTGATAGAATTCTATAGATTAATGAACAGCTGTTTCCCTTTGACTACAACAAAACTGAATATCTCTCCCTCTCGCTCACTCCCTCACTCTCTCTCCCCGTCACTCTCCCTCCCTCTCTCTGTTTATTTTTAGTTATTTTTCTTCGTTTATTTAGAACCAACAGCGAATCAGGAACGAATGATAATTCGCATGTTAATTCATTTAATTGATAAGATATTTCAAATATTTTTTTCTCAGTCATTCTGATTTGTCTCGTCTTGAGAGCCAGGCCAGCTGTGAAGCACACTATTTAAATAAAAACAAACAAATCCCACAAACACAGAAAAGGTACCATAAGGATGGAGGTCAATTGTCGTGTACTATCCATGATTTTGGTGTGTTTCTGCCTCACCTTACAGCATGTCTCCGGGGCTACATGGCGTGGGAAAGGTAGGTATGAGTAGTCTTTTATTGTGCTAAGTAACTTTTGAATCTTTAACCCTCCTGTGGCTCTACAGAAGGATGCTGAGGATACCACAGACCGAACATATGAGCAACAACAAAGTTCTAGTGAAGATGGAAACAAAAAGCAAACTTATTTTTAACACCAGGAAGGGACAGCTGGAATTTCTAGTACATACAATGAGGAAATAGGGCTTGGAAAATCTGATAGTCACAAGGACAGATAGAAAGCAAGAATGACAGAAAAAAAAGCTATAACATATTTTGTGGGCTTGAGTAAATGGATGGCAGAACAGGGCTTGGGAGAAATACAATAAATTGTGGAGAGCCATGACCGTCTATGCCCTGAGGGTACACGGCCCTTCTTTTTCCTTGCTGCATCATCCATTCAAACTCATCAATTAGTTTATTCACGGTTTCCCCTGCTTCTCTTGATCTCAGTATGCCTTATATGTGTTAAATTCCCTAAGTCGTCTTTCCTCATTATGTCCAAGAGATTTCTGTTGACTGTAAGTATCAGTGTCTTTATAGTTCCTACTTTTCTTAAAACTTCCTAATTGCTCACATGTTCTGTCCATGACATTCTCGGCATTAATAGAACCACATTTCTGTCACTAAGTTTTTTCTTTTTCTGTGAAAAGATTTTCCAGTATACTTTGCTATATAGGAAATCAAGTATTTACACAGCTGGCCGTGAATTTAAGTGCACTACTAGATTAGCAAGAAGGTCTCATCAATTCACAGTTGAATTAAAAGGAATTAATTTTCCTTATGTTTTCCAATTTTGACCATTGTCCTTTGTGTATAGTAGTAATACAAATTTTTCTTGGACTTGTTCAAGAAAAATTTGGATTACTATTTAATAATATGTAGAAATAACCACTCTTTGCCTGATGAAGATCGAAATACCAGAAACCCTTGTAGCAAAAATATTGAAAATAAAGTATAATATATATTTTTAAAAAAATCCACATTATAACCAAAAACATTTGCGGCTTGTCTCCTCACTTATATATATATAATATATATATATATATATTAAAGAGAGGACACTATATATATATATATAAAGTAGATTGTTCTAGTTCCACTGCCATGTCTCTTCCTGATCTCAAAGTATCAGATATCTCCCTTTAACTCAATTCTCCAAGATTTGTTCACTTATGCTGTAGTTAGGTATTGAACCCAATAATTCTTTAGACTGTCACTCGATTCAACCAACGGTTTTATGGAAAAAGTAATTACAATACCTCATCTCAGAAATATAGACACATTAAAGTTGAATATGTTTACTGGTAACGAGTTTCGTCCTTCAAGACTTCATCAGGCTAAATTATTCACACTTTGTCAAACATTTCCCTTTATATATATATATATATATATTGAACAATAAAAAAAATATTAAAAAATTAAAATTTTTAGACACACTGGGTTGTAGATTAATATTCTTTCGTTTTTATTATTATTATTTTATTTAGATTCCTCGACTAGTTTCGGCCAAAATGGCTATCATCGGGAGGAGAAATATTTCTGCTAGCTGGTAGCAGTAAACTACAGAAATGAATGTCTTGATGGAGAAAATGAACTTTTGTCTATAGTATTCATTTGTTTTTGTTTTTTATTTTTTTATCTTTTTAACATGAATCTTTTAACATTCTTTGTATTGGTCAAACAGTCTCTTTTAAGTTGTTATTTGAGATAAGAGCTGGATGGATCTATGCTTCTCTGAATTTTATTGGTCCTGGAGATATATGCTCGTTGCGGAGGAGAAATGAGGAATCAGTGAAAAAAAAGAAATATATAAGTGATCAACTATGGATATGCATGTGTCTTCCAAGGTCTTTTAGACAGATGGAACATGTGGTTGACCCATTTCATTTGTGATATAAATGTAACAAATATATAATATATATATGAAGAAATATAGTATTATGGTGTGCTATGTTTATGGGATAAAGTGCTCAATATCAGAGAGCGTGTGTAAATATAAAAGTGAACATTGAAGTCAACACTTAGAGGCGACAGTCTGTTTCATGCTACATGAAATCGTCAGGCCACCTGATATATATATATATATATATATATAATGTCAAAAAGACGTAGCTGTTGCGATAAAATTTCCTAATAAAAATATAAGAAAAGCTAATGAATATAAATAAAAAGTACATTTTTAAGAAATGAAAAAAAATTCTCCATTTTTTTTTTTTTTTTTTTTTTTTTTAAACAATTAAGAAAAAAATAATTTTTTCATTCATTTTTTTTGCAAAACCTAAAAATTATTAGGTTGTGGTGCTAATCGCAAGGAAGGTGACCAATGGTTCTTGAAACAATGTGCGGTGTGTCGTTGCATGGAAAATGATGACTACTCTTGTTACAGGTAAGAATTAACAAAACATCTTTTTTTTTTTTTCCGCATTTGCTCTTCTTTTTTTACAGCTTTTTATTAAGACTTAGAATATCTGCTATCTTATCGAAACACGTTGGGATGTTCAGTTTAGTGAAGTCGATTCGAAGTGACTAAATCAAGGTCGGTGCAATATTTGTCAGTCTAGAGATGTTCCGTATCTAGACGCTCCCTTAAGAATGTAGTACCAGTCTTCGTTGGTAATTGTTTACCGAATGTACTTAGCGACATTAAATAGGCATAAAAGTAACGAAATATTATTCGTACAACGTTCTGAATAGAAGAACACTATGGCAGTGATTAACTTCGACATAGTTTCTGTAATTTCTTAGAAAATTTAACTTTGAAATTCCATCAAGTGTTTCTGTAGAAATTGAATTTTTTTTGTTTTTGTTTAAAAGCCTACTGGTTTGTGTTGTTGAACCGCCGCTTGAGTATTGAGAATTTGAATCGCCTTGTTAACGTGTGTTGCATCTCTGTACTTGGACAGAGTGTGCTCAGGGGGTTCTCCGTCAAAGGACAGAGGGGTAACTGAGAAAATTATACTGAAAAGGTGCCCAGCCCTGAGGAACAGCGGCCTGAGGCCGTGCCCTCCCATTACACCAGAGGGAGGGCATCGATGCTCGCACCGAGGCCAGCGCAACTGACAATTGCAGGGGCTGAGGGGAATTTTTGTTCCTGTCCCCGGTGTACGCGCTCGGGTCCCCACCTAAAAATAGACCTTGTGTCACATCTCGTCCGAGTGGGAGGACAGAGTAAATACCGGGTGTTGAGTTCCGTGAGTAGTGTTGTCGTTTAGGACAGGCTCCCATTACTGATAAAGGTGGATGTGTTGTATTCAAGGGGATAATAGAGGGCTCCAAACAAACTGTTTGGAAACTTGTCTTCAGCATTCTTTTCGTATAAACTAAAACTGATAAACTATTATATATTATATATATAATATATATTATATATATATATATATATATATATTATATATATATAAGCGACCGTATATGCGCGTGCTGGTGTGCATAGTCTGGTAACCAAATAAATAATTACCAAATTTAGCTAAGAGGTGTAGACATAATAGTCCTCAGAGACAGAGCTAAGAAATATATGTTAATAAATACATATACCTACGTTTGGTGTGCGACTTAAGTTTTTTTGTTGGTTACCCAACTTGTCGGGCATATTGTTTATTTAAAAAACTAAACAAATGCTGATTCATAGTTCAAAATTAAAATAGTACAAAAATAGTATTAAAGCAATACTAGGCTTTAAGTACAGGAAATGAGGTGTAGGTATGAGTCAATAATAATAAAAAAAGAGGAATTGAAGTACACTTAAAATTTGAACAATAGACGTTTGTAAAATTACCTTTGACTGGTTAAAGGGAGATAATCAGTGTATGATCTGAAATAAGAGCGGGCAGAAAATAAAAATTTGAAATTAAATTTAGACGAAAAGTGGGTTATCCAGGATTACAATATTTTAAGAGAAACATTTTTAATGTATACAAGTAGAAATAAGCTCATTCTGTTTATTGAGTAGATTTGAATTATTAAGATTTTTTTTTTGTAAACATAGATTGCACCTGTCCCTTCTGCCTGGAAATAGATTGATTTTAGCGACTAATTCCCAATTCAGTGCGGGTATGCAGCTATCTCTTTTGATATATTACTGTTATTCACTCAATACAATGTTCATGAGCCACTCAAAGTAGAGTGTTACTGGGTGAGGTTGTAGAAAAAGGTAAACCCGAGACATGAAAAGATTAAGATTGTAGTTATCATGGAAGTATCCTCTAAGGAGTCTGTTATATGATGTTGCGGTTTTGGCAAGTAACTTATTCGAAAGGAACTTCTGTTTTACCAATTAAATACGAAGGGAATAAGGATGATTCGACCCTTTGGACGTGGCATGGATGCGAAGTTCTGAACTGGTGGGAGAATGGAATATAGCGCATTAGAACATTTGCCATGGAAATAGCGAGAGGCCTGAGACGTTTTGTCTCTGGGAAAGGGGTTGTAGGGTAGAAGTTAATTTGCTTAGAAGTTCGCGTGAACATTTTTGAACTGTTCCAAACCTGGAAAGTGAGGATTGATCAGCTCCAGCTCTTATTTGATAGTAATACTAAAACGTTTTATTGATATATTCTTTAATCGAATTCGCCTCATGTAAGGCAGTAAAGCCACTAAGACGCAAGGGGTTACTGGTTGTGATTATGAAGGAGCGAGAACAATAGAAGATGAATCAGGAAAACAGAAGATAGCGATTAACATTGCATTTGAATTCTTGATGATCAAAGTTGGCCGGAAATCATGAAGACGGAAGAGAGTGCCACAAACGAGAAGTGCAAGAAAAGAAACTTTAAGCATAGAATTTACAGCTACATCTAGCCAATTCAACTGTAAATTGATGAGACCAAAGTGCCAATCTAGTACTGCGCTTTAATTCATAAAATCTACGTACCATAGCGAAGAACTCATCCGAACAATTACCATGAAACTATTTATAGAAAAGACACAATGAAGCAACGTTCCGGTGGCGGGAATGTCTGAAACCGAGACGCCAGGTCAGGACCAATAATATTGCTGATTCTTCTTTGGATTTTACCAAGAATCTCTAAATATACAACAGGAGCACTGGACCATATGTGGCAGTAATATTTTAAGCATGGACGAATGGTAAACTTATAGATATATAAAACAGATTCTGGAGAGAAAAATTGTCTCGCATGACACTGTGGACCAACTTTCTTAGCAGCAGACTTCTCAATGGATTCAAGATAGTCTTTCCACGTCATGTGAGCCGAGAACTTAACCTGTTGCGGTAGCAACGGGACGGATGAATTTGGGAAGGTTGTCATTTTAGATAGGTATAAGGATTCTAAAACAATTATCTGCCCTAACACAGAAAGTGTCACGTGACGAGCGGGAAAACAAAGTCAACGTCACTCAGTTTCCGACCAGTAAGCAAACTGGACTGATGTCTTTTTCTTTATCATTTGAACATTCATTTCGGGCCAGTCGTGCAGGGGAGATAACCCTGTCTTATTTTTCTTTGGAAATGAATGAAGTTGTACGCATTCAAATTATAACATTTTTTTTTTTTTTGATAATTAATAATACGAAGTGACTCGGTTCACTCGAAAAAAATATTTCCTCAAGTAAAAACATTCGTCAGCATCGAAAAATATACTTTTTACCGATTTAAGAGGGGTCTTGATCATAATATCGATAGTACAAAAATAAAATTGATCTCTGACTTTTCACAGAGGTATTGGGCTTAACTGTTATTTATAGATGTCAAGTTTAATTGTGCTTCAGCTTATCTGTATTTTTTTTTCTTGTTATAATTTGCTGAATTTTTAAAATTTGTTGTGTGTCGGGTGTTTCTTCGGAAGTTTATGTATTGTACAGTAATAATAGCTATTTATCTTAAATTAAAAAAAATAATCGGGTATATACTTTTAATTGGTAAATTTTTGTTTTTTTTAAATAAAAATGTATATGTACGTTTGTTCTTTATTTACAAGAAAAGAGACTATGGCCCAATAATTCTGTAAAAAAATCAAGATCCAATTTTACACTGTATCTATATGAAGAAGACTCCGCCTAAAAATTATTATATATTTCATTCTGACAATGCTAGTGTACAAAAAACAACTAAAAAAAAACATTTCTCTATGGACCACTTTATTTAAGTAGTAGTGGGGGGTGTAATATTTTCGGTGAGGGTCAGTTCTAAAAAACGACACGGCAAGGTATCGGACCGTGTGAGTTTTTATTTCAAATGATTGTTTTCGCGGGAACAAATCTTTCGTGTCGTTAGGAAAAATCTTTCTCGATTAAAGGGGAGTAACTCGTGGGTGATTAAGGTCCGTATTACAGGTACGTTTATTTGACTACGCAGAGTAGGTCAGTATTATAACCGGCTTCTCCACTAAGACAGGATGTGACAAAAAGTCGATTTTTTTTTATGTGTGGAGCGCCATAAACATACGTATGCATATGGGTAAAAGACAACCTTTTTTGCCGTCCTGGGTAAGACGATAAACTACATCCGCGTCCTGGTTATGACAATAAACTACATCCACGTTCTGGGTAAGACGATATACATCTGCGTCCTAGCTAAGACGATAAACTATGTCCAACAGCAAGACCTCTGATCAGGAGGTTTTAAGGAGCGTGGAGTCACCTCTTAATTGCTGGTGTTCCCAGGTCCGCCCTGACCCGGGGTGGTAGCACCTGTTAGGGTTCCAGGTATAGGAAATTAGTTAACCCCCAAAATGGGGTCAAAACACTATGAAAGTGTAAAAATAGGTTTTAATGCCATAAATACTTTGTAAAAAAAATAATTATTATTGCCATCAATAAATTTTTGAAGAAAAAGAATATTACCAGCAATAAAAATCTTGTTGGCATTAAATAACCTATTGAGTTTGATATGCCGTAAAACAAAATAAAACAAACTAAAGCAAAAATGATGCCCAGTCTCTTCTACCACTGTGATGCTGGAATCGATCGTATGGTTGGAATCCCCGGGGATGAGGTGCCATCTCTTTTCTAAAACGTTTACTCGTGGGGAAAAAGCAAACTCTAGAGTACGTCACTTGAGAGGAACCAATGAAAGTTTTGTTAATAGAAATACGATGAAAATGGACAAAAGTTTATCTGATATAATTTCTACTTTCCATATTGACTTAATGGTCTAAAGCAGAGGTTTAATACTCAACGACACAAACGGGCCATTAATTACCGCGGGAGAGGCGCTGATGGCTCGTCGCCAGGACAATGACTTCCAAGCAAGAAGCTGTAGGCGGGTTCCCAGCAATGAAGTAGCCTGAGGACATTAGGAATAGATTACGAATCAGCTGCTGGGTGTATAGGTGTGTATCTAGTGTTTTAATGTATTTGAAAACCTCGACGATCTCATTATTATGTAAACCAATTTTTATTAATTATTGAGAGATGATATATTTAAGTAACGATTAGTTAGGATGAGGATATATTCTCCATTAGAATTGGTTCCTGAAAGCAAAAACTAATTTTAAGCTCAAACTAACATGTATATGTCTGGAAATCTTTCTCTCTATCTATATATGTATATATTTTATGTATATATATATATAATTACATAGAACAGAAATTCAAAGTTACCTCATTCGAATAGCTATTTCAACCGATAAGACCTATGTTGGCATTGTCAACTCAGAAGTTTGAAGGAATCAGATTTTGAGTTGACAATGCCATCATAAGACACATTGGTAGAAATATCTATTCGAATGAGGTAAATTTGTATTTCTATTCTATTATAATAAATACATTGAGCTCTTTTTGTGGATCAGTTTTAATATTTTATATTAAAATTCACTTGGATTATATGCGAACGGATTATTACCTCTGTGTGTGTGTATATATGTGTATATATATTAAACGTTATTTTAAATGGATACTCGTATTTGAGTAGATGATCTGTTTTTATTCATTCATTTAAACATTATATTTATTATCTACCGGCCTGAATATTCGAGAAATCTTGTTTGAACAATATGCGTCCTAAGGCAGGATTTGAACCCGCGTCTCCTACGGGAAACCGTCAGTAGATCTGACATGCATTAGATCAACTCGGCCACGTAAGACCTCCTGATCAAACAAAGCCCCGAATAGTGCTTTTGAACACGTATCTTCCTGATTCTCGAAATATACAAATGTATGTTATCTTTTAATTTGCGGGGAGTGTGTGTAATGTATGTACGTGTGACCCTCATCACCTTTGCAAGCATGTCTGTCTAGTTGTGTTGAGGGTGGTAGTGGTTAAGGGAGTCAGCTGGTGTCATCGTCTATGTAATAGCAGTAGAGTATATTCAATTATGCAAAAATTATAATGTGTGGGAGAGAAATATGTTGGGGGTTTGATCTATGGGGTTTATATATTAAAATATATATATTAATATATTATCAATTATATATTAATTCTGTGCTGGTTAGTTTTCGGATTCAACACCAAGTGTTTTGAGGCGCAAAATCCATTTGTCTTCATGTTCTTCTCGTATTTTCCTGTCTTTCTATTTCAATAACAGTGAATTTTGCATGGCTATTAAAATCATGTTTTTGTAGGAGGAAATTTTGTTCTACAGATAATAATCTTTCGTGGGGTACCCACTTAATCTAATTCCGATAATCATTAATATTTGTAATGAAAGGGCCATTCAGATTTTCCCCGCATATTGTTTCTGGTATAGTGTGCATTTTAATAAGTAAATTATGTTATGACTTCTACAGTTGTTGTAGCTTTTGAAAGCTGCTTACTCTGTGTGCTGGCTCTCAGCAATGAAGTACTCTGACTCCCTTAGGGGTAGATTACCAACCAACCGCTGGTAGGAGCAGGTCAACGAATTGGTGTCTCTAATGTGGTTACAACATAGGTTCCTTTTGTTGGGAAAAGCCTGTTGTTTTTATTCTTGGTCTATTTCGTATTACTTTATAGTCTGAAATTTGGATATTACCAATAATTTCCTTAAGGTTCTTTGCTCTACGATATGCTAAAAGGCCGGGTTACTCAAAATTTTTAGGGTCTGGTTTCAGATGTAGTATTTCCTAGTGATATTTGATTATTTGTAATTTGATAGTGGTGGTGGAGTAGTATTGAAAGTGCTTACTACAGATGCATCTGGATTTATTTTTAATTTTATTGTGTCTTCTCTCGGTGTAGGAATGTTTATATCTACTTATTGTGAATTGTAGTTCGAGATTTCTAGTGTGTTTAGTTAAAAGGATGCGTTTCAACAATGAAGACTTAAGTGCTTGTGAATAGGGAAAGTTCTCTTTGAGTTGTTTTGGGTGGGAGGGCTTAAAGTGTAGGTAGTTGTGGGTGTCGTTGATTTTAGTGTGTAGTGTCGTTTGTAGTTTTCTATTTTTATCAATATAGATACGGGAGTCTCGAAATGTTACCGACCTTGATTTTTTTGTGGTCGAACTTGATGGATTCGGGTACCGTGTTTAATGGCATTTCCTCATTGCCAGTGTATATGAAGAAGATATCATTGATATATCCTGCGTATAACATGCAATCATTACCGATTAAAAGATAAATATAGGTCTCCTCAAATTTGCCTATGAAGACCGTGGCAAATGATGGCGCTACAACGGTGGCCATGATACATCATTTTACTTGTAGGTTGTGTCTTCCATTGAAATCAAAACTATTCAATGTGAAAATGTGTTTCATAAGTTTTATGATTATTTTTTTTTTTTCTTTTTGAGATTCTTGTTTTGTTCTTTTACTAAGTGATTCTTTAAGAGCGGTTAGATTTCGTTGTGTTTGATGTTGGAATAAACAGATCTGGCGGACTGGGTTTACTGATAGAATTAAAAGTCCATTACAAGAATATGGCGGACTCAAGTTGAGTCCAACCGGAGATGTAAAGAAAACAAACAAGACCGAGATATAACAAATATATGTATTAAACAACAAAATTTACATTGGACAAGGACATCAACATTTGAGTTTGTGCGTGAACGTAAAGAGTTTGTATTTTGACGAATGTTCGTACGTACGTGTATGTGTGTGTTTCATGGCGTTTTCCCATAAGTCAGCAAAAACGAAAATCTCTGCGAGAGATCACGTCCTTTAAAAATGAAAAGTAAAAAGCGGACGAGACAAGAAATCGCCAAGTATTTATAGTGTAGGAGGAGTGTCCCCTAGTGAACAGTTAGGAAATTAAGGAGGAGTTAACTCCTATACGTGCATGGTAACTAGAGTTGTATTTTCTGGTACTGTTTGTGTTTAATTCTATTTAGTAGGTCTGTTGTGTCTCTGATCTAGGATTTTACTTCCTTCGCTCGGGGTTGCATGTAGTGGTGGTCTACGTATTTGGATATTTTAGTCGTGTGGCAGTTAAATGACGGAATAAGCGGCCTTCCTGGGTTGTTGCTTTTGTGAAGGAGATAGAAGCGGGCAGGTGTGATGTTTGTGGGTGCAAGTGTTTTGCATGTTTCCTTGTCAATTAGTTTATTTTGAAGCATCATTCATGTTTAGCGAGCTTTTTAAGATTTTGGCTATTGAAGGAGTGGGTATGTGGCTAGGCTTTTCTAGGTGTTTTCGTCGGCTAGTTGGTTATTGAACTTTTTAAGATATTCTTTGATGCCCCAGATAACTTAGTCATTTCACAGGCTGACAAAAGTGGTGCCAAAGTCATCTCTATGCGTCAGCGTGTCGAGCTCCCCAACCCGTTCCCTTTCGGTGATATGTATGTGGCGGCTTATGTATTGTTATGATAGCAATGTAGATGTATATAATATTAAGATGAAAGCATTATTTATTTTTGTTTTATCATTCTACCCCCAAGCAAGACAATGAAATCACTAATACGGAAAGTGTTACTGAGTGTGAGAGAATATAAGAACAAGAATTAAGGAGACAAATGATGACGTTGATCTTCAAAAAGTAAAATGCAATGCGTAATGGGAAGCAAGAAACCGGAAGAGAATTCCAAGTGCAAGAGAAGAAACTGTTATCATAGGACTTACGGTAACGTGTAGCCATGTCAACTGTGGCAGTTAGGTCTCCTCATTTTAATCTCCTGGGTGCCCAGTGAAAAAAGAGCTAAATAAATTTCATTCTGAATTTAACAATTATGCCGAAGCTGAACAATCATCGTAGATGTTCGAAATGTTTGCCTGAATGTTCAACACAAAGTTGTAAATGTTGTCACCAAGAAAGAGTAGCTTTACGGATTGTGTCAAGGGGAATTTCATTCCAAGTTTCAATTAAGTTCCACTTGAATGAATCAATATCGACGATGCCACGACGACAGTGTTGCAAGTGAGTTAGGTGTATACTCCAGATACAGTGACCCATAAACCTTCAAATCTGGGCTTTTTAGAGGGCCACTGAGATAGACCAAATAGAGCTGGTGTATTTTCTCGAAGAATAAATTTGCCACTTTTTTTTTAAACTAGGCATCCTGCAGTACAGAAAAATTGTTATGAAAATATTTACAGAAAAGGCAGAGGAAAGCTATGTTACGGTTGTGTGAAAATGATTGAAGCCGAGATCTCCAGGCAGTTAATTTTTATTTTCATTAAATAATTCCGACTTTCCCCCACAATTTAAAGAACTTTTTTTTTCTTTTTTAGATAGAACTTGAAGCAAAATAACATTCCGAAGAGATCAAGTATATTCAGTTTTTACAATGCTGTGTGTGTTTTAATGATTTGCAACGGTGGTGGTGTCGGGGTGATGGCATTTTGCCAAAGTTGCCCACGAGCGCAAAGATGACGCAAAATTATACGTTTGCATGCAGTGAAGGTCTAGCTTTGTTTTGATAGGTTTTGTTTTACTTTTTATGTCGCCAGTTTTGTAGCAGAGAGCCTCTGGGATAGACTAATTAGAGCTGGTGTATTTTCTCGAAGAATAAATTTGCCGCTTTTTTTACTAGGCATCCTGTAGTACAGAACAATTCCTATGAAAATATTTATAGAAAAAAAAAGAAGCTATTTTACGGCGGTGTGAAAGTGATTGAAGTCCAAATCTCCAGTCAGGAATAATAATGATACAGCTTCTTCATATATTTTTGTTTTGTTTTTTTAAGAATCTCTAAGTACATAGACTTATGTATGTTGCTTATTATTCTGTAAACGGGAAGAATAATCTCCATAAATTTGTTTCTTCTAGCTGCGGCATTCTAAAGCTATCCCCAAAGAAAGGCTGTTATGTCGACTACGAAGACAGAAGTGCCGATTATCCAATTTGCTGCGGAAAGCGATACATCTGCCGAGGTGACCCTCGCTTTGATCCGAAGAAATTCAACGATTATTGGCAAAATCAAATAGTTGGCTGAGGGGCAAAACTCCTGTCGTCTACGCCTACCAGTATCGTGACATGAAAGATATTTTTTGTTTGTTTGAAAGGTAATAGAAAAATAGTGACTATATTAGGTCATTTTTGGTTTGTAATACTACAACTCGGCCAATATATCTTTCATTTTTTTTTCTTGTATACGAGCTTTACAAGTCGATTCATCTTGAAGAAGGCTGGAGAATATATAGGCTGAATGAACATGTTAAAACATAGGCGTAAACAACAGTTTGAAAGAGATTAAAATAAGTCATATCAAAAGTGTAAAAAAACTCTCGTAGAAAATAAAGTCTTGTTGTATTTGCAGATTTGTTTTAATATCTGATAAATACTAGAAACATAACGAAAGAAAACGAAATGATATTTATTTGAAAATTTTGCATTTCTTTCTGAATTGAGCTGGTTTGTTTACTATCCACAACGCAGACATGTTTAGTAACCTCTCCGTAATCATGATGCAATGTGTGTTGGCTGCTTTTCGAGCGCCCAATTATGCTAGCCAAAGCATTATTGAATTAGCGAGACTCACCATCCATTCCTTGCGAACAACATTGTCATTCTGTCAAAACTGTACATAGACACGTAAGGACGCTTCTCCAAAACCTGTGTGTGAAAAGGAGGATATTGGGATTTTGGAACAAATTAAATTGTAAATGTCAGTAAATCAATTTGGGCAGAATCAAAGGATCATCCTGGAAAATGTTTCTATAGAATTCTATCGTCCGCTGTAAAATGAACACAAAAGACAGAAGGAATAATAAGTGAGAGACGAGTAAATGGTAAATACTAAATCATTTATTTAACACAGTGGAAGAGACAGGGGGGAATAGATGAAAAAGAATAGTAAGAAAAGTGGTTGACACCATCAATATTTGTGTCCCTGAAGCCAACGACTGTGAACCAGACGTTGGTAGAGTTGTCAAACTGACGGCTCCGCTCAAAGTTGTTGAGTAGGTGGTCAGTGACTGCGAGTCGCAACCATCACGCATTAACTCCGTCTGGTAGATCTGGGCACCGAGACTCCAGTCTGGACAAAGTATAGACATAATATATTAGTTAGGTATCTCCATACACCATCTTACAAAGCATTTTAAAAATGATTACTAAAATAAACAATTCTAAAAAGATTATAATTCAGTCGCTGATTTATAATTAGTAAAAAATAGTTTTTACATAATTAGAAATTAGTACGGGATATTAAAAATAGGTATACGAATTTTTCGGAGGTACCTAATGTTTGTTTGTTTCAGAGGGGAACAAGCCTTCAAACACGTGACCTATGAAACATACTAAAAAAAAATATAACATTTTCACGCACAAAAATTCTTTATGGTCAAAAGTTTTCGAAGTATGATTTGTATTAAGATTTTACCTTCGCTTACAAAATAATACTTTTCAATTAATAACTCAATATAACCCACCTTATTACTTGGAACAATTTAAAAACATTTTTTTAAACTTAAAGTAATGTCCTTAATGTATATTATTTATAAGCCTATTAAATTAGATAGTTTTATTGCAAATTTTTAAACAGATGGCAGTAGATGTGAAAAAAAAAAAAAAACAAAAATGATAATTTACTTCCTCCAAGGAATCCTACTTATAACAAATTTGCGAACTTGCAAATTTGTTATAAGCAGGATTCCTTGTAAATTGTAGAAAATTCCATAACATTGGCGGGTATTTTTAACATTCTAAAAATATAAATTTCAAAAGAAATTAATTCATTTTTGAATAAGTTCTGAAAGTTTCATTAAAATCAGACATTTGATTTTTGCAAGAATTTCCAAATGAAACTACACTAAAAATGTCCATTAGCATAAGTGCTACAAAGTTTACAAAAAAAAAAAAAGATTTTTTTGAGCCATATTTAGAACGTGTTAAATACTTTGACGATAAAACTTTTATAATCATAATTTATTGATTTTAGCGAATTATCGGAGGTACCTCTATTAAGAGATTGAAAAGTTTCTAATTAAATAATGAGCATGTTTTTTTATGAGGATTCAGAGCTGATATTCTGTAACTAGGAGGTCCACTTTCAAAAGAAATTGATTTATAATGCTGAGGACTTGTCCTTAGAGCTGATAGAAACATTGGAAACTTTTTCGTGTGAGTAGGAGGAGAAAAAGAAAAGTGAAATAGAAAAAGAGGCGAGAGAGAGAACGAACGAACGGAGAGATGGATAAAGAACAGAGAGAGTGAGGAGGAGGAGGAGAACTAAGGGAGAGAGAAAAAAATCTGACAGGGAAAGAACGGAGAGAAAACGAAGGGAGAGAGAGAAAAAAAATCGGAGAGTGAGAGAACGGATACATGGATAAAGAACAGAGAGAGTAGAGAAAAAAATAGGAGAGGGAGAGAACGGAGACGTGGATAAAGAAGAGAGGGAGAGAGAGAGAGAAGAGAAAAAAATAGGAGATGCAGAGAACGGAGACGTGGATAAAGAAGAGAGAGAAAGAGTAGAGAACGAAGAGAAAGAGAGAGAGAGTAGAGAACGAAGAGAAAGAGAGAGAGAGTAGAGAACGAAGAGAAAGAGAGAGAGAGTAGAGAACGAAGAGAAAGAGAGAGAGAGTAGAGAACGAAGAGAAAGAGAGAGAGAGTAGAGAACGAAGAGAAAGAGAGAGAGAGTAGAGAACGAAGAGAAAGAGAGAGAGAGTAGAGAACGAAGAGAAAGAGAGAGAGAGTAGAGAACGAAGAGAAAGAGAGAGAGAGTAGAGAACGAAGAGAAAGAGAGAGAGAGTAGAGAACGAAGAGAAAGAGAGAGAGAGTAGAGAACGAAGAGAAAGAGAGAGAGAGTAGAGAACGAAGAGAAAGAGAGAGAGTAGAGAACGAAGAGAAAGAGAGAGAGTAGAGAACGGAGAGAGTAGAGAGAGAGAGAGAGAACGAAGAGAGAGAGAGAAGAGAACGAAGAGAGAGAAGAGAACGGAGACGTGGATAAAGAAGAGGGAGAGAGAGTAGAGAAAAAAATAGGAGATGCAGAGAACGGAGACGTGGATAAAGAAGAGAGAGAGAAAAAGTAGAGAACGAAGAGAGAGAGTAGAGAACGAAGAGAAAGAGAGAGAGTAGAGAACGAAGAGAAAGAGAGAGAGTAGAGAACGAAGAGAAAGAGAGAGAGTAGAGAACGGAGAGAGTAGAGAACGAAGAGAACGGAGACGTGCATAAAGAAGAGGGAGAGAGAGTAGAGAAAAAAATAGGAGATGCAGAGAACGGAGACGTGGATAAAGAAGAGAGAGAGAAAAAGTAGAGAACGAAGAGAGAGAGAGAGTAGAGAACGAAGAGAGAGAGAGAGAGAGTAGAGAACGAAGAGAGAGAGAGAGAGAGTAGAGAACGAAGAGAGAGAGAGAGAGTAGAGAACGAAGAGAGAGAGTAGAGAACGAAGAGAGAGAGAGAGAGAGTAGAGAACGAAGAGAGAGAGGAGAAAAAAAATAGGAGATGCAGAGAACGGAGACGTGGATAAAGAAGAGAGAGAGTAGAGAACGAAGAGAGAGAGAGAGAGAGTAGAGAACGAAGAGAGAGAAGAGAACGGAGAGAGAGAGTAGAGAAAAAAATAGGAGATGCAGAGAGAGAAAGAGTAGAGAACGAAGAGAGTAGAGAACGAAGAGAGTAGAGAACGAAGAGAGTAGAGAACGAAGAGAGTAGAGAACGAAGAGAGTAGAGAACGAAGAGAGTAGAGAACGGAGAGAGAGTAGAGAACGGAGAGAGAGTAGAGAAAAAAATAGGAGATGCAGAGAACGGAGACGTGGATAAAGAAGAGAGAGAGAGAGAGTAGAGAACGAAGAGAGAGTAGAGAACGAAGAGAGAGAAGAGAACGGAGAGAGAGAGTAGAGAAAAAAATAGGAGATGCAGAGAGAGAAAGAGTAGAGAACGAAGAGAGTAGAGAAAGAGTAGAGAACGAAGAGAGAGTAGAGAACGGAGAGAGAGTAGAGAACGGAGAGAGAGAAGAGAAAAAAAATAGGAGATGCAGAGAACGGAGACGTGGATAAAGAAGAGAGAGAGAGAGAGTAGAGAACGAAGAGAGAGAGAGAGAGTAGAGAACGGAGAGAGAGAGAACGAAGAGAGAGAGAGAGAAGAGAAAAAATAGGAGATGCAGACAACAGACGTGGATAAAGAAGAGGGAGAGAGAGTAGAGAACGAAGAGAGAGAAGAGAACGGAGAGAGAGAGTAGAGAAAAAAATAGGAGATGCAGAGAGAGAAAGAGTAGAGAACGGAGAGAGAGAGAAAGAGTAGAGAACGGAGAGAGAGAAGAGAAAAAAAATAGGAGATGCAGAGAACGAAGACGTGGATAAAGAAGAGGGAGAGAGAGTAGAGAACGAAGAGAGAGAGAGAGAAAGAGTAGAGAACGAAGAGAGAGAAGAGAAAAAAAATAGGAGATGCAGAGAACGGAGACGTGGATAAAGAAGAGAGAGAGAGAGAGAGAGTATAGAACGGAGAGAGAGAGAGTAGAGAACGAAGAGAGAGAGAGAGTAGAGAACGAAGAGAGTAGAGAACGGAGAGAGAGAGAAGAGAAAAAAATAGGAGATGCAGACAACAGACGTGGATAAAGAAGAGGGAGAGAGTGTAGAGAACGAAGAGAGAGAGTGTAGAGAACGAAGAGAGAGAGAAAGAGTAGAGAACGGAGAGAGAAGAGAAAAAAAATAGGAGATGCAGAGAACGAAGACGTGGATAAAGAAGAGGGAGAGAGAGTAGAGAACGAAGAGAGAGAGAGAGAGAGTAGAGAACGAAGAGAGAGAGAGAGAGAGTAGAGAACGAAGAGAGAGAGAGAGAGAGTAGAGAACGAAGAGAGAGAGAGAGAGAGTAGAGAACGAAGAGAGAGAGAGAACGAAGAAAGAGAGAGAGAGAGTAGAGAACGAAGACGTGGATAAAGAAGAGGGAGAGAGAGTAGAGAAAAAAATAGGAGATGCAGAGAACGGAGACGTGGATAAAGAAGAGAGAGAGAGAGAGTAGAGAACGAAGAGAGAGAGAGAGAGAGTAGAGAACTAAGAGAGAGAGTAGAGAACGGAGAGAGAAGAGAACGGGGAGAGAGAGAGTAGAGAAAAAAATAGGAGATGCAGAGAGAGAAAGAGTAGAGAACGGAGAGAGAGAGAAAGAGTAGAGAACGGAGAGAGAGAAGAGAAAAAAAATAGGAGATGCAGAGAACGAAGACGTGGATAAAGAAGAGGGAGAGAGAGTAGAGAACGAAGAGAGAGAGAGAGAGAAAGAGTAGAGAACGAAGAGAGAGAAGAGAAAAAAAATAGGAGATGCAGAGAACGGAGACGTGGATAAAGAAGAGAGAGAGAGAGAGAGAGAGAGTATAGAACGGAGAGAGAGAGAGTAGAGAACGAAGAGAGAGAGAGAGAGAGTAGAGAACGAAGAGAGAGAGAGAGAGAGAGTAGAGAACGAAGAGAGAGAGAGAGAGAGTAGAGAACGAAGAGAGAGAGAGAGAGAGTAGAGAACGAAGAGAGAGAGAGAACGAAGAAAGAGAGAGAGAGTAGAGAACGAAGACGTGGATAAAGAAGAGGGAGAGAGAGTAGAGAAAAAAATAGGAGATGCAGAGAACGGAGACGTGGATAAAGAAGAGAGAGAGAGAGAGAGAGTATAGAACGGAGAGAGAGAGTAGAGAACGAAGAGAGAGAGAGAGAGAGTAGAGAACGAAGAGAGAGAGAGAGTAGAGAACGAAGAGAGTAGAGAACGGAGAGAGAGAGAAGAGAAAAAAATAGGAGATGCAGACAACAGACGTGGATAAAGAAGAGGGAGAGAGTGTAGAGAACGAAGAGAGAGAGTGTAGAGAACGAAGAGAGAGAGAAAGAGTAGAGAACGGAGAGAGAAGAGAAAAAAAATAGGAGATGCAGAGAACGAAGACGTGGATAAAGAAGAGGGAGAGAGAGTAGAGAACGAAGAGAGAGAGAGAGAGAGTAGAGAACGAAGAGAGAGAGAGAGAGTAGAGAACGAAGAGAGAGAGAGAGAGAGTAGAGAACGAAGAGAGAGAGAGAGAGAGTAGAGAACGAAGAGAGAGAGAGAGAGAGAGTAGAGAACGAAGAGAGAGAGAGAGAGAGAGTAGAGAACGAAGAGAGAGAGAGAGAGAGTAGAGAACGAAGAGAGAGAGAGAGAGAGTAGAGAACGAAGAGAGAGAGAGAGAGAGTAGAGAACGAAGAGAGAGAGAGAGAGAGTAGAGAACGAAGAGAGAGAGAGAGAGAGTAGAGAACGAAGAGAGAGAGAGAGAGAGTAGAGAACGAAGAGAGAGAGAGAGAGAGTAGAGAACGAAGAGAGAGAGAGAACGAAGAAAGAGAGAGAGAGTAGAGAACGAAGAGAGAGAGAGAGAGAGTAGAGAACGAAGAGAGAGAGAGAACGAAGAAAGAGAGAGAGAGTAGAGAACGAAGAGAGAGAGAGAACGAAGAAAGAGAGAGAGAGTAGAGAACGAAGACGTGGATAAAGAAGAGGGAGAGAGAGTAGAGAAAAAAATAGGAGATGCAGAGAACGGAGACGTGGATAAAGAAGAGAGAGAGAGAGAGAGAGAGTAGAGAACTAAGAGAGAGAGTAGAGAACGGAGAGAGAAGAGAACGGGGAGAGAGAGAGTAGAGAAAAAAATAGGAGATGCAGAGAGAGAAAGAGTAGAGAACGGAGAGAGAGAGAAAGAGTAGAGAACGGAGAGAGAGAAGAGAAAAAAAATAGGAGATGCAGAGAACGAAGACGTGGATAAAGAAGAGGGAGAGAGAGTAGAGAACGAAGAGAGAGAGAGAGAGAAAGAGTAGAGAACGAAGAGAGAGAAGAGAAAAAAAATAGGAGATGCAGAGAACGGAGACGTGGATAAAGAAGAGAGAGAGAGAGAGAGTATAGAACGGAGAGAGAGAGAGTAGAGAACGAAGAGAGAGAGAGAGAGAGTAGAGAACGAAGAGAGAGAGAGAGAGAGTAGAGAACGAAGAGAGAGAGTAGAGAACGAAGAGAGAGAGAGAGAGAGTAGAGAACGAAGAGAGAGAGAGAGAGAGTAGAGAACGAAGAGAGAGAGAGAACGAAGAAAGAGAGAGAGAGTAGAGAACGAAGACGTGGATAAAGAAGAGGGAGAGAGAGTAGAGAAAAAAATAGGAGATGCAGAGAACGGAGACGTGGATAAAGAAGAGAGAGAGAGAGAGTAGAGAACGAAGAGAGAGAGAGAGAGAGAGTAGAGAACTAAGAGAGAGAGAGTAGAGAACGGGGAGAGAGAGAGTAGAGAAAAAAATAGGAGATGCAGAGAGAGAAAGAGTAGAGAACGGAGAGAGAGAGAAAGAGTAGAGAACGGAGAGAGAGAAGAGAAAAAAAATAGGAGATGCAGAGAACGAAAGACGTGGATAAAGAAGAGGGAGAGAGAGTAGAGAACGAAGAGAGAGAGAGTAGAGAACGAAGAGAGAGAGAGTAGAGAACGAAGAGAGAGAGAGTAGAGAACGAAGAGAGAGAGAGTAGAGAACGAAGAGAGAGAGAGTAGAGAACGAAGAGAGAGAGAGTAGAGAACGAAGAGAGAGAGAGTAGAGAACGAAGAGAGAGAGAGAGAGTAGAGAACGAAGAGAGAGAGAGAGAGTAGAGAACGAAGAGAGAGAGAGAGAGTAGAGAACGAAGAGAGAGAGAGAGAGTAGAGAACGAAGAGAGAGAGAGAGTAGAGAACGAAGAGAGAGAGAGAGTAGAGAACGAAGAGAGAGAGAGAGTAGAGAACGAAGAGAGAGAGAGAGTAGAGAACGAAGAGAGAGAGAGAGAGAGAGTAGAGAACGAAGAGAGAGAGAGAGAGTAGAGAAAAAAATAGGAGATGCAGAGAACGGAGACGTGGATAAAGAAGAGAGAGAGAGAAAGAGTAGAGAACGAAGAGAGAGAGTAGAGAACGAAGAGAGAGAGAAAGAGTAGAGAACGGAGAGAGAGAGTAGAGAACGAAGAGAGAGAGAGAGAGTAGAGAACGAAGAAAGAGTAGAGAGAGAAAGAGTAGAGAACGGAGAGAGAGAGAGAAAGAGTAGAGAACGGAGAGAGAGAAGAGAAAAAAATAGGAGATGCAGACAACAGACGTGGATAAAGAAGAGGGAGAGAGAGTAGAGATCGAAGAGAGAGTAGAGAAAAAAATAGGAGATGCAGAGAACGAAGACGTGGATAAAGAAGAGGGAGAGAGAGTAGAGAACGGAGAGAGAGAGAGAGTAGAGAACGAAGAGAGAGAGAGAACGGAGAGAGAGAGAGAGAGAACGGAGAGAGAGAGAGAGAAAACGAAGAGAGAGAGAGAGAACGGAGAGAGAGAGAGAGAGAAAACGAAGAGAGAGAGAGAAAGATTAGAGAACGGAGAGAGAGCAAGTAGAGAAAAAAATAGGAGATGCAGAGAACGGAGACGTGGACAAAGAAGAAAGAGAGAGAAGAGAACGAAGAGAGAGATTAGAGAACGAAGACATGGATAAAGAAGCGAGTAGAGTAGAGAACGGAGAGAGAGCGAGTAGAGTAGAGAACGAAGAGAGAGAGAGAGAGAGAGAGAACGAAGAGAGAGAAGAGAAAAAAAATTGGAGATGCAGATAAAGAAGAGGGGAGAGAGAGAGTAGAGAATGAAGAGGGGAGAGAGAGAGAGAAAGATTAGAGAACGGAGAGAGAGCAAGTAGAGAAAAAATAGGAGATGCAGAGAACGGAGACGTGGACAAAGAAGAAAGAGAGAGAGATTAGAGAACGAAGACATGGATAAAGAAGCGAGTAGAGTAGATAACGGAGAGAGAGCGAGTAGAGAAAAATTAGGAGATGGAGAGAACGGAGACGTGGATAAAGAAGAGAGAGAAAGAGTAGAGAACGAAGAGTGGGAGAGAGAAAGAGTAGAGAACGAAGAGTGGGAGAGAGAAAGAGTAGAGAACGAAGAGTGGGAGAGAGAAAGAGTAGAGAACGAAGAGTGGGAGAGAGAAAGAGTAGAGAACGAAGAGTGGGAGAGAGAAAGAGTAGAGAACGAAGAGTGGGAGAGAGAAAGAGTAGAGAACGAAGAGTGGGAGAGAGAAAGAGTAGAGAACGAAGAGTGGGAGAGAGAAAGAGTAGAGAACGAAGAGTGGGAGAGAGAAAGAGTAGAGAACGAAGAGTGGGAGAGAGAAAGAAATTTTGGAGATGGATAAAGAACAGAGAGAGAAAGAGTAGAGAAAAAATAGCAGAGGGAGAGAACGGAAACATGGATAAAGAAGAGAGGGAGATAGTAGAGAAGGGAGAGAGAGAGATAGTAGAGAAGGGAGAGAGAGAGATAGTAGAGAAGGGAGAGAGAGAGAGATTAGAGAACGAAGAGAGAGAGATAGTAGAGAAGGGAGAGAGAGAGAGATTAGAGAACGAAGAGAGAGAGATAGTAGAGAACGAAGAGAGAGAGATAGTAGAGAAGGGAGAGAGAGAGAGATTAGAGAACGAAGAGAGAGATTAGAGAACGAAGAGAGAGAAAAAAATAGGAGAGGGAGAGAGAGTAGAGAATGAAGAGAGAGAGGTAGGAGAGGGAGAGAACGGAGACATGGATAAAGAAGAGTGGGAGAGAGAGTAGAGAATGAAGAGAGAGAGGTAGAAGAGGGAGAGAGAGTAGAGAGAGAGGTAGAAGAGGGAGAGAGAGTAGAGAGAGAGGTAGAAGAGGGAGAGAGAGTAGAGAGAGAGGTAGAAGAGGGAGAGAGAGTAGAGAGAGAGGTAGAAGAGGGAGAGAGAGGTAGAAGAGGGAGAGAATGAAGAGAGAGAGGTAGAAGAGGGAGAGAGAGTAGAGAACGAGGAGCGAGAGGGAGTAGAGAAAAAATAGGAGAGGGAGAGAACGGAGACATGGATAAAGAACAGAGAGAGTAGAGAACGGAGAGAGGGAGGAGGAAATCAGAGAGAGTAGAGAACGAAGGGAGAGAGCGAGCGAGAGAGCGAAAAAAATCGCAGAGTGAGAGAACGGAGAGATGGATAAAGAACAGTGAGAGAGATTAGAGAACGGAGACAGAGAAATTTTGGAGAGGGATAGAACGGAGAGATGGATAAAGAACAGAGAGAGAGAGCTAACGGAGATGGCGAGAAATAATAAGAACTGAAACTGCGACGAGATCAGCTCAGCTCCGCATAGTTACAGTGCAAACCTGCTACCCCTATTGCAAACGCCTGCTAGACGGGTATAACTCGAATAAGAGTGGCCAGCTATTTATTTTGTATGTGAATTCTCGTGGAAAGTGTTAAGTGCATGTAGTTGGAGCAGTTTGGCTTTGGAAAATGTCCCCGAGCGATGCATTTGAAATAGGGATTAGTTGGACAGCCTGAATGAAGGGATGTGGTGGGAAACGAGTAGTATCCCTTTAGGGTATTGATGTCGAGGTCTTTCTAACTCTCTGTTTATCTTGTATTTTTTTTCCGTTTTTTTTTTTCTCTCTTTTCTCTCTCTCGTTTTTTTTCTCTTCTATTTCTGTTTTTTTTTTTTGCATTTGTAACTTGTTTTCTCTCCTTCCTCTACTAACTAATCTTTTTCTACTCACACTAATGTTTTCTCTCTCTCCGTTCTCTCTCATTCTTCTCTCCCTCTCCGTTCGTTCGCTCTCTTTAGCGTGATCAACAAGGCCAGCATATTCAATGGCAGCTATCGACTGGTCCGAAGAGTTCCCGTCTACCCAATTTTCGCTCACAAGCACGCTGGGATCGACCACCTTCAGTCGGATAACATCATGAAGTCTCCTTTCCTGGTGAGATGTTCTTATCACTCAGCCAGGTGCCCATACATACGTACGTACATAAATTAACACAGACAATTCTTACCAGGTGTCCCATTATGGATTTTTTCCTTCAAATAAATCGAAGTTGTATTCTTGGGAAACCCGTAGGCGACTACCAACAGAAGTGGGATGAATACCCCACTAATGCAGTTGGATGAGGCGTACTCTGAGGCCGTTCCCCGTTGTTCAACAGCTTCTCTCACGGTCTGCGAAGGAACAAGGAAAAATATATAAGCAACATGATTCTACATTTAGAAAAGGCAAACTTGTCACAGGAAAAAGGAGATATAGCTGCATAATTTCACAAACCATGCATGGCTATGAATTTTCTTAGAACATGAATTTCTACGACACATAATGACGAAAGCAGGCTTGGAAAATTTGACACTCATAGGGCATATTGCAAGCAAAAGGGACTGCACAACAAGCTTAAATTAAGTATGTTACTTGCTGTTTCCTTCCACCAATTATTTCTTTAATGATTTTACTCTTAGCAACGTCACTCAGTTACGTGACATACATGATACAAGCTTAGGCGATAATGTCTGACGAGGCAGTAGGTTGCTATTTCTTTCTGTATTAGACCAGTCGACATCCAAGGCTATAGAACCCCGTCTGTCCTGCTATTGGGGAGAAAGAAGAGGATTCATACCTTTCCCAATCGTATTAACACGTAAGTGAATGTAATGGATTCGACTGGAATTCGAACTCGGCTCTACCGATTCCTCAATCCGAGCCGCTATCCATTACTCCACCGCCCAAGGTGCTAAAGCCATTCAAATGCAAGAGGTTATTAAGAGTAAAGGAAACTGAGAAAACCTTACTGAGGGGGGGGACAGATGATGACGACTGACGTTACATTTAAATGTTTGGCGATCGTAATTTACAGAAAAGCAAGCTGAACAGGAGTTTCACAGGGGAGAAAAGAAACGATTAGAATACAACTTACGGTGGCAGTCAGCAATTTCAAGAGTAAAATGATGGGACCTAGCTGCCAATCTAGTACTGCAAACAACAGTTCGAAATAATACAAGAATATTGACAATTACACATTTCATAAAGAAATTACTATATTATAAAAAGCGGTACAAATCTGCCATTATTATAACGAAATATATAAAAAACATCTGACACGGAATATAAAAGAACACGCCCTTCTGCGTTGTGGATTATGTTTGGTGTTACTGTCATTTAGTGTTCGGGAAGTCAATCAGGTGGTGAAGCATCGATTCAGTAAAAATAAAAATAAAATAACTGACAACACAAAGAAAAATATCACAATCGACAGATAATTCTATATCAGCCAATCAATCAACATTTGATGATGTACGATGCTTCGTCGAAACGTCTATAATAGCATCTTTAAATAATACAAGAATATTGGCAATTACACATCTGAAATACTAAATTATGATTCCTTCTCATTCTAAAAGAGTTGTTTTTTTGTATTTTTTTCTTGACATTTTCCTTCAAACTTACTTCTTGCGTACATGCTCCGCCTTAAACACACGTCTTATCAAACATTCATATAGGAAATTTGATATAAAGCAGTTCAGAACTCTTGGTTTCGTATCAAGTTAGAGTAAAGATTCCTGCTACATACAGGATGCGATGGATAAATTGTCGTCTGAATGCCGAAAAAATAACATCTCATTTGAACAGATATATTTTCCAAAATTACATAAAATATCTTGAAATATTAGGTTGGTGCAAAAATAATGTCGTTTTCTCACATGTGAGAAAACGACATTATTTTTGCACCAACCTAATACTAAAAAGTAAATTCATTCAATAAAATCGCCATTGGCTTCACTCACGGCCTCCAGACGACTTCAGAATCTACTGCAACTCTTCTGGATAGTTTCCTTGTTTAATTTGGTGAATGCTGCCATAATACTTGCCTTCAGTTCCTCTTTCGTTTTACAAGGAGCTTTGTTGGTCTCTCGCTCAACTGTGCCCAACATATAAGCAAGTGGATTCCAATCTGAGGCGTTAGGTGACCATATGTAAGGGGTGATGTGGTCTCAGAAATTGTTTGACACCCATGATTGGGTTCTAATTGTGTGGCATGGCGCAGAGTCCTGTTGCCAGACATTCAGCAGCCACCCTCTTGACCCAGGGTACCACTACCTCCTCAATGTAATCCTTTGTCTTAAGTCTGAGGCACTCACCAACTGATTTTTCCGAGTTGCCGCACCTTCGTAATCACCAATAGACTCATCCGACTCTTTCTGAATCCTCTGCACTGTCCTTTGATGGACACCCAAACACTCTGAAAATATTCGTAATGGAAATTCCAGTACGAATACCAAGCAGTACACCATGCCGTTTCCAAATTTCTGGTGGAGTGAATTGCGTCATGGTGCTCTTTTACTCATAGGCAGTGACCAACTGACCTTACTATACTGTGCAGTCAAAAAATAAAAAACAAATATAAGATGCCCACAATTTACCTATCGCACCCCATATTTACAGATCCTTGATAAAATCCAAACAAGAATCTGCAATGTTATTGGTCCTAACCTGGTATCTCAGCTTCAATTACTTTACCACCGCCGTAACGTAGCTTCATGGTAAATTGTTGTGATGAGCTCTTTGCTATTGTTGTTCTATTTCTCCCTCCCAAAGATAATAAATTGTACATATAGGGACTAAGTTAGGTTTTTTTTATAGAGACATTGAGGTATTATAGTGACTGTAATAAAAATGGTAAATAAGAACGCGTTTTCTTTTTTTTTGGGGGGGGGCTAGGAATAGTGCGGTATGTTTGGGTCAGTGATTGTGACTACCTAAGTTTAATGTTAAGACAGTCTATTCCCCGCCACCTATTTTGTATTTTATTACGAAAAAATATCGCTCTCCTCTTTGATACCTGGACTTTATGAATTACAGCGCAGTACTAGATTGGCGACTAGGTCTCATCAATTTACGGTTAAAATGGCTAGATGTAAACCTAAGATTTATGCTAACATTTTCGTATCTCGCACTTCTCGTTTGTGGAACTCTTTTCCAGGTTCTTGCTTTCCAGTCAACTTTGGTCTTTAAAAATGTAAATGCAGTGTAAATCGCTATCTTTTATCTTACTTCCTGTTCTCGCTTCGGAACCCTTTGTGTCTTAGTGGCTTTATTGCCTTACTTGTGATGAAATGATAGAAAAAAAATTGTGCTTACCAATTTACAGTATTTCTTGGTATCGTTGACCATTAATTCAATGTTGAGGCGTTCATCACTGTCGGTCGAATTTATGATTCGACTCGGATAAACGAAGGCAGCGACGGCGTAAAAGATCATGTCGTGCACGGGGGTCATGTACGTCGTGCCAATTGCGCACGGCTTCGGGCTGCAGTTTGTCACCGACTGTTTGTTTAGAAAAAGCTTCAAAATTTCTAGGCACTCATCTGCATCTCCCGCTCCTACCAACGTTATTGTGTTCTCCCCGTGCGTCACGTTCTTATTGTCTCCTGCAGAAGAAAAAAAAAAAAAAAAAAAAAAAAAAGGAGATTTATTATTATATATATATATATATGTGTGTGTGTGTGTGTGCGCGCGTGCGTTTTGTAAGTTAAACATCAAATGTAGATCGAATATGGATCGGAATTCGACAGCATGATAAAATAAAAAAACAAATAGGAAACGTTTATCAATCTAAAATGTTTCACTTTTATTAAAGCTTCGTCAGAAATTGAGAGAAAACAGACAAAAAGACATAACTTTTTCAAATTTGTTTGGGTTGATTCTCATTGGTCAGTCACTCATCACGTGCATTAAAACCGTAGATAATTGTACATGTGTGTAAGTTTGTAAAGATTCTTGTATGTCTAAGCGGGCGTCGGATGGTAATGTGCATTCGTCAGTGTGTATTTAAGTCTGTATAGTAAGAATACAATTTAATGATTAAAATAAATATTTAATAAAAATGTAACATTGTTTTTCTTATTGCGTACCTTTTTTTAAATTTCATTTATTGGTTTGCGAAAATGAATGAAACGTAGTTTTGTAAATCTCAAATTATTTACGTTATTCGGACTGTTGTCTTCATTGCTATATTCACAACCTTTCGGCCTTCTTCAGGTGAATGGAATTTCGAATCTAACCCTTTATTTCGTCCACCGGGGTAGATTGTTCTAGTTCCATGTGCCACTCCTCTTCGGGACAACTCAGTTATTTCCCTTTAACTCAATTCTCCAAGTTTTGGTTCACTACTGCTGTGGCTTGATACTGAACTCACAACTCTTTGGGTTTAGTCACTGCATCTAACCAACGTCTTTATCCACTGGGCCCGTGTGTCCTTGAGAACATCTGTGTATTAATTTTTGGTACTTATAAACCTAATGTCTCAGCAACCAATTTTTTTATTATTTTTTTTACATTCTTGCCAGAGCTTATATTGCAATTTTTGTTGTGGTTCATTACTTTTCTCTATCACTCCTTATTATTGTATTCATTTCTATGTTTGGTCGGCTCAGGAGATTTTCGTGGCGTAGCTAGTCAGCTACACCTGCTTGTTCTAATGCAATAATAATAATAATAATAATTGCAATATGAGCACTGGTAAAAAAAAAAAAAAAAAAAAATGATGCCTAGACATTAGATTTATAAGTCCTAAAAATTCATACACAGATGTCCTCAAGGACACATGGTCCAGTGGATAAGAACGTTGGTTAGATCAACTTTGACTAGAGCCAAAGAGTTGCGAGTTCAATAGCAGGCCACGGAAAATTAAGTTAAAGGGAAATAACCGAGACACCCGGAGCTAGAACAATCTACTCCGGCGTGCGAAATAAAGGGTTAGGTTCGAAATTCCAATCACCTGAAGTACAACTGCCGAAACGTGAATATAGCAATGAAAATGAGAATAATACTGCAAAAAAAAAAAAAAAAAAAAATCTATTAGTAATAATAAAAAGAAACAGATATCATACAGCCACTCCTCGGTTAACAACTCGGTTTCATTTCAACGACCTAGTCGCTAAGCGAGAAGGTGTACTTATTTTAAGTAGCGGTCAGTTGTGTGTCAAGCAGTTCCCGATTGATTTAACGTCACCTTTGCGTCTAATTTGTTTCTAATATTTCAAAATCATTTCTATATTTTGTACATTATTTTGGTTTGCATACTTTAACAATTTACATCATTTTTCTCTACCACTAGTAAAACGTTCAATGCCGAACCACCAGTTGAACAGAAAAATTATTTAATGCCCAGCTACCGGTTGAAATGTGGGTAAACACTTGTTTCAATTTTTATATCTACCGTGAATCATTACATATCAATTATTTCCAAATTTTGACTCCGGAACCCAAGCAGAAGGTTTAAAATTGTTCAGGAACGCAAGGCTCAAAGGGTTAAATAGGGTACAAATAATTTGGTTTTTGATTATTCATATTTAAGAAACAAAATTTTTACACAATACCGACTGCTTGACTATTTTATGAACTGGTCGTAAATCTGGGATATGGTTAAATAGATCAATCGTTAAATGAGGAGTGGTTGTATACTTTAATAGAATTTATGTGATATATAGAAGATTTATTTTCCGTGGATCTTATGAGATTAACCACTAATAATAAAATAGCACAATTCTAACCAATTCCTGTAATAAAAGTAATGTGATCGATAGAAAATTGGGTCTTAACGCTGAGCTTATGACAAACAATAAGGAGATTAAAATAAACAAACAATATACTGTAATAAAACATTATGATGGTAACAAGAAATCAAACAGTAAAATCTATTCTGTAATAAGAATTCGATATGAACACGATTATGTAGAGTTAAGCAAAAGTTAGAAACTGAGTCACTGTCAATAGAAACACAAAACAACGGCATAAGAGCCAACTATAGGAAAACTTTGCAATATAATATCTTTCATTTATAGGACGGTAAACGGGCAAGTAATAAAAAACAGGAAGCTGTGAAGAGACATGGTTTCATCTGGGCTCTTTTTAATTCAAAATTTTCATATATGAGCAGTGATATTGATATTTTTTTAATCCATCGTGTTTGTATAGGAAGAAAATATATGTCTTGTCAAAATAGAATCGCAAGTTAGAAAAACCGGCAGCGTTCATAATAAGCATTATAGTCGTCTGCCATTTCACATTACTACAAATTAGTCGAGTGAAGCCTGGAAAAAAAAATGTATTTATCTAAGTAAGTCAAAATGATCTAATTAGATTTTCTTAAAACTGTACCAAATTATTTAAACAAGTGAAAAAAATACTGAAGTTTGCTGAATAAATTTATCGTAATTATTAATATAAAAATTTTCAAATGTTTCTCTTATTGTCAGATCTATGTCCATAGTAAAATGACAAAAAACAACTTTAGAAAATAGATTTTGTTATTGAAACGTTGCTTATACAGAAATCTTCGACAGTTAACACTTTTCTGTTCGGCCGGTTTCAGAAATGGTTGATATATTCATGTACAGTGTAACCCGGATATAAGAGAGGTTTTCTCTGGTCCCAAATTAGAGTCATACTTACCTAAACAAACTAGACCAAACCCGGATATAAGATACTTCTCCGGTCCCGACAACTCTCTTATATCCGGGTTACACTGTATATGAATGCCAAAACTCGACAACGATAAATGGTAAAAGGAATCAAAAGCTATTTCATACTGTGGTTTAACATAAAAATTTTATGTGCCGTGTCCCTTCAGGACGTGGCTGGACGTGGATAACCGCAATTCTTTATCCCTTGCTAAGATTCAGGAAGTGAGTAGAAAATTACTATATTGACATTTCAGGAGCCAAATTGAGGAAATCGACAAACATGGATCAATAAAGGAAAGTTTTAAACAAAAACTGAATTATCCCTTAATTATATCCCAAAACCATCGCCATTATGCAAAGTTTCTATCTTCTTGAATCCCGTTCATCTTTTATCTTTTCCTCAATCCCACTTAGACCCAGTCTTTTTTTTTTTTCTCTCACTTTCAATTTCTATAATCACTTGTGTACTAGTTGCAGTCCCGCCTTGCTTGTGGTGAGACGACAAACAAAGGTGAGAATAATGATGATATCAACATTTCAGGAAAGAAATGAAAGGAAGAGACATGTTGGATTTGATAGTCAAACACGATACAGGTCAGGAGTTCATTTCTAAGCCGTAACTTTTTACAGTTTATGTGGGTTATGTAAATCCAAACCATATTTCGGATTGTACTGAGCTGGCTAGACGCTGCTTAACTTCCTTGATCGATTGAGAACCTGTTGGTTGGTGGTTGGTTGGCTTTTATGGCATATCAACCACTGTAGGTCATTTAATGCCAAATTAAGTTATATATATATATATATATATAGTACTATTAAACGTATAGCTGTCGACATTACTTTTTCAAAAACGTATAGATGGCAACATTACTTTTTCAAAAACATTATCTGAGGCCTTCCTGTTGGATGTAGTTTATCACCATACCCATGACGTGGATGTAGTTTTTCGCCATACCCAGGACGCGGGTAAGATCTGGAAAAAACTAGGAGTTCACTATTTTCCCATAGCTGGGACCCTAACAGGTGCTACCACCCCGGGTCAGGGTGGACCTGGGAACACCAGCAATTAAGAGGTGGGATTGAGGAACTGTGTTTTCAGCCTGATCTGGCCAGGGAAAAGAAAACACAGCAGATTGGGGTTTGCTGGAAAATCTACAAAGTATCGGGACCTTTCTGGAGAACTGTGGAACGTGAAAAGTAGTTATCGGTGCGCCGGGAATTGTCCCAAAAATCATTTGTAAAAGAAAAATAAAAAACTCAGTGTTAAAAACTCATGCAAGGAGACGCGACTGAAGCAGTTTTGGAACAAAGTCAGAATTGGACAATTCAGTTCCATTCTTTCTTCTTGCAGCATTTAGAATTGTTTACATGCGTATTATACATCTGAAATAGGCCACAGAAAAGATCGGGCGAAATATTGTGTTAAAAACAATAGTGAAACAAGGAAAAATTAATTCAACAGTCCGAATATTTCTTACAAACAGTATTGAAGTACCGGATAGATTTGCTGTCACTTGATTCTTTTCATGTGAAGACACAATGAGGAGAAAGGAGACAAGATCAAAAGATATATATATATATATAGAAAGAGAGAGAAAGAGAGAGAAAGAGAGAGAGAGAGAGAAAAAGAGAGAGAGAGAGAGAAAAAAGAGAGAGAAAAAGAGAGAGAGAGAAAAAGAGAGAGAGAGAAAAAGAGAGAGAGAGAAAAAGAGAGAGAGAGAAAAAGAGAGAGAGAGAAAAAGAGAGAGAGAGAAAAAGAGAGAGAGAGAAAAAGAGAGAGAGAGAAAAACAGAGAGAGAGAAAAACAGAGAGAGAGAAAAAGAGAGAGAGAAAGAGAGAGGAGAAAAACAGAGAGAAGAGAAAAACAGAGAGAAGAGAAAAACAGAGAGAAGAGAAAAACAGAGAGAAGAGAAAAAGATGGAGAGAAGAAAAGGAAAACTGAAACCACTCTGACGACATCATGAATATTAAAGACTTGCTGTCACTTGACTCACGACAAAATGTCATCATCGTTACTATTTGTGTGAAATCTCAACGAGTCATTGTTTTGTCAAAGGCCATCCTGAGGACGTCACTGAAATCAGCCTGAACCGTGAAAAACAACCGGACAGTATTTTATAAAGACTTGAACCTCAAAACAACAAAAAATAAAACAACAAACATTTACGTATGTCAGTAATACGGGATCAAAGGGACGTTTTTCATTTGACAGTAAATATGCGAGCATCTTTAATAATCATCTTTACCTTTTAGCCTGCAAGGATCATTTATTCTGCTGTATGGTTTACTTGTCTGATGTTTTTTAATGAGAAAGCTGGTGACTCGTTCAATAATATAACGCTGGCCAAAATTTAAGTAGCTGTGGGCATAAGTTTGGTAATATTGCGATCCGATGTGTATAATGAATTTGTTGGCATAGATGGGCAGCTTGGGGATAAAAACAATCTGCGTTGAACCTCCTCCCATCTCGAGGACACCGACACTGGAATTCCTGCCAGACGAGATGAACAAAGAAAGATATGAACAAAATTTCATTAGATATAAAAGCAAAAAACGACAGTTTATATACTCAGCATTTTCAAAAACGCTTTAAAAAGAGGAAATGCTCAAGTTACTTTCTAGTTTAACACACACAAGAAACTATACAAGGTTGCATTTTAAAGGATGCACGTTATATCCTTACATATAGAATATATTCTCTGTACAAGCCGTTAGTGAAAAAGGAACTTGTATAAACTGATGTAGGTACCGCAAAAGTTTCGCTGAAAAATGAGCATATACGATAAAAAAATTGTCCACATCTTAAAAACAAAGTGTTATCGTCAAAATATTTGTGTTATGATTAAGACCAAAGGATTTTTATCATTATTTTTATTATTTTTCATCCATTCTAGAACGTTCGAAATTTTGGTTAAAAACAGCGAATAACCATACTATGCGAGATTTTAGCATTTTTTGCGGTGCAAAACACCGATTTCGAAATTCTTCCAAAAATCAGATAATTTTCAGATTTTAATGAAACTTTCAGGATTTAATCACAAATGAATAACA
>OZ010613.1:43234794-43239794 GCA_963932145.1 Acanthosepion lycidas
TCCATTACACCATGTCGAAGTGCCTTATCTTTTATGAACTTATGATGAGCACCGTTTCTTTAGGACTATCCAAAATAGGATTCACTTTTCAATCGATTACTTTCCTATGATTAGACAAAGTCTCACGGAAGCAGGAATAATCTTTAAATCGACTACTGAGCTATGACGAGAAAAGGGTTCTATAATTCTAGCGATCGGTACAACCCCGTGGAAGAAGAAAGTGTAATTTTATACCAATTTCAAGTGTTTCTGTTTTATAAACTGCCAATGTGTTTTTCAAGTCGCGTCGGCATCAGCTTGATCGAAGGGGAACGGAAGAGTAATTGAGTGGAGGTGGGTTTATGAGGGTAGACTGCAATAAAACTGGACATTCCGTTGGCTGGCCTATATTAATAGTCGAAGTCGGGATCGATGGAGTGAGTTCAAGTCAACCCTTGGCAGGAACAGGCTATCACTGGCGTAATTCCTATGCCGACCGTTCATATTACCAAGCCACACGTTGCGATGGACAGGGAGTTACTAGGAGGGAAGAGATGAGCAGTTAGGCATATGGGGCCGAAACTGTCTTTGCGTACCCATACCACCCATACCGAGCAAGCGAGGCCCTATTTTATAATATTAGAAGCAGAGTTCGAATTCTTATTTCTCGACGCGGCGCTTATTTTCACTTATTTTGCGAACGTGAATCAAAATGCAACATTGGGATACTAGCTGGTCGTTGGAAAGATTGACAAGGGTCTCGTTGGCACAAAAATGGAGGATTTTTTTTTTTATCGATTTTTGACCAATGATATGAAAATGACAACAGAGATAATGAAAAAAAAAAAAAAAAAAAAAAAAAACTGCATCGATTTCACCCCTTGTGAAAAATGTTCTCTTCACTTATCCAAAGAAAAAGCTTAAAAACGGCCCTATCGGGCGGCATTTAAACTATTAGGTTGGTGCAAAAATAATGACGTAATAATATCGTTTTTTGACGTTAAAAAATACGTTAAAAACGACATTATTGCGTCATTATTTTTGCCCCAACCTAATAGTTCGTGTGGAGGGCTCTTGATTGGGCCTTCATCACAATAGATAGGGAGGGGTAGATGTGATAGACGACAAACTACAGAAAACTTAAAATTGATTGCTGTATTTAAGTATTGTATTAATATTTAAGCTTACCTTTTAAAAGTTTAACGATAATTCGTTTGCCGCCACTTAATTTACAGACAATTTAATGTACGTATGTCCTTACTTTCTGCACAAACAATTTATATTTCATGGGTCACTTTCGCAATTTATTTTGATTATTCCCAAATTTAATTCTTCGCAAAAAAAAAAAAAAAAAAAAAAAAAAAATCGGCGAAAACAATCGCATTAATGAAAACTTGAGAATGCAAAATTTCAGGATTGCAGGTCCGTATCCGACCCGGAAAGTTTTAATTTTCTCACAGAGTCGGCCTTGTTCCAACATGGTGTATGTTGTGTTACGGCCTCTCGGAATAAAGTTTAAAAAAAAAAAAAAAAAAAAAAAAAAAATGTGAAACAGATTTTCGTATTTATTATATAGATGTAATATTTACTTCTTGACTCAACCATAATGTGTTCTGAAACGAATTGAACTGTTTTTGAAAAACGTTGTCCTTTAATTAGAAATATATTCGGCTTCGCTATCACAAGAAGAAAATCTATAAAGACAGAAAAAGAATTGAATAGCTACACAAAAATAGAAAGGGACGTAATACAAGAATGGGCCATCTCCAGATATTCAACCTCTACAGCGACGCTATCCTAGGGAACCCTACCAAGGTTTATTATCGGTGGGAGCAAATGGCACCATATTGGTGGCCGACTCGGAAAGAAAGCAATGAGGCCTCCAAGGCAGTGTGGTAGAAGAAAGCGAGAGAAAAAAAAAAAAAAAGGACTAAAAATAACCTTTCACCCCAAGCAAGGCGATAAGGCCACTAAAACGCTAGTGGTTACTGAATTAAATAAACGAAGACTTTAGTAGCGTTAGTGTGTGTGTGTTTATAGGAATAATGTTTTGATACCACAGAATGAATAGATAGAAACACAATTTTATGCTCATTTTTTTTTGGTGGGTGGGGACCTAGGCAACCTTTCCGACAACGCTTCTCCAGGGACAAATCCCTGAAGAAGTGTTGACTAGTTTCAGAAAAAAAAAAAAAAAAAATTATCATAAAATTGTGTTTATTCAAATCTCTTCATTCCGTGATATCAAAGGATTATTCCGATTATTCGGACTATTGTCCTCATCTTTGTTGCTATATTTATCACAACGTTTCGGCCGTTGTACGCTCCGGTCTTCTTCAGGTGGTTGGAATGTCGAACTGAACCCTTTATTTCGCTCACTGGTGTAAACTGTTCTACTTCTACGTGGATGTCAGTTGTCAGTTATCTCCTGTTAATTCCCCTCTCTAAGTTCTCCGCCGCCTTAACCAGGTATTGAACTCACACTCTTTCGGTTTCGTCACTGGATCTAACCAACTCCTTTATACAATGTGTCCTTGAAGACATCTGTATGTGAATTTCTGGGTATTATAAACCTAATGTCTTCAGCAACCACCTGAAGAAGGCCGGAGTGTACAACGGCCGAAACGTTGTAATAAATATGGCAACGAAGACGAGGACAATATATTATTATACCTCATCTCAGAAATATAGACAGATACTGAACGGGCGAAACGTTATAATAAATATGGCAACAAAGATGAGGACAATAGTCCGAATAATGCAAATAGTGTACATAATACCTGATCTCAGAAATATAGACAGATACTGAAGGGGTGAAATTTTGTAAGAAATATGGGGACAAAGATGAGGACAATAGTCCGAATAATGTAAATAGTGTACATAATACCTCATCTCAGAAATATAGACAGATACTGATTATTCCGATATTTAAAAATTAGATTTGACAGAATTATTGAGGACTTAATTCTGTCAGATTATGGTACAAGTTATGCTCATTACGTACCAAAAGAAAAATTCTCCTTTCTTGTCTGCCTTTTGGTGTTGTCCCTTCCTTTATTAAACACAGACTAATAAGGGCAAAAGTAGAGTATAGATTTTAATTGGAACAAGCTTTTATTAAGTATGAGCTAGGCAAAATGACATTGTTCCCTTATCGGCAAAATCAAGACAATTTTTGTTTTTCGAAATATCTAGCTAAAAGCAGATTAAATTTCGAAAAGAAAGCTTTTACCAAAGATAATAATTACATCAACCATTTAATTACCAAACGATTTGGTTTTGGGAATTATTGATTGGACAGGCATAATTAATCTGTCTAATATCAATCTTTCCGAGATAGAGAAGGTAGTTTTGTCCAGAGGGTTGGGTTTCTATATTCCCCACCCTCGAAATGTTAAAGTCGAAGTTCTTGCTGAATTTGAAGTAATGTTTTCGCAGCTACTTCGTCTTGTTCCCTCCTCCACGAACCAACTTACATTTTATAAATCAAGAATCTCTGAGACAGCATACGAATTTGTCTCCTTATTAATTGAACGTGTTATGGTCGCGTGGCGCCACGTTCACTATCAAGCTATTAAGACTTTGAAGACCCGTAACAACATCTATATCACCAAACCAGATAAAGGTGCTGGTGTGGTCATTCTGAATAAGGTCGACTATGTTGATAAGATGAATGTCATTCTAGGAGATACTACAAAGTTTCCGTTAATCGGTGCGTCTTCATTTTATAACCGTACTGATTAGTTGGAATTAAAACTCCAGAAACAGTTTGTTATATTCCGTGCTAATAGGTTTGGTTTGTTTTGTTTTAGGGCATATCAACCTCAATGGGTCATTTAGTGCTGACAATTTTTTTTTTCTGGTAATATTTTTGTTTCGTTAAAAATGTATTAGGTTGGTGCAAAAGTAATGTCGTTTTCTCACATATGTTACTATGTGAGAAAACGACATTATTTTTTGCACCAATCTAATATTTCTGTTAATATATTTTCCTCAAAAATGTCTAGCTGGTAATAATTTTTTTTTTTTACAAAGTATTTCTGGTATTAAAACCTATTTTTACACTTTTATAATGCCTTTTACCTCAGTTTCTGAGTTAACTATTTGGCCATAGCTGGGACCCTAACAGCTGCTACCACTCCGGGTCAGGCGGGGGGACCTGGGAACACCAGCAATTAAGAGGAGGTTCCACGCTCCCAAAGCCTCCCGATCAGAGGCCTTGCTGTTGGACGTAGTTTATCGTCTTACCCTGGACGCGGATGTAGTTTATCGTCATACTCAGGACGCGTGCTAATAGGAATATGGAATGGACAAACACGGTAGATAAATAGTAACTGGTTTATTGTAGAAACCAGTACAACAAGCAAGGAAGTAATAGTTATGCGCACGGTCGTCGCAAGTCAATACAGTTGTGTGCATGCTGCTATCGGAAGGCCCCTAGTCTCGCAGATCCCAGCTCGACGTTATTTTCCTGCCACCCCACAAGGAAGATGTAACACAAGGCAGAGTTTAATGTGGGTCAATCCGAGCCCGTAGGCTCGGCCAAAAATTCCCTGTAACCCTGCATAAACGGGTTCGGGTCTGTCTACCACCCCCGATGAGAATGCCTCCTCGTCCGAGTTCCTCTCTGTCCGAAAGCAGAGAGTTCGACAGCAGCCAAGATCTGAATAATAGATCCCAGCTCAACTCTCCTGTCTGTTGTCCCAACGGATACTTATAGGTGGTTACCACCTATAGTGCCGGCACTTATGGGGATGGCAAGTTATTCCATCACATCACAGTTGGAGGTATAGAAGAGTAATTTTATATGCAAAGACACTTACAACCTAATTCGACCTGCAGGTTCTCAACGACCTAGAGTTTACTGATTGCCGAAGATTCACAAAAATAATCTGCTTCTACGACCCATCCTATCCATGATGGGTTCAAGACAGCACGAGTTGGCTAAATGGTTGGCAGTAAACTAGTCTCCGATTACTTCTCTACCTATTATGTATCAGACTCGTTTACCTTTTCGGAGT
>OZ010613.1:43244794-43254794 GCA_963932145.1 Acanthosepion lycidas
TTTTTAGTTAAGCTATTGTAGGTGTCATATGTATTGGTAGTTGTGTAATATATTCTTGGTATTTTTTTAAAGAAAAATGTATTGCTGATATTTTTACCACAAAAAAAATCTATATACTTTCCTAATATTTTGATTTTTGATTGGGGGGTGGGGACGGTTACGTATTTGCCCATAGCTGGGACCCCTAACAGGTGCTACCACTACCGGTCAGGGTGGACCTAGGACCAACTGCAATTAAAAGGTGGTTCCATGCTCCTTAAAACCTTCAATCTCTTCATCAGAGGCCTTGCTGCCAGATGTAGTTTACCGTCATACCCAGGAATAGAGTAATGTTGTAATTCTTCGGTTCGACATTTGGTTTAGTTTTTCATTCGTTTATTTCTCCCCCCCCCCAACATGCGAAATAATATGTATTAGGTTGGTGCAAAAATAATGACGTAATAATGTCGTTTTTTTATGTATTTTTTAACGTCAAAAAACGACATTACTACGTCATTATTTTTGCACCAACCTAATAGAATAAACGTCTTAAGCAAGAAAATCTTTTTTTCATTTTAACCGGGAGCGTTATCTCGGGTTACATGAAGCCAAAGAAAAGAAAGACCACTCACCTGCTGTGGCCATGAAGTAGATCGGAGTCTGGCTGTGCAAACCGACCGGAACATTACGTATGGCCATGAGCACCATTGGCTGGATGTAGTCCCCAATAGCCGTGACGTTATCATAGTATTCACTAATACCGGGTTGGAACCGTTTCGTCGTAATTTCCGTAAAATTGGGAATCTCGTCCCGCGTCAGTGGCTTTGTCCATTTATAAATGCGCAATTTTGTGCTTGTGGAACCGCCGTCAAGAAAAATGCTATACTGGACACCTGGAGGCAGACTGGTTATCCGGGCAGAACCGATCACCGGTTGTAGGCACAGGTAGAAGATGAAAAATACAATGTAACAATGGGAAAGCTGAAAAGAGAAAAAAAAATATCAATGTTTCCTGCTGTAACACGTCTGTGTAGAAAGAATTATAAATTGTAAACAAAAAAAAAAAAAAAAAAAAGTCAGGTGGGTTATGTAGGTTTAAATTTAAAAGAAAACTGTTCATGTTATTCAATATATAACAACTCAATCTAAATGCAAAATAATTTAAATACTAATGAAGTAATGGATTTAACTGTTTTCTTTTAAATCTTTTAGTATTTTTGTGATCATGTATCAACGATGCATAACTACAAAAAAAAAAAAAAAAAAAAAAAAAATGTTTTTTTTTGTTGTCATTTTTCTTGGATTGGAAAAATAGCAATTCTTTCAGGAATGGAGATATTGTGAAAAATCCGGAGCGCAGTGTATATATATATATATTATATATATATATATATTATATATATATTATATATATATTATATATATATATATATATATTATATATTATATATATTATATATATATTATATATTATATATATATATATATATATATATAATACTAGCAGTAGAGCCCGGCGTTGCCCGAGGATGTAACAGTAAGTATCGACCATCATAAAGACTGAAAAAGAAAATTGACAAAGATTATTGTTTAAGGTTAACGGACACGCATGTCTTAATTAGTTTTATTTTTTTTTTTACGAATTAGTCAAACCCAAACAAAAATATTGTTTTCAATCGTTATCAGTCTACCGATTGAATAAAATTTTATTATAAACAATTGTCTTGTAATTTTTAAAGCATTCTGAATGTAAAAATAAAGAAAAAAGTGTGCAAGACAATAAGAAACACTACCTGCCAAAAAAAAAAAAAAAAAAAAAAAAAAAAAAGTGAAGTTTTGTTGAAATCGGTTGAAAAATGTAGGAAATCCGATCCCATGTATAAACGAACACACACACAAACAACCAACCAACCAACCTGGGTTTTATAATAAGTAAAACTCGATATGAGTTGTCCCGCTTTCATTAATGCCTCTTAATCGTGTTTTCAAATTGATTTCGTGCAAAAACAATTGTGCTTTTCCAATTTTCGGCACTGTCAGATCCACCGCAAGGTAATTTTACGTAGTCCTGTAAAGTTTTGTTGAAATCGGTTGAAAAATGTAGGAAATCCGATCCAATATATAAACGTACAGATACACACACAATCTGCGTTTTATAATAAGTAAGATATATAATATATAAAATATTTTGAACAATAAAAAATATTAAAAAATTAAAATCTTTAGACACACTGGGTTGTAGATTAATATTCTTTCGTTTTTATTATTATTATTATTATTATTATTATTATTACTACATTTAGATTCCTAGACTAGTTTCGGCCAAAATGGCCATCATCAGGAGAAGAAATATTTCTGCTTGCTGGTAGCAGTAAACTACAGAAATGAATGTCTTGGAGAAAATGAACTTTTGTCTGTAGTTTTCATCTTTTTTTTTTCTTTTTAAGATGAATCTTTTAACATTCCTTGTGTTGATCAAACAGTCTCTTAAGTTGTTATTTGAGCTAAGAGCTGGATGGATCTAGGCTTCTCTGAATTCCCCTGGTCAGTTTGACAGTTCTATTGGTTCCTGGAGAGGGGATGTGTCTATTAAGTGTGTGTTTTATTTGGTTCTTAGGGAGTCAGTGAGTATGATATGTGTAAGCCTGTATGTTGCTGTGGGTGTATGTTATCATTTGGCTCATTAGGGAGTGAGTATGATGTGTGTATGTTCGTGTGGGGCCTCAACACCTCCGTAAGCATGTCTGTCTTGTGTGGGTGAGAAATATGGGTAGGTTTTGATTTGTAGGGTTATATATTAATACTATCTATATTGTTAAATTTATGGTTTAGCCCGGCTGGATAGTGCGTTTTTAAACGCTGTATCCACTTATTTTCATGGAACTCTAAAATCTTTGTTATCTGCTCTGAACTTTTCTATTCTCTCAGTTATAGTGAATTTGGTATGGGTTTTGAAATCGTGTTTTTCTAGGCGGAAATGTTCTACAGGTAATAATTTTTCATGGGGAGTCGACTTAATTCGATGACGATAATTATTAATTCTGTAGTGAAAGGGCCATTCAGATTTTCCTACATATTGTTTCTGGCATAGTGTGCATTCTAGGAGGTAAATTATGTTATGACTTCTACAGTTAAAATCGTGGTAGATTTTGAAAGTAGATTTAGTGACTGAGCTAGTGAATGAATTCGTGTTTTCAACATGGTTGCAACAAACGTCTTTTGTTGTTACATGGTTGGGAAAATCCTGTCGTTTTTGTTAGTTTATTACGGATTACCTTGTTCCCTGAAATGTGGTTACTACCTATGATTTCTTTTATGTTCTTAGGTCTACGATATGCAAGAAGGGCGGGTTCCTTAAACAATTTTTTTAGGTCTGGTTTGAGATGTAGTATTTCCCAACGACGTTTGATTATTTGGGATAGTGGAGGCAGAGTGGGTTTGAAAGTGGTTACTAGAGGAATGCGGCTAGATTTATTTTTAATCTTGTACATTAGGGTGTCTTCTCTAGAAATTGCTTTATTTGTTCCCCGTTTATAGCCACGTGTTGTGAATTGATGCTCCAGATTTTCAATGTGTTTATTTAATTCTTCATTGTTGGAACATATCCTTCTGAGTCTAAGTGCTTGTGAATAGGGAAGGTTCTCTTTGAGGTGTTTAGGGTGGGAAGACTTAAAGTGTAGATAGTTGTGGGTGTCGGTGATTTTAGTGTGTAGTGTCGTTTGTAGTTTCCTGTTTTCATCTATGTAAATGCGGGTGTCTAAAAATGTTACTGATGTTGTGGATTTTTCATAGTCAAACTTAATTGAGTCGTGCACTGTGTTTAGGGTCATAAGGAATTGGGTAAGTTTGTCATCACTACCCGTGTATACAAAGAATATATCATCGATATATCTTGCATAGAATACGCAGTCGCTACCAATGATTGGATAGATATGGGTCACCTCCAATTTTCCCATGAATATTGTAGCATATGATGGAGCTACAATGGTGCCCATGGCACAACCTCTTATTTGAAGGTAGTGTGCTCCATTGAAGTTGAAAGTATTCAATGTAAGGACATGCTCCATGAGTTTTATGATAACTTCTGTGGGGGGGTCTTGTTTTCTTCTTTTAGTAAGTGCTTCCTGAAAGGCGGTTAGCCCTTCGATGTGTTTAATGTTTGTATAGAGTGACCTAACGTCCATAGTCACTAGAATAGCATTCTCTGGAACTGTTTGTATGTGATTAATTTTGTTTAGTAAATGTGTTGCGTCTCTGATGTAGGATTGTACTTCCTTAGCTAGGGGTTGTATGTAATGGTCTACGTATTTGGAAATTTTTGTCGTGTGGCAGTTGAACGATGAAATGACCGGCCTTCCTGGGTTGTTGCTTTTGTGTATTTTAGGAAGGAGGTAGAAACAAGCAGGTGTGATATTTGTGAGTGTTAGTGCTGTGCATGTTTCCTTGTCGATTTGATTGTTGCGAAGCGTTATGATTAGTAAGCTAGTTAATTCTTTTTGGTATTCGGGGAGGGGATCTGTAGGTAAGCTTTTATAGGTTTCTTTGTCGGCTAGCTGTTTGTTGGTCTCTTTAATGTATTCTTCGATTCCCCAGATCACTGTCGCACCCCCTTTGTCAGCCTGTGTTATGATTAGGTCATCTCTATGTGTCAGCGTGTCGAGGGCTATATGTTCCCCTTCAGTAATGTTGTCACGTGGCAGCTTACGTGCTATTGTTTTCTTTGTGTCATTTGCTACGGTTAGTTCAAATGTCTGTAGAGTAATGTCTGTGTTTTGTGGGATGTAGGTAGTATCCTTCTCTTTTAATGTCCCAAGTATGGAAGGTGTGTGATCATTGTCCCCGTAGTGGGCTTTTAACCGTATTCTTCTGAAGAAGGATTTCAGGTCCTTTGCCAAGATGTCTTTATCAAACCTTGGGGGACTAGGGCAAAAGCTTAGTCCTTTATTTAATACCTTGAATGTATTGAGTGAAAATTTATTGTTACTCAATTTTATAACTCGCCCGTATGGGTCAAGTTTAAATTTGCAAGCATGGCGAAGTTCTTTTGTAAAAGCTCGAAAGCTTGCATCATATCTCCTATTAGGGATGCTATACCCCCATCCAGGTGTCCTGGTTGGGGGCTTATTCCGTTTTTTTTAAGGTTGAGTGTGTTTATTGTTGATTGTCTACTAGGGGCTAATCTAGGTGGTCTGGGATGTCTAATGGGGTTATGCGTTCTGTAGAAGGGCTGCTGTGATTTGGTTTGTGTATGTTTGTACGCCACCCTAAGGATGTCCGCGTAAGTTAGTGGTTTGTTTGTATTGAGGTTCTAGCTATCGTTGATGGTGGCGGTGTTGTCATTGTCGGTTGTAGTGCTGGTGGTTGTCTGTTGGTGTATTTATTTGGTCTGTTTTGTATTTGCATTGGTTCTGTGGTGGTCAGTGTAGTTGCGGTGTTTTGTTGTTATCTTTTGGGGTATGGCCGTTCACTTTTTTCAGAGTTTGGCTTCATTTTTCTTTTATTCTTCTGTCTGGAGGAAATATTCCATTTTAATTTTCTTTGTTATTCAGTTTTATTATAAATATATATAAACATATATATATATATATATATATATATATATATATATATATATATATATATATATATAAATAAATAAATATAAATAAATAAATATATATATATATATTTTATACCCTGTCTGGTGGCAAATGCTGCTGGTGGCGGTCCCGCCTTGGCCACCGAAACCGTGAGATCACCCCTGGTTGGCGGCTGATGAAGACAGGAGGGTATCGCACGTCATAACACACGTTGTATGTTAAAAAAAAAATTGATATATATATATATATATATATATATATATATTGTCCGAAAGTAGTCGAGGAATCTAAATGAAATAATAATAAAAACGAAAGAATATTAATCCACAACCCAGTGTGTTTGAAGATTTTAAATTTTGTAATAAACAACCATTCATATCAAGACTTACACAACTTCCAGTTTCTCTTTGTTTTTTTCTCTTCCTTTCCGTGTGGCCATTTTTTTTTTTTTTTATTTCAATAATTTATCATCCATTTACTGTTTGAAAAATCCTCTAAATTTAATTTTACAAGGTGAAAATGGTAATTTACATAATGGTATCTTAGTTCCGATTATATATATATATATATATATATATATATATATATATATATAGATAGAGAGAGAGAGAGGGGGGTGAGAGTGACACACACACACACACACAACCTACTTACTTTCGTTTATTAGACATTGAATTGTATCACCTCATGTTTATCAACAGGTTTTTCCCGTTATCTGATGAATATTTATGAGCGTTCCTAAACTTAAAAATTTTGAAAAACCGATAACATTTTGCACTTGTATATAAATACTTTCACAAAATAAAATCCTCACATTTGCTTTGATAAAGTCCCCCAGAAGACGAAACGCATCGGCTAAAATGTGTTTTCCTCTCCTCTTCATTATATACAAAGTTTGGTGGGTAAATTGTCGTCATTTTATATTTTTGATTTCTCGCATGCGCGTTGTTTTCGATTTTGTCGAATGCACAGTATAGTATGGCCAGTTAAGCACCGTCTGTGAAAAAAAAAAAGAGCACCCTGACTCAATTCACTCTGCCAGAAATTTGGAAACGGCTTGCTGTACTATTCGGCATTTGCGCCAGAAGCTAAAAGACGAACATTTCAGTGTTTGGGTGTCAATTTGAAGAGGATTTGGAAACAGTTGGGCAAGTCTAAGTGTGATTAAGAAGGTGTTTGGAGTAATCACTCGTTATAGCGACGTTATTCATCTTCCCACAAGGCCTCAGACTCAACATAGATGCCTAAATCCAATGCCCCGAGGAAGTAGTGCTGCCCTGGGTCAAGAGGATATCTGCTGGAAGACCCTGAAGGACTTTGCACCATGCCAGACAAGCTGTCAGATAATTTCTGCAAGCGCATCACCCCTTACATTTGGCCATCAACTCCCCAGAATGCACCCCACTTCATTGTTGTGTGGGGGCGCATTTGAGCGAGAGACCAACAAAACCCCTTGTATTACCAAAGATGAACTGATGGCAAGGCTTATAGCACTATTCACCAACTTAAACAATGAGACCGTCCAGAAGAGATGCAAGAAATTTGCAAGTGGTCTGGAGGCCGTGGTTGAAACCAATGGTGATTTTATTGAGTAAATTTGCTCTTTAGTATTTCAAGATATTTTTGTGTAATTTTAACATATAACTTAAGAGATATCAGTGTTATTCTCATTTTTGCGCAATTTAGACGACAATTTATCCATCGCTCGCTGTATATAATACAGAAATTTAATCTTACATTGTTCGGTGATAAAAATTATGTCACAGAATATAAAAAGAAAATGTTAAAATAATTAAAAACATGATAAGACAACTTACATACGTATACAGTGTGCATAATGTGTAAGTACGATAATTTCTCTCTGAATAATAACACGCCAACTCGGTCCTTGCTTTGGGAGTTAATGACTGGGGAGGGGTAAACTGGCAGGCGAATTGCAAATCCAATTCACTCGCCCTGAGGGCGGATATTCGCCAGGTACATGACTTATGTCACTCGCAAATTAAAAACAAACATTGATTATCAGCAAATTGCCTGTCAAATTTGACGAAATACAACATAAGAAAAACTCCGCTTTCAATAAAGCGGAATTTTTCTTATGTTGTATTTCGTGATGGGTGATGGAAAAGGTAAAAAAATTGCTTACGTAAGCTTCCATAATTGAAGTGACCGAACCAGTTATTTTAATAATTTTTCTTATTCGTTATTTTAATATTTTTCTTATTCGTTATTTATTATTACCTATTATTATAAACATGCATTATTTTTATGCTCCTTATTCGTCATTTATTATTACCTATTATTATAAACATGCATTATTTTTATGCTCCTTATTCGTCATTTATTATTACCTATTATTATAAACATGCATTATTTTTATGCTCCTTATTCGTCATTTATTATTACCTATTATTATAAACATGCATTATTTTTATGCTCCTTATTCGTCATTTATTATTACCTATTATTATAAACATGCATTATTTTTATGCTCCTTATTCGTCATTTATTATTACCTATTATTATAAACATGCATTATTTTTATGCTCCTTATTCGTCCTTTATTATTACCTATTATTATAAACATGCATTATTTTTATGCTCCTTATTCGTCATTTATTATTACCTATTATTATAAACATGCATTATTTTTATGCTCCTTATTCGTCATTTATTATTACCTATTATTATAAACATGCATTATTTTTATGCTCCTTATTCGTCATTTATTATTACCTATTATTATAAACATGCATTATTTTTATGCTCCTTATTCGTCATTTATTATTACCTATTATTATAAACATGCATTATTTTTATGCTCCTTATTCGTCATTTATTATTACCTATTATTATAAACATGCATTATTTTTATGCTCCTTATTAGTCATTTTAATGTTTTTGTTAATTTATTTATCTATTATGTATTTTTGTTATTAGGTTGGTGCAAAAATAATGACGTAATAATGTCGTTTTTTTTTACATATTTTTTAACGTCAAAAAACATTATTACGTCATTATTTTTGCACCAACCTAATCAGTATTATTTTTATGATTTTTATTGCCAGTGATATGCAACATCTCTCGTTAGAAATAAAGTGACAGTAAGTCTCTTCAGTATTCTGCAGCAACGATTTCCAAGAGCTGCATCATGATGGTTAAAACTTCAGGGTCAGCTTGGAATGATCAGAACTTGTAGAATGCAGCTAATCAGAACACTTGCCATGGAAATAGTGATAGAGTAACAAGAGGTGTGTGATGTTTTCTCTGAGAAAGGGGTTGTGGAGGTTTTGAAATAGTTCCTCACCTAGAAGGCTGTACAGAAGCTTTTCCACTATCAAGACAGTGAAGTAAGGACTGAACAGCAATACTGTTTTTGGTTTGCTTTGACTCTTGTTGGATTCAGATACTTACTGAAGTAGTACAAAGAACTAACCATTTCCCCTGTATCTTTAGCAATAGTACATATAGATGAATTCCACTACAGGTCTGGGGTAAGCTGGAGTGTCAATATGCATTCAAGGCAGGGAGCCTCCTTGAAAGAACACCCTTCCATCATGATGATTGAAAGGTCAGGGTCAGCTTGGAGATGGCTGAACATTACTAGTTTGGTTTTGGACCTACTGAATTTCACAAGCCAATTCTTCCTCCAATGAACCACCAGGACGAGGAGAGATCAACTTACAAGTTCTGATCATTCAGATTTTTGGAGGTTCACCTATAAACTATTATTATACTACCTGCATAGATAGGTCACTAAAGATCATAGTATGTTCTTAGGCAGATCATTAATATAGAGCAGAAAAGTGAGGGTAGGATCAAGAGAATTTTGAGGAATGCCAGAATTGATCTCATGAGCTTCTGATGACTGGTCATTAATAACCTTTGTATATCTACCCGTTAAAGATAGTTTGATAATTTAGAAGACTCTTCCATAGATGGAGAGTTTATGTAGTAACTCCTGATGCTACAACTTGTCAAAGGCCTTTGAATGGTCCTTGTGATGAATTTATTGTCTAGTGTCATGCTGATTCAGTGAGTAATGACAGTTAAGATATCTGTTGTGGGCCTAGCAAGGCTAAATCCATACTGGAGATTATTCGACAATCTTCTTGTTTGTAGATATAATAGAAGATCGGCTCATCTATTATCCTGCTCACACTTCTCCCAGGGATTTTGAACAGTAGAGGGGTATCCCTTGTTTCATGTTCTTTCTAAAGTTTTCTCATTCTCTTTCACTCCCAGTAACCCCTTGTGTCTTTATGGCATTGTAACCTTGCTTGGGGTAAATTGAGATATATATATATATATATATATATATATATATATATATATGCATGCTATGCCTTTGAATGGTCATTGTGATGAATTTATTGTCTAGTGTCTTGTTGATTCTGTGAGTAATGACAGTTAAGATAGTTGTTTGTAGATATAATAGGAGA
>OZ010613.1:43259794-43312294 GCA_963932145.1 Acanthosepion lycidas
AGTTCGAGGTCTTGACCTCCTCTACCGACAAGGATGAATGCATTGTTCGGAAATTCTCATTTAATTCAACGCTCGACTTCCCTCTAAGAACTGAGGCCCTATTGAGCAGCTTACACATAACCCCGTCATTGGTATTGGGCATTATCTCCAATTTAGACCCCCACAAGGCTAGTGGTGGAGATGGCATACCAGCCATTGTCTTGAAGAAATGCGCGCTTGAGCTAGCGCTCGCCCTCTCTAAACTATATAATTACTGCCTCAAGGAATTCTGTTTTCCTGACTGCTGGAAGTCCCCATCCATTGTTCCTGTCTTCAAGAAATCTGGAGACTCCTCTGACTCCTCTAATTACCATCCTATTAGTCTCCTACCCCTCTTCGGCAAAGTCTTCGAAGCCCTAATCAATGCCGAAGTGGTTAACCACCTTACATCCCATGATCTGCTCTCAGACAAGCAATATGGTTTCAACTACGCCCGATCTACAGCTGATGTGCCAATGGCCAAAACTGAAACCGTCTACCAAGCCCTTCAAAATAACGGTGAGGCTCGTGCCGTGGCCCTAGACATCTCCAAAGCGTTTGATAGGGTTTGGCATGCCGGCCTTCTTCGTAAGCTCCAGGGTTATGGTATTACAGGTCGATTGTTTGATCTAATACAATCATTCCTGTCAAACTGTGAATTGAAGGTCGTTCTCAACGGATTCTCCTCCAGTTCCTATGCCATGAACGCAGGTGTTCCCCAAGGCTCCATCCTTGGCCCCACTCTATTCCTTATTTTCATCAACGACCTTCCTGACGCCATAGCTTCCCAAGTTGGCATCTACGCGGACGACACTACAATTTACTCCTGCCTCAAAAACAAATCTAGTGTCGATGACAAAACTAACCTGGCCGTGCGTCTTGAAATGGACCTCCAATCGGTTGTTAATTGGGGCAAGAATTGGCTGGTCAACTTTAACGCTTCAAAAACTAAACTACTCTATTAATCACCATAGAGATCCTTCCCTGTCCCCCATTAGAATGTCTGATAGTCAACTTCTTGAGAGCAACTCACTGCGTCTGCTCGGTCTCACGTTGACTGCTGACCCGAGATGGAACAAATACATTGAATCAATTGCTTCTTCCACCGCGAGGAAAGTTGGCTCTGTGCCGCGCCAGAAAATTTGTCTCCCCGGAATCGATACTTCAAATATACAAATCAACCATTCGCCCTTGCATGGAGTATTTCTGCCATATATGGTCTGGGGTACCTTCTGTTTACCTCGGAATTCTTGACAAGATCCAGAGACGGATATGCAATATAATTGGCCCTGATCTGGCGTCTCGTCTACAGTCACTCTCACAGATGCGCCGTCGCCTCTCTGACTTTTCTACAAATAGTTTCATGGTAATTGCTCCGATGAGCTGCTTTCACTGGTTCCTAGACTCCATAAATTCAAGCACCCTACGAGGCTGGCATCCCACTCATCCTTACATTGTATAAACTTTTAAATGTAGCCGTCTCTTCTACTCCAATAGCTTCATACTTCGCACCTCACGCCTGTGGAACACCCTTCCCAATTACTGTTTCCCTGAGAGCTATAATCTCCAATTATTCAAATGTAATGTCAATTGACACCTCCAGTTACCTTGATCTATCAATTATCCCTCTCCTCATCCTTTCTTCTATCACTCCTATTTGCTCTTGCTCCAAATCTTCTGCAACCCCTGCATCCTAGTGGCTTCACGCCTTGCTCGGGGCGTAATGCTTTATATATATATATATATATATATATATATATATATATATATATATTTGATGTATGGGGGTCAAGCAGATCAGTTTCAAGGAAACCGACACCCCAACAACAGCACATGAGATTTAATTATAGTGCTGAAGGCTTCGTGCAGGACCATCCACACTTTTGAAGGGCCGAATACAGAAACCTGGTGCACTACATGCCTCAAGTTCCCCAAACGACCCTCCGCAGGTTTTGAATTCAGAGTTTTTCCTTCTCCTAGACAAGTTGCCATCCAAGGCAATAGAACCCAGTCTGTCTTGCTGTTTACCTATATATGAGAGACGAAGGACTTGAGTGAGTGATAAAGACAAGAGGAGAGGACAGGTGAACTCGAATAACCGAGCTCTCTTCACCTTTCTCTTAAAAAAGTAGAGGATAACATTTATCAAGTGCAGCTTAGTCTGGCACAAGGTCACGAAATGAGTTACCCAGTGAGAACTGAAGGCGTCTAATTTAAATTAGAGAAATGTTTAAAAATCTTTGCTTTGGACAGAACAAGTGTAGGACACCCAGTGAAGATCGAAATCACTAAGAAAATGTAGCTTTCTAGTCATGCTTGGTTTGTTTTGTTTTACGGCAATGGGTCATTTAATGCCGACAACTTTTTTTTTTTGCTAATAATTTTGTTTTGTCAAAAATCTATTTCTATTAATATTTTTTCCTCAAAAATGTATAGCTGGTAATATTATTTTTTTTTTTTTTCAAAAATTATTTCTGTTAATAATTTTAAAAAAGTTGTTCTGGTATTAAAACCTATTTTTACACTTCCATAATGCTTTTTACCCGAGTTTCGGGGATTAACTATTTGATCATAGCTGGGACTCTAACAGGTGCTACCACCCCGGATCAGGGTGGACCTGGGAACACCAGCAATTAGGAGGTGGTACTACACTCGTCAAAGCCTCCTGATCAGAGGCATTGCTGTTGGGCGTAGTTTATCGTCATACCCAGGACGGTTTCCAGTCAGAGCTGCCAGATGAGGTGTTAGTTTGATATAAAGCCACAATTTCAGGATACCCAATGAGGATCAAAACTCACAAACTACGTTTGTGAGATTAGCTTGTTAAATATTACTCAAGAATAATTTAGCTTAAATTTCGACCGTACAAGACCACAAGAGTTCCCAATGAGGATCGAAGTTACTGCAGTAGTAGTAATGGCTTTCTTGATTTGCTTCTTAAATATTTTTCCACGGAAAAAATATCCACCGCGACCATCTTGTATCGAGCAAAGATCATATCGGAAATAGAGAAACGTCATTTCATTTTGTTAAAATTAAATTTCTGTTTCATATTTTAAAAGTTATTAATCAAAGCCGATTCCGTTTTTCGAGTAAAAAAACCAAAAAAAAACAAAAAAAAAACCAAAAAAAAACAGAAGTTGTTCAATTAGGAAAATTAGTTCCCCATTTTGTTATTATTGTTGAGTTTGATCATGTTAACGAAAACTGCACGCAGAATGCCTCTCATTGTCATATTGCGAGGCAAGTCATAGAGGATTTTATTCTTATATTTAGAACTTGATGAGGAGTGATATTTAAGATTTCTGTAAAAAGGGGGAAAACGAAAATTTCTGAAAGGGGGGAAAACGAGGTGGGGGGACGGAAAATAATGACGTAATAATGTCGTTTTGTTGACGTTAAAAATACGTCAAAAAACGACATTATTACGTCATTATTTTTGCACCAACCTAATACACTTGCATTAGAACATGTAAGTTACTACTCCAAAATTGTACATTTTGTTTCGACGTTTAATAAACAACGTCTCATCAGGTAGTTAACAATAATGGTAATGAACGATTTTATTTAAAATAGCAATTTATGAAACAATAATAGTAACTTACATGTTCTAATGTAATAGGATATAATATTTATTGCTCTACTCTTGTATTGAGCCCTGTTTTAAATTAATCCAAAATACATTTGGGGATACATGGTACGGCGGAGTAATGGATAGATAGCGGCTGGGATTGCGGGATCGGAGAGCCGAGTTAGAATTACAGTTGAATCCAAAACCTGCGGATGGTCGTTTGGGGACCTTGTGCCACAGGTCTGTATTCGGCTCTTCAATAAATGCGGTTGGTTCTGCTCTAAGCCTTCAACACTATAATCAAATTATATGTGCTGGTGTCTTAGGAAATGAGCTACTTGACCCTCATACGTCGAGAAAATCCAGTATATATATATATATATATATATATATATATATATATGTGTGTGTGTATGTATGTATGTTTCATTAAAAACAACAATGTCTTCAGTAAGACATAAAGAAATACACTACCCCAATTGACCCGAATAAAAAAAATATCAAATTAATGATCTATTATAAAATATTTAAGACAGCCAACCTTATCCTCAAAAATAACAACACACCAGTTAAGTCAAAATTACAAAGAACGAACATTATCTATGAGTTCAAATGCCCCCTAAGGAACTGTGTTCCTGATCAAACCGGACTCATAAATAATTACATCGATTTCCCAACCACATGCTTATCCAGACGTCTTACGTTACACCTATCTGACCACAGCCCCATTAGAACCCATTTAAACACACAAACTTACTAGACTCCATTAGAAACATACTAGTAGAAAACAAATATATTAACTTCATCCACCTGTAAAAAAAGATAAAAAATAATGGAAGCTTTAATAATAAAAAAGAAAAAGCCAACTCTTAACAATATTAACTACGAACAAGGCTAAAATATGCTAACCGTATTCGGAAATTAAAACATCCCTACAGCACATTAAAACATACACATAATGCGCACACTCAATTAAGCTGAAAAATCGAATCATTCTTGATAATGGCTAAACGTATAGCTGAAAGCTCCCGAAACTATAAAACATTGGAACTGTTTTTACACACTCTTTGTCCAGAAAAAAAGCTCTTGTTCGAACACAACAAAAATTAAATATTAACCATAACCGTAGTATCTTGTCTGTCGTTTTTAATGAAACATGCATAAACGAAGGATTTCTGCCTATATATATATATATATATAACACATTTATTATTATTAGGTTGGTGCAAAAATAAGGTCGTTTCCTCACATAGTAACATATGTGAGAAGACGACATTATTTTGGCACCAACCTAATATTATTTACCAATTATCGATGTTTTACGCATTTCAAAATGGACATGTGTTTTTTTTTTGTTTTTTTTTTGGTGGGGGATATTCCAGAGATCTAATTTTTTTTTTTTTTATGTTTTTCAAAAGGAATGCATCAGCATGCCTACAATTCGAAATAATTGAATTTTCTTTATTAATAAATTTACATTCTATTGTTGATAGAGTGTTAGAAGTGGGGATTATGGATGCTGTATTGTTGATGCTACAAGTGCTGTCGGCGGTGTTCATTCTTTTTTTCTTTTTTTGAGAATTTTAGATTTTGTACGCTCGTTTTCTTGCATGGAGGATGGAATGATGTGAGGAAGTGAAGTGATCTAAATGGTTTTTCAATGTATTTCTTAGCATCACTAACAACACGAAATTCATAATCCTTCCCTCTAACGCTACAAAATTTGAAAATAAATTAGTTATTCCCAATACTAAGGATTTTACTACCACCTCCACGGCAATCAAAGATATCGGAGTAAGTGAAAAATTATCCACATTTTAGACATAAAATATCTTTAGGTCACATTACCTTCTATTCATAAGTGCTTATAGTTGGTGCTCTTTGTTCCTCCTTGATGCAAACTGACAGCGGTGCGGTCATGTTTACATTGTAAAAGCAGCAAGAAAATCGGTGCGATCAAGCCCAAACTTCGAACCCGTGACCACAATGCTATAAGCACACATGAGTAGAAGGCAATGTGACAAACCTAAAGATATGTCATGGCGAAAATGTCTATAATTTTTTTTACTTGCCCTCGTATAATTAGAAAGAGAAATAAACCTAACACCACTTCAGATGCTGAGAAGTATCAAATAAATGCTTGCAATGTAAAAACATTTACATTGAGGAGACATCTCAAAATCTAAAAGCCCGTATCTATAGGATAAAAGGAACCGTTTAATTTAATGATTTTACAATTACCACCTTAATTAAAAAAACAATTTTTTTATGTCGAAAATACTACGAGGGAATCCTGATAAATATTTACTAAATATAAACACACGTCAAAAACACTATATTACGTCACCAACCTTTATTAAATCCATTCTTAAAGAATCTTGAGTTTGTTATCGACACTGAGGCCAGGGATTGAAAAGATGACTCTTTGGGTCAAATCACTTTTTGGATCAATCAACCAATGCTTTTATCCACTGAGCCAAAGATTTGAGTTCAATTCCTGGCCTCAGTGGAGAAAACAAAAACAGAGACCTCTCAAGGCGAATTAACTGAAAACAGAAATATCCAAGAGGCACAGTACGTGGATTTAAAACAAACTACCTATGTGGACTAAAAGGGTTCAGCTCAAAATTCCATCACCTGAAGAAGGCCGAAACGTCGTGAATGTGACAGTAAAGATGTCTGGCCTTAAGCAAGCGTATATCGAGGAAGACAGGAGGACCAAACGGTCAAAAACGCTGTGATAACAACAACAAAGATGAGGAAAACAGCCTGATTAGAAATACTGTTTACAAATGAGATACAGTTGGAATTTCTGGGATGCATAGTGAGAAAAGAATCTTTGGAGAATTTAACACTGTCAGGGCATATTGAAAGCAAAGGGAAACAGTAAATAACTTAACGAATTTGTGCGAATGGATACCAGAACAAAAACTAAGTGGCACTGCAAAGAGTCAAAAATTGAAGCAATAAATGATGCCTGATTTTATTTTATAGACAGCCATAATTATCCGGCTACGCCCTGAAGGGGTGCGGCAAATAATAAAATGAGGGAAGAATTCTCAGCATCTGGGATAAAGCATATCTAGATAGAATATGCTTACAGAAATCAATATTGCGTGGTTTTGGAAGTTTCATGTTATAAGCGGTCATTCCATACGATAGAATGCTGCTATGAGGACTCCCAAAGGGCTTATCACACTATCGATAGGCGGGTGATAAGCCCGCTAGGAGTGTTGGACGCCTCAGCCTTCGTTAAGGTATCAAATACGGAGATGGAAAATGGATGTAACACATTCGGCTTGACAGCATCGAATGATTTTTGACTGGTTTTACTTTTTGGGTATATTCTGTTCTTCTATACCGTACAAGAACCGTGACCAGAAATCCCCCCCCACAAGATTACTATAAATAAAGCACCCCAAATTACGAATAAAATAAAATAAAATTCGTAATCTAGAGTTTTTAATTAATAGTAATGTATAACACTATATTACTCCTGATTAAACATTATATTAATATATAAAACCGGAAGTGCGGTGTGATGTAATCGGCTAAATCGAAGTGCAGAGTTTGAATTCCGGTCGGTTCGTTATATTCACTTACGAACAAATACCAATTGTAAAGGTATGAATCCATCTCTGCCTCTCTCATCTATGTATTGAATAGCAGGATAGACTGGGTCCGATAGCCTTGGTTGGCAACTAGTCCATAGCAGAAACAAATGACAACCAACAGCGAGAAAATCTGCATAGTCAGTCATGAATCGAAAGAGACATACTCAAAGCGTGTACCATGTATGGCACTTAAATGAAAGAGTCAATAGGTGTTTAAATGAGGAAGTTGGAGAGAGACATGATCGCCCAGCGTATGGCACTTAACTGAATATATAAAAGAAACTTCAGAACATTTTATTACATTTGAAGAAATCATTTTGTATGAATTGTGTTTTGGCTTCCGTATGGGATCAATCTAAAAAATAATTTTTTTTTAATAATAGGCAACAATAAACTACAAAAGAACTCAAAAAATTGATCGCTGCATTTAAGTATTGCATTAATATTTAAGCTTACGTTTTAAAAGTTTAACGATAATTCTTCTGAATTTAAAGACAACATGATGGATATAGGTCCTTATTTTCCGTTCAAACAATTATTTTTATGAGTGACTTTCGCTGGATATCACGATTAATTTCGATTATTCCTAAGTTTATTTTAAAGTTATAAAAATTGTTATTGTTCAAAAATTCGCCGAAAAAAATACAAAAAAAAAAAAAAAAAACAAAACAAAAAAAAAACAAACCTGAAAACAATCTCAGTAATGAAAACTTGGGAATTCAAGATTTTGGGATTGCGGGTCCGGATCCTACCCAGGACGTTTTTAATTTGCTCACAGTGTTGACCCGATTCCAAAATGTTATATGTTGGGCTACAGCGTCTAAGAGTAAACTTGAAAATGGGTGACAGTGACACACTGACATTCATATTTATTATATAGATTATATTTTATTCAAATCTCATTTGGGGGGTGGGGGTGGAGGTCAGCGACCATTCCTACCCGCCACCAGCAGTGGGCTTGGGGAATTTACTATTAATAAAATTTTAAACCACGAGGAGAAACGAACGGCTTAAAAAATTACACGTTAGATCAATTTTATCTAGTAACAGACGAGACCACAAGAATACTGAAGAGAAGAGACATTTTTTCCCTTCTTTCGAGAGGTGGGGGTTCCAACTACACAAACATATAGTGTTATAAGTTAGGTTAGAATGGTTAGACCAAGAATCAATGTTAAATTAGTCGCACAGAGTGTGGGGGGGGGAGAGAAAACAAAGAAAATTAGATAAATAAATAAAATAAATACATAAGTACACGAATACGTTGGAATATATATATATATATATATATATATATATATATATATATATATATATATATATATATATATATATATATAAGTGAACATAGAAGTCAACACTTAGAGGCGACAGTCTGTTTCATGCTATATGCATGGATTGCATATAGCATGAAACAGACTGTCGCCTCTAAGTGTTGACTTCTATGTTCACTTTTATATTTACACACGCTCTATCTCTGATATTGAGCACTTTACTCCATAAATATAGCACACCTTAAGACTATATTTCTTTATATATATATATATATATATATATATATATATATATATATATATATATATATTCCAACGTATTCGTGTACTTATTTATCCAAAAGCATATCTCTCTCTATAGAGATATAGAGGGAGAGATGGGGAGATATAGAGAGGGAGAGAGAGAGATATGTTTTTGGATGCGTCTCTGGTAGAACGAAATTATACTCACAACTTGGCAGAAAGTGATTGTCCTTTTGCATTCCGAGATCTGTCTATATTTCTGATATGAGGTATTTTAACGATTTACGTCGTTCGGGCTGTTGTCCTCATCTTTATTGTCATATTCACGACGTTTCGGCTACAGCAGAGGTGAACAAAATACTTGGAAAGTTGATTTACTAAAAGGGAAGTAACTGAAATGGTGATATCCAGAAACGTCATGGCATGTGGAACTAGAACAATCTACCCCATTGGACGGAATAAAGTGTTTGGTCCGAAATTCCCGCGTATATCACTTGGCGAAGGTCGGTGCATACGCCGACCGAAACGTCGTGAATATGGCAATAAAGATGAGCACAACAGTCCAGACAATGTAAATAGTCTAAATAATTGTGACAGAGTTGATTATCTACTACAAACGTTGTCATATCAAATTCCATATTATCAAATTCGTTATTTGCCAGATTAAGCCATTCTCAGGATTCAGTTGGGCGTCGGAGTATATCAGATTCGCGACTGGAATGTAGCGTTCGGTTTTATTGTCGATCCCACTTATCGCGAAGGATTATCGGTGGACATGGTGGGGGGGTGAATTTAATTATTGCAGTAAGAAACTTTCAGACCATGCACAAGATAATATATAAATATTAAAAGAAATGAATAGACTCGTGTCTATTTATCGCTTTTTCAAAAGCGCAAATCGATTTTCGCCAGCTTTGCTATGGCCGAGGAAAAAAAAAAAATAAAAAAAAATCCGAAATTAATGTCATGCTCAAATCCCTGATGATGGCTTACGCGAGTCGAAAGCTTGGGGATAATTTCGATTATTTATTTTTATTTATTTTTATATTTATTTTATTTCTATATTTATTAGGTTGGTGCAAAAATAATGACGTAATAATGTCGTTTTTTGACGTTAAAAAATGTCAAAAAACGACATTATTACGTCATTATTTTTGAACTAACCTAATATTTTTTATATATGTTTTATTTTTTATATTTATTTTTATAATTATTTTATATTTATTTTCATAATTATATTTATTTTTATATTTATTTTCATAATTATATTTATTTTTATATTTATTTTCATAATTATATTTATTTTTATATTTATTTTCATAATTATATTTATTTTTATATTTATTTTCATAATTATATTTATTTTTATATTTATTTTCATAATTATATTTATTTTTATATTTATTTTCATAATTATATTTATTTTTATATTTATTTTATTTTATTTTTTTATATTATTTTTTTCACTTTTATTTTTTTATTTAGATATTTTATTTTTAATTATTTATTTTTCTTACATCTGTAAAAGACACATTCTCAAATAAGAAAATAATATACAGGGTGCGGCAAAAGTAGCGCCTTTTCATTTTTTTTTCTTCGAGCTGACTTAGGGCAACATGAAGCAACTGAGTGGCCATCACAATCATCAGACCTAACGTCGTGTTGTGTACTGAAAGATCTTGTTTACAAGTTCAATCCGAAAACAAATCCTGAATGAAAACAAGCTATTTGATATTTTTTCTGAAATTAATATAGAACTCTGTCAAATAGTTTTTAGAAGTGTTGTTGATAACGTTCAGCGTTGTATTGAACAGGGAAGGGAATATATTTTGAACATGTTAAATAGTTTCTTGATCGTAACAAATCATTTTTTGTTGTGACAATACTTATAAACTTTCTTAAACTGCTGTCTCATTTAGTTTTGTTCAATAAAAGTTAATAAATAAAAATGCGTTACTTTGACTGCGCGCGCATATATATATATATATATATATATATATATATATATATATATATATATATATATATATATATATATATATATAGGTTAACACCGTATACGGGTAAAGTGGATAGGACAACGTGGAGCAATTGAATGGCCATTGCAATCACCAAACATGGGTACCTCCACGAAATCGCTAAAAAAAAAAAAAAAAAAAAAAAAAAGAGCATAGCTTGATGAAAAAAGACGCCAATCTTGTCGAAAACAATTTTATCGTCTAAATGCTTATGTTATTATTAAGAGGAAAGACTAAAGTTTTTTTTAATTATTTAAAAAAAAAAAAAAAAATTTCCTTCTTTTTAGAACATTCTAAATTTTGATTAAAAAAAAACAAAAAAAAAAAAACCTTGTTTTTCTTTGTATCAGCGGAACTAGTAAATAACAGACAATTTTTAGCACGTTTTTTGGTATGGCACATTAATTTAGAAAATCTTGCAAAAATAAAAATAATTGTCGGATGTTAATGAAACTTTCAGAAACTATTCACAGATGATCGAAATTATTATAAATGTTTTCTTTTATTAAAGTCATTGCAGAAATATTTTTATATTTATTACCCCCACAATTAATTTTATGAAAACGCTAGAAATTCGATAGAGTCTAATTAATGATTACTATAGTTAAAAGCACAAGGATTTATATTATCTTATTTTTATATTAATCTCAGTTATGACATTTTTCCATAAATGAAAAATCAAAATTAATAAAATGAATGGAAATACAAATAACAGTAAAAGGTAATAAATGTACATAAAATTATAGTATTTTATGTACACTTCTGATAAAATTTCATAAGAAAGGTACCTATAAATTAATTAGATACCTTTTTCTTATGAAATATGAAGTTTAATCTCACTCTTAACAGTCTTATTTCTTTATGATATATTTTCCATAAAGCATCGTAAACGTAAAGGTGAAAGCTAAGTACAAAAAAATAAAATAAAAAATAGTGCGCTAAAAGTTTTCCTTAAAAATAATGAGGTAAATAATTTGTTCACTTAATGTAAATTATTTCACTTTTCTCCTTCCGTAGAAGAAATTGGCCTCACGGAATCCGTCAATATGTCATTCATCACCTGTCAAGTGACACGAAAATTTATGACCAGCTTTGTTTTATTTTCAAATTACATCTTTTCGGCGCAAAAACAAAAAAAGCTTGGTTCAAAATATTTTAAATAAACATAATTTCTGATTTTCTTAAAATAAGTTTCGAAAAAAATGGTAATTGATGTTTAAAAATTTCCAAGGGAGATTTCCAGTTTTTTATAAAAAAATGGAAAAATGGTTAATTTTGCTGACTCAAAAAAAAAAAAAAAAAAAAAAAAATGTTTTTAACGAAAATTTCGTGCTAGGAACGATTAAAAAAATGTGAAAAATACCCCCAAAATACTGATCTTTTCTCTTAATAATAACAAACATTCAGACGATAAAATTTTGTTTTCGTCAAGTTTGGCGTCTTTTTCATCATGCTATGCTCTTTTTTTAGCGATCTCGTGGAGGTACCTAGTAAGCAAACATAACACCAGAGTTTTCATGTGGTGTGTACTGAAAGATACACGCTCAAATCGAAAACAATTTCTGAATTAAAACAATAATAAATTATAAATTCATGATAATATTTTAAAAGTAATATAGAATGGTTTCGTCCAATGTAAACTTTTTCAAGGCAAAAAAACGAAATTAATTTATTGAGACAAAATATTAGGTTGGTGAAAAAATATCGTTTTTTGACGTTAAAAACTACCTCAAAAAACGATATTATTTTTGCACCAACCTAATATCTATAAACAACATACAAAATGTCGTTAGCAACTAGAAGAATTTGAAAACGTTATTGTATATTTATATAGTCAACTGAAAAATTACTTAATTACTTCGAAGAGAATATTTTCACGTATAGAAATATTGTTTTTATTGTTATATTGACGGATTCAACAGTTTTCTTTTGATTTCTTAATATATTTGTTGTCTCCGTTGACTCGGGAGAGTAGTGATTCTATTAGGAAAGGTGATATTGGGAAAAAATAATTTCGTTTTTCGTCTTTAAAAAAGGCCACATTGGACGAAACTAGTCGGCTAAAACTACTTTTCCTATTGCCTTTTTTCCTTTATACATATTGTTTTTCTCTACAAGTTAATTCAGAGAAATTTTTACATTAGAATAGTTTTATGACATTTTTATATTTATACATTCTTTTTATAGATACAAATATTTAAGTAATTGCTCTGTTTATAATAAACAGTATTAACAACATTTACTGGCCTGAATGTCCGAGAAATTTTCATAGAAAATATTCTTCCTCCGACAGGATTCGAACCTGTATCCTATACGAAACCGTCATTAAATGTCTTAAAATAATTGTCGGACTTTGTCCATTTCATAATTGAATAGTTTGTAGAAGTGTTGCTGATAATGTTCAGCGCTGTATCGAACAGGAAAGGGAGTATTTTGAACATGTTATATAGTTTGATCATAACAAATCATGTTCTTTTGATATGAGAACACTTATAAATTTTCTTAAACTACTCTCATTTAGTTTTCTTCAATAATAGTTAAATAAAAAAAAGGCGTTACTTTTGCCGCACCCACAGGAAACAGCGGATTTCTTAATCCTACACTCTTTTTATTATAAGTTATATTTAGTGGGGGGGGGGGCACACACACGAGTATTTGTTTAGCGGCATATCAGCTCCTTATGGGTCATTAATGCCGAAATTTAATTTTCTTGGAAGCATTAGTAATTTCCTTGAGAAATGTATTGCTGGTATTTTTACTGTAAAATTATACTTTCATGGCGTTTTGACTTCAGTTTGGGGGTTAACTGTTTGCCAATAGCTGGGACCCTAACAGGTGTTACTATCTCGGGTCAGGGTAGACCTGGGAACAACAGAAATTAAGGGATGGTTCCACGCTACTCAAAACATCCCGTCTAGAGACATTGCTGTCGGATGTAGTTTATCGTCATACCCAGAACGGTACACGTATTTGAATTGACATACCTGTAATTCTAAGCAGTAAAATTAATATCCACCAGCCTAGATAGAGAAGGCCTACTAAAGAAAACTTGCTTCCGATAGGAATCGTACTTGTATTCCCTTAAAAAAAATAACAGGGAGGTCAACCAACTCATTGGTTATTGTTCCTTCGTCTTCAAAATTCAATGACGAGAGAAAAAAAGAAAAAAAGAAAAAAAGAAAAAAAGAAAAAAAGAAAGAAAGAAAGAAAGAAAGAGATCCACACGGAACAGCTGGTCTTTTGAATTTTCTCCCTTAATTCTAATTGTGGTGCACACCATTTTCAGGCCTGGATTGATCTTTGAAGATAGAGGAACGATAGCCAGGCAACATTTCCCTCTCCCGCCCCCTCTTTTAAAATTTACCTCTAAGACATTAATTTCTTACTCGTGGTTTTTAATACGTCTGCTTTTCATTTCAATATTTGTTTGCATTAATACCATGGATTAAAAATATCCAACGGGCCTCCAAGTGTTTGTCAACCACAATTTCGAAGTCTTGAGAACAGAGATAATTCAAGAGCGGTTTTATCAAAGGAGCCACAGCCAACAGTTTGACTTCTATATGAATCGTGAACAAAAAAAAAAAAAAAGTTTGTTTTTCCTGCATTTACAATTGAAGTTGTAAAAACGAATTGCAAACTTATTGATTATTCAAACAGTGATTGATTATATTAATAAAATATAGTTAAATTGAAATATTAAGAAAAAAAGTAAAAAGGCAAGTTATGAAATGTTTGACTTCGTAGAAATTCTTTCGACAGCAAAATGGCCTCCAAGCAGATATCAGAACGAAGTGAATACATGATTAATTAAATTATATGATAGCCATATTTTATTAACTTTTGTTTTAAATATTGACCTCTGACAATTTGCTTTTATAGTAGAAATGAAAGGCAGGGATTGTAGTAGAAACAACAAAAAAAAACAAAAACATCGAGTTGGTTGCAATCAGTTTGATTATAATACAACTAGCACTAACTTACCTTGGCACAGTACCGATCGGGCGCCATGTCCACAGAAGTTCTGCATATGCAAGCAAGTGTTCTTTATTGTCCTTAATATGCAAATAAGCCTGACCAAGAACAGTGCTTTGCGACCAGATACGTTTACGTATGCAAATGTTATATATATATATATATATATATATATATATATATATATATACACACACACAAGCGCGCCCACATGCAACCAGATGTGACACAATGTAGTGTTTTTTTTGTTTTTTTTTGTTTTTTAAATTAAAAGTGGGTTAATCGGCTATATCGTGTAAAAAATCCCAAACATCCTCGGCGCGCCATCTTCTGAGGAGAAGATAAAGCCTGTGGGATGTCTTCCTGGGTTTCTGCTTACAATTTCATTATATATATATATATATATACATATATAGCGGGTTTATGTATTTTATCGTCATACTCAGGATGCGCAAAATATTGCGCCATACGTATGTGTGTTGTGGGGAGTAGTAATGGTACAGCGTTAGTATTGAAATAAATCAATAACTATTAAACTTTTTTTTTTCAAATAATTCTCTTCACTGTTCTTCAAATGTTATTTTAAATACTTTTGTTTTAATATCAATGTTTAGTCTCTGTTATGGCGACCCACCTGAAAGCGCTCGACGAAAACATCGACTATTATTTTCCTTCATTGAGCACAGAAAAGTGTGATTGGATTCGAAATCCCTTCATAAATGTTCCTTCTAATATCGGCCTTCAGTTATGCGAAGAACTGGCCACCATTTCTAGTGATCGAGGGCACTAAATAAAACATTCAACGGTACCATTTGAGATATTTTGGATTTCAATACAAAAGTTATATTCCACAGTAGCTAAAAAGGTTTTATGAGTTTTATTGCAATTTTCTATTAATGTAAATTAGGTTCAAAACATTAGATAACATAAAAAATAAAAAGAGAAAAAAACTACGCTTAACTGAAGAAGAAATGACGGTCTGCTTATCGCATATTCGGCCAAACATTAGAAAAAACACCAGGCACAAGTTTCACACTAAGTAAGCTGAACAAATAGTTGAATAGCAACATTGAAATAAAGTTAAGTTCATATTTGTGTGTGTATTTTTAAAATCTATGGTTTCATTTCATAACAGATATATACCCTTTAAAAATTTTGCTAAGTGTACTGTGATAGTTTCATTTGCTCCTAGGTGTGCCTTTGCTTAAAAAGGTTGAGAAATACTGTTTTATACGATGGATCGCAGTGGCTGCTAGAAACAAAAAATGGTGGTCTCCTTGTATTGTTTCAAAAGGCACTCGACGACTTCTGTCATGCTTCATCTTTACAAGAGTTAGGTTCGACCAAAAATGGAAAATTGTTGCTACGTCTGGGCTGGAGATGCACAATCTTCACTTTCTAGAGTTCAAAATCATTTACACGGTCTTGTAAAGGTGGACTTATTTTCTACACGGCAGCATCTTTCCTCACTGCCGCAAAGTCACAAGCCTATCGTTACTCCATTTCTGTTTCAATGACAAATTCTTTAGTTTCCACCAATTCTAACCACTACAGTAAGAACACGTTTGGCTACGTTAACGGAATCGAGTCACCCAGATTTCTCCCGCATTGCGTTTGTAAGGAAGAAGTTTCACTCAGAACGGCTACTCTGTGGAATACACTCCCAAGTGAATGCTTTCTTATATATTACAATCTTAACCTCTTCAAATCAAAGGTTAATCGCTATCTTCCTTATCCTTATAGTATTCATTTCGTTCTACCTCTTCTTACGAATGTCACGCAACTCATTCAGTAATGCTCTGCCACGTGTGGTTCTTGAGGCTTATATTGGATGAATTTTAGTATTAAGATTAAATATTGTCACACGGTAAAGAAAATGTTCTCCAATCATTACAAGTAAAAATAACCAAAGCGAACAAACAAAACTAAACTAAACTAAATAAAAGCACTTGACTCCTTCTGCCATGAAATGAGGGTCTGCTTATCACATATTCGACCAAAGAAAAAAATAAAAATAAAACACCAGGCACAGGTTTTACACTAAATAAGCTATTAGGTTGGTGCAAAAATAATGACGTAATAATGTCGTTTTTTGACGTATCAAAAAACGACATTATTACGTCATTATTTTTGCACCAACCTAATATATGAAACCCGGTTTCATTTTTGCTAATGAATATTACGTCGTTATCGTATTTTACACAAAATAAGCTATATGAAACCGGGTTTCATTTCTGCTAATGAATATTCCGTCGGTATCGTACCACACAACGATTTTTATCATTGGTATCTAGTAATATTTCCTCTTAACAACGCCATGTGTCATTACAAAAAAGTGAAATCAGTTTACCTAACCGATAAATATCTGCTGTGCCATTATGGTTTATATTGAATTTATAATTTATTAATGTTTGAACTCAATTATAATCAAACATATTACGACGTATTGAAGAGTTGTTTGACTCACGTCTCAAAAATCTGACAAAATGATTAAAACATTATTTTTGGGGGGTGGTATGGGGATATTGGGGGGATATGGGGGGGGGTAATGCCTTTTTAGTCAGACTGAGAAGATTTCAGCTCCCTGCCTCGAACGTTTACCTCTGAGAGATTGAAATACAATTTGATTGTTGCGGACGCCAATTTTCGGTTTTGTTTCACCCCAAGCAAGGCGATAATGCTACTAAGACGCAAGGGTTTGCTGAGAGCGAAAGAAAATAAGACATTACCGAGTTTTAAAAAAAAAAAAAAAAAAAAAAAAAAAAAGGCGGAATTCAGGAAGACAGAAGTTGGCGAATGATATTGCATTTAAATTTTTGAAGATTGTAGGTAGCCGAGAAGAAACCTGAAGAGAATTTTACAGGTGAGAAGTGCGAGAAAAAAAAACATTAGAATTGGACTTATGGTTACATCTAGCTATTTCAATAGTAAAAACGATGCGATCTAGTAGCACCCTTAAATTCATGCCATCGAGGTACCAAGTTGGAGAGACCATTAAAACAAGTGCCATGAAAATATAGAACAGATAGAGGGAAGCTGAAGTAGAGATGCCAGATCATAACTAATAATATAACAAACCCTTCTTTGGATTTTGTCAAGAATCTCGAGATATATAGTCAGAGCACCAGAACACATACAACAGCAATATTCAATGCACGAACGAATGGTAAATTTATAAATGTGCAAAATGGATTCTGACAAGAAAAACTTGTCTGGCACAATCACTCCACTTTATGTTAGTGGAAAACCTGAGAGGAAGAATGTGCAATAAATTTCCTCTTCTGGAGGCTAGCATCAGCTATGCTGAAGAAGGGTAAAAAAAATGGCTATTTTCCATTTGTGAGGGATAGACATTTTTAATATACCCAAGTAATATATATATATATATATATATATATATATAACCAGACACACCACCCAAACAAGACCAATAAGGCGCAATGAGTTGATCTCCTCGAGGTTAGCATCAGCCATGCTGATGGAGAACAAAAAATAGCAGTATGATTGGGCAGTTTTATATCCAATAATAATACAATTATCAATAATCTATTTTGTTACTATAACAATGGAATACCTCATGAAGTAGAGGAGATAAGGATGCGTGACAGATAAGTATACATACTCAGCGTAAGTGTTATATTATAGAACAGATAAGAATACTAGTTTACTTGTATCATGAAAAATAAGATGAACATTTAAGTTTTTAAGATTTTATAAGTGCATCCGTGAGCTAAAATAATCTGAAAGCTAAAAAAATTATTTAAGACATAAATTATTTTTTTAAATTTTTAAGTGTCAGGTTTAAAATCACAGAAAAGTCTATACTACGCCACAAGAAGAAAATAATAGAGTGAACACATGGATAGATATATAGATACATAAGAACAAGTTATGCATAGAAAAAGATATGGAAATATAGACGCTAAAATACTTATATCTGGGAGGGGTAATGCTAATAACTTGTTGGACCGACCCATTTCCTAAAATCTGACAAAATAACCAAACATATGAGATTTTATTTTATTTTATTGAGAATACCCACCCCCAACTCCAAGCGCACAAAAGAAATCAATATTGTAATGGCCAAACATCCGAATATTGATTTTGGAAAGTGAACTGGGCTGAGAGCTTTTCCGCATTTTCTCGTCATATCTCAGCCCATTCATAATTATTGCAGTCTGTTTTTATCTGTCTTCAGCATAAAGAAGAGAATGGATGTAAAGTTTCTGCAGGAGAGGAAAAATATTCACACACACACACGTGTGTATATATATATATATATATATATATATATATATATGAATGATAGATAAACGCGGGAACGAGAACGAACGAGAAAAGAAAACGCGGGAACGAACGAGAAAAGAAAAGAAAAGAAAAAAAACGCGGGAACGAACGAGAAAAGAAAAGAAAAAAGCGGGGGAACGAACGAGAAAAGAAAAGAAAAAAGCAGGGGAACGAACGGGAAAAGCAAAAAAAATAACGGGGGAACGAACGAGAAAAGCAAAAAAAAAAACGGGGGAACGAACGAGAAAAGAAAGAAAAAACGGGGGAACGAACGAGAAAAGAAAAAAAAAACGGGAGAACGAACGAGAGAAGAAAAAAAAACGGGGGAACGAACGAGAAAAGAAAAAAAAACGGGGGAACGAACGAGAAAAGAAAGAAAAAAACGGGGGAACGAACGAGAAAAGAAAGAAAAAAACGGGGGAACGAACGAGAAAAGAAAGAAAAAAACGGGGGAACGAACGAGAAAAGAAAAAAAAAACACGGGAACGAACGAGGGAGGAAAAAAAAACGCGGGAACGGACGAGGAAAGAAAAAGAATGGTAAAAGACAGAAAACGAAAGAAAAAAAAACGGAACGAAAGAATAAAAAAAAAAAAAAAAAATGAAAATTTAATAAATAAACGAGAAATATAAAAGATAATAATTTTTTTTCAATTTCTGGAATGAGGAATTATCTTTATTTACAACAGCTGCAGTCTCATTAACAGGCAGGTTAGGTTTAAGGCTCCAAGATCTCCACTCTGAATTGTCACACGGGACAATAGATTACTGGATTAAAGCACTAGTTTCATAAATTTTGTGACACAGTAATTGTGAGTTGTACTTGGACACCGTGGAAACGGGACGAGAATGAGCAGAACTAAATAATTACAAGGCGAGATATCTAAAGACGTGTTCAGCAGAACGATAAAAATTTACCCCTATAGATTAAATATGAGTGCTGCCGGGGGGGGGGGCTCATCGGCTAGAACATGCTGATAACAACAAAGATGAAGACAATCGTCCGTCTGCAAGTAGTTTAAATATAAAGAGCAAATGTAGATATTTACTAAATTTAGCTTAGGCCAAAATAATTGGGCACCCAGTGACCACTTTGCATTTTAATTGTAATGGTTTGTGAGTCTAACTTCGCAGTCATATTCAGCTGAATATAGTTTGGCACAAAGTCACCTTAGCGAAAGAGAAAGAAAGCGAAAGAGAGATACACAGAGATATATATATATATATACAGAGAGAAAGAGAGAATGAAATGGACAGTGAAGTAGACTAGAAGGTATGACGAAAAGAAGAAATAACTAAATTAAAAATGCATGAAGTGTCCCAGTACGCATGCGCAGTGGATGGAGACTTCAGCTTGTTAATAGGCCGATTTCTCTGCTTTCTATCCTGTCGTAGACATTAAACGGTTCTCTTGTCCAGAACGAATGGAAATGAGACGACCTCAATTCACTCGGAAGAACTGATAGTCTATTAATCTCGTCACCCCACCCCCTCTTGAACGAACCTGACTGGAGATAAAAAGGCGAGCCAACTCTCGTAGGATATTGATTGGTAAGCGACCGATAATTGACAAACAGTAACATTTACAAGCGCGTGATACACGACGATTTGATAGGAATGGCAACAAGTCGACTTTTGATGACATACTGTGCACAAATGGTTGATGTTATTTACAAAAGTGTGAATAAAGAGGATATCTACCGTAGACCTACGCTCAGCCTAATATCAGCCTTGACGAGATACAGGGTTATTTTGGTCTCACAGTAGAGACTAGATAAGGCAACGAATCTTCTATGTGTCGTGTCTCTTCAGGATATAGGAAATTGTGGAAAGTCATGATCACCTATCAAATTTTGTCTTCTTGTTACCTCTCCTAAACGTTGTTCCGCCATCCATTTACTCAATCTCTCTAGGTAGGTTATGCATTGTTTTCCTCTGTCCCTCTTGCCATCAATCTCCTAAACCTTGTTCCGCCAACCATTTACTCAATCTCTCCAGGTAGGTTATGCGTTGTTTTCCTCTGTCCCACTTGCCTTCAATCTCCTAAACCTTGTTCCACCATCCATTTACTCAATCTCTCTAGGTAGGTTATGCCTTGTTTTCCTCTGCCCCACTTGCCATCAATCTCCTAAACCTTGTTCCGCCATCCATTTACTCAATCTATCAAGGTAGGTTATGTGTTGTTTTCCTCCCTCTTGCCTTCAATCTCCAAAACCTTATTCCACCATCCATTTACTCAATATCTCTAGGTAGGTTATGCGTTGTTTTCCTCAGGCCATCTTGCCTTCAATCTCCTAAACCTTGTTCCGCCATCCATTTACTCAATCTCTCTATGTAGGTTATGTATTGTTTTCCTCTGTCCCTCTTGCCTTCAATCTCCTAAACCTTGTTCCGCCATCCATTTACACAATCTCTCTAGGTAGGTTATGCGTTGTTTTCCTCTGTCTCTCTTGCCTTCAATCTCCTAAACCTTGTTCCCCCATCTATTTACTCAATCTCTCTAGGTAGGTTATGCCTTGTTTTCCTCTGTCCCTCTTGCCTTCAATCTCCTAAACCTTGTTCCACCATCCATTTACTCAATCTCTCTAGGTAGGTTATTCCTTGATTTCCTCTGTCCCTCTTGCCATCAATCTCCTAAACCTTGTTCCGCCATCCATTTACTCAATCTCTCTAGGTAGGTTATGCCTTGTTTTCCTCTCTCCTTCTTGCCTTCACTCTCCTAAACCTTGATTCGCCATTCATTTTCTCAAGCTCTCTAGACAGATTGTCCCGTGAGTATCAAATTTTCCAATTCCTCTGTCCTCATTATTTGTACCTAGAAATTTAAATGGTCTCTTAATGTTAAGTTTAAGTGTCCTTTGTGTTTCAATTTTCTCCAAGTCTTCGTCGTCGTTCACTTGTTCGGTTCACTGTATTCTCAGCATCCTTCTGTAGAATGACATTTGAGCCGCTTCAACTTTTCATCTGTGAGGAGATTGTCCAACATTTACTGCCATACTCCTATATATATTACGCAACCGTTCAGTACTCTTTTCTTTGTTTATAACGAAGCTTTTTCTGAAGTACGAAGAAAAAGGGGTACATTTTTTGGAAACCAATTCCATCTCATCACTCTTTTTTATCCTTTCTCTTCTCCCTATTCATCTATTCTCTTCCTACTCGTCTCCTTTCTCTTGCCCTCTCTTTCTCTACTCCCCGTCCATGATAATATTCATCTGGGGTTAAAATTGTGATAGCCTAGTATAGCACAAGGCCTCAATAATAGAGCGCTCGATAAATTTAAACAGGTAGAAAAAATCTATGAAATAAACTTGCTAATTATTAGTGCAAACATTGGTCTTCGAAGTATTTACTAAGCTTAATTTAGTAAGCGCAAGGCCACAGATCTAGAGAACCCATCGCCTTGGTTAAAACTGTTTGCAATTTGTACCACAGTAGTCCTACTTGTGGCTCATACTTGGCAGGAAACTCTATTCACTTTTCGCGTTCAAAAAGTTTGGGCCAACCGATATCTTTTCGGCAGTTGGTGACTTTTTCTACTCTCAGATTATTACCGAAAGACATTCAAAACAACTGAACTTTAACACCATACTTTGACTTTGTATTCTGATTGTAATTTGGCCATTATCCAAATCTTTCAAAATACTTCTTTGCCATAACTGTAGAATTCAACATATCACAAGGAATTGCCTGAACCATTTTGCCGACTGATATACCTCTGACTCAGACAATTAAAAGTAGTTGTTACGGATCAGTAACTATCATTCTTGCCACATGTTGCTCATACTATTTTTGTAAATATACCAAGCTTTCCGTCGACCCGCCAATGATCACTGCAGGTTGCATTTCAATCCTGGGTCTCGTTGGTGTTCACTGAAAGCTGAGAAAGGGCACAATGTACACTCACAAACTAACATGAGAAAAAGAAACGGAACATTGAGAAATAAGAACGCGAATCCTGTTTCCCATATTATTTTATATAGATGTTTTATACAGAGATTCGTCTGTTCGTCCGACTGCGTAAATAGGCAATATACCAGAACTCTCTCCCATTACAAGCATAACTGTTAATACAGATGTGACACTATTTACGTCGCTAGAAAGAAAGAAGAAAAAAAAAAGGCGAGAATTAAATTTAGGTGATAAGAAGCCATTACGAAAAGGACACTAAGCGGTGTTATTTTTCTGACAAGGAAAAGTGGTAAGATTTTTTATTTCCATTGTCGAGAAAGTAAAACACAGAATTTAATCTGATTTATGTTACGGGGCGGAGAGTAAGATATGTCCAATCTGCCCATGGCAATTGTAAGGGGAATTTTCAAGTTGGACAAGTTACCTCCCGCAGAATTCTAAAGAGATAAAAATAAAAATTAATTAAGCACGCACTGTCTGAGAAAAACAAAAGTGCCCGCTGACCACCATGAAGGAAAGGTTAAGCCTTTGTCTATATACAGAATATCATTGAGAGGAGCATCTGTTTATCGTCAGGGCTAGCTATGATAGCGAAACTATTTTATCAGATCAGTAATTGGCACCGAGAATGCAAATACGTCCAAATGGCCACCCACTTGATGCTGGCGAAAATCTGATTGACGAATTCCAGGTGATTCGGTTAAGATAAGAGTCTAGGGTGTGAGGTCTCCTCGAAGAAAAGAAAGAAAAAAAAAAAGTGAAGATAATTTTTTTTTTCTTTCTTTGAGCAAGATTTTTTAAACCGAGACTAGTCTGTCCACACCCACGCTGCTGAGCGCCCATTGGCTGGATGGTGGCATGAGCGTTAGGCGGAGGTAATCATGTGAAGACGGAGGAGAGGCCTGTTGCACCTCCCTGAAGGGATAGGTATGAGATGCCACTGTGAGAGAGAGGGGAAACCCGTTGACACCCTCTGAGGGCATGGTGAGATACCAATATGAGAACAGAAGAAGGTGGGAAGACGAAAGACTTCCAAAAATGGAAAATAATAAAATTTTCCTGACCGAAAACAAAGAAGTGGATTGTGGGTTTAGAATTATCAAGGAACCTCAAACCCCGACAAGCCCACCCCGGTTTTGGTCGGCGTCCATATAAGCAGAGTCGCAGCGAGTGAAAAGCAGTTGGGGTTTGAGACAGAGAGGCAAGCAGTTGCAGTGAGCTGAGAGCTCTGAAGACCCGCCTCGCAGAAGCTGACTAAGATTCGCGCATTATCGACCTCAACTTCTAATCAAGAACAATTTATTTTTGAAGACTCACACCACCGAAACAAGTTTTACGAATATCGCCTGAAGATACACCAAGAACCAGTTTCTTAAAGAACAAACAACTTAGGATGTTAAGACTCGCCTAACAAACGCAAAGTGTCACGAATCCATATAGCGGGTTGGGAAGAAGAGACAGTCCTGTATTCAGCAACCATATATAAAATATTGTTATCCTTTTTTAACACATTTGAAATTTTCGAGTTATTATTTTCTTTTCTTTTACATATACTTGTGCGGTGTTGCCCTTGATCGAACTCGGCTTGCATTACGGCCCGGCGACTGATTGATTTCGTCTGCCTAATATCAAATCACAACGTGGGTAGGTTAGACTGGAAATCAAAACAGTTACTTCGGTAACCAGACGTTGGAGGCGAGCTGGGAGCGACAAGGCTGATACCGAATCTAACCAGATTCCCATCCGAATCACCAAAAGGTTAGAACGTCACATTTGGTGCCGCGACCAATACCAAGCCAGTTGGTCGTCACAGGATAGGATAGCACGACGGACGCGGCTAGGCAGACGTCACATTTGGCGCAGCGACACTGGGGGTACGCCACACAGACTAGCACTCGGATATACCCTATTTCCGGTTTGGTTGCAACATGATCTCCAAAAATCTCTACTCCACCGCGTTACTCTTGGGTCAAAATAGATGCTGCTTAGAAAACCGAACTTCAAAAGGAACTATCTGCTGATTCATCACACACTTAAGATGGAGATAAAACTAATTCTTCTCCTTTTATGTGGATTTCCATAGTATCACATTTTAACTCGGTGAATTATAACCGTATTCCTCATTTATTTTTATCCATGGAAATATGTGTTCTTAGATCCACAGTAGATGCATAAAACCGAATAATCTTCTGTGAAACGTGTCTTTTCAGAGCGTGAGTGATAATGGCTCGCCAAAAACTCCCTAACTTTTCATCTTCACAATGGTTTTTCGCATTACTATCCTTACTCTTTCAAGTTTTCCGAGTGTTAAATTTCCAAGCCTTATTTCCTCATTAAATTTCAAATGTCTGATACTCAGCGACCTGTTGTATCCTTAAACCGGTTACAAACAGACAAAAGTGGTACTAGAGTGAAAGGAACAGCAACACGGGCGTAGATGTGAGTGAGGTTTATTGCAAAAGAGAATACACTACTGAAAAACAGGGAATCGGTTAGCAGGCTAGCAATTCCCGAAGCCAGTCTCAGCTATGTGCTGATATATATTTACTGATATAATCAGTCCATAATAGGCGATAGGGAGAGTGGGACATTCCATTACAACAGACCTTTTTGTTTCGATGTTCCTTTAAGAATTCCTCATTGCTTACATGTCCATGATATTCTCAGCATCCTTCTGCAGAACCACATCTTTGTAGCTTCTTCATCTGTGGGGAAACTGCAGCATCCACTGACATAAAGGGGCATTGATAATACATAGCACTAACTTATTTGTTTCTAAGTAAATTGTCCTTCTAATGCTTTTAATTTTTGGAAGCCATCATACTTTTCCAACTAGTTTTCGAATTTCGCTGTCATATACTGAATCCTATATATGTATTTCCTTATACACACACACATATATGAATGATGAAATTTACTTTATAAATAATTAACAGTAAGAGACTAAGTCGAGAAGGCAATTGAAAAATAACCACAATTCAAATCTTAAAAGATAAGGAAGATAGTGACAGCCATGTTGCCTACGTCATGAAAACGTATAACATTTTTTTTTTAAAAAAGTGATTAACAGCAAATAATAAAATAGAACTCTAACAATATAAAGTAATAAAATTTATGCGACAGATTTGTTCTTTGTGTAGATAGGTTCACCTATCGCCCGGTTCACAAAACTCCCCGGTCTTTTGAAAAGGAGTAGCAGTTTATCACTTGTTCCCTGTTTAGGATTGGGTTTCCGATTCCTTCTAAAGTCTGTTCATTCTCTTGTTTTCCCGATCACAACAATCTTGACCTCATTAAGTATAGATTTAACCATTTTATTTCCTGTAGAGCCCCAGGAACTTCACTTCTTACCTTTTCTTACATTTAATACAACGCCAAACAGCAACCTTCCACTTTGAGAGGCTCTTAGACCTGGTATTGAGTATCATTTCCCCGCAACAATTAAAATGGATAGCCATGTAACTAGACGGGGAAATAATATTATCAAGATGTCGATTTTCCCACTACCTTAGACAAAAGATTAGAAAGGAAACTTCCATCGAATTTAGAAAGAAAAACAGTTAACGGACTTGAGAAACCTTCGTTTTTTTTTTTTTTTTTTTTTTTTACTGTTTTAAGAGAATTCTTTCATAGATTTCAACTGGTAGTAACGCTAACTGTTCGGTCAATAAAAGTCGATTGTTACCTGTATGGAAAGAATGTATTTTCACCATTATCAAACAAATTTCTCTTTGGCTGATCTGAATTGACATCTTCAATATTCTCTCGCGAAGCTCAAGATTATTGGAGTTGATTTTTTTTTTTTTTAAATCGAAATAATTTTTTTTTTTTTTTTTTTTAATCTAAATTATTTTAATAATTTTTATTTGATTTAAAGTTAGAAATGATTTTCACCAAATTTGAAATAAGAGATTTTAAAAATTCAGATGAGCGAAACACTTACCAACGGTTGTGACGCGCTCCGGCAATGTGACGCTACACATGTATATGATTTTGTCAGCAGTAAATGAAGCCTAAAAAAAAAAAAAAAAGAAAAAAAAAAAGAAAAAAAATAGATTTTAGTTTTGCCTTTAGCTAAAGAAATGGAACGATAGACTACAGTGCTGCACAAGATGGTAAAACTAGTTTGGTAGGGGAGAACTAGTGCTTTAAGGCTAATGGCGGAGTAGGGCGGTAAACTACTTTTAGCAAAAGCCATCGGAGAACACGTGGTTGATATTTATGGGGGTTTATAAAAAAAGATTTTAGTCTTTCTAAACCAAATAATGATTATATATATATATATATATATATATATATATTATTGACAGTGAAATGCTTTTAAAATATTGCAATTTAAAATAAAAATGTTCTTAGTAAGAAGCTGTCGGTGCTTTTTTTAAATCATAGAAAAAAAAAGAAAAAAATGCGAAGGAAAACTGAAGGAACTGAAAAAAAAAAAAAACTGGAAAGGAAAGGAAAACTGAAGGAAAAAGAAACCCTGAAGGAAAAACTGAAGGAAAAAGAAACCCTGAAGGAAAAACTGAAGGAAAAAGAAACCCTGAAGGAAAAAGAAACCGAGAAGGAAAGCTGAAGGAAAAAGAAACCGAGAAGGAAAGCTGAAGGAAAAAGAAACCGAGAAGGAAAGCTGAAGGAAAAAGAAACCGAGAAGGAAAGCTGAAAGAAAAAGAAACCGAGAAGGAAAGCTGAAAGAAAAAGAAACCGAGAAGGAAAACTGAAGGAAAAAGAAACTGGGCAGGAAAACTGAAGGAAAAGAAAATTTTCTGATGAATCTTAATCCTTGAGTTAAATGATTGAATAAACTCATTTTTTTTTTTTACAATAATTTTCACTGTACAAGGCGCGGGATCACTCGATGTAGCGGGTTACGTTAGAAGTGGAAGATTGTTGACCCTAGCCTTTAACCGTTTAAGATTGCAGTGATCAGGGAAACATCCTCTTCGCAGAAAGAAGCTGTTCGTGTGAAACATACTTCCCAATACGGAGGGAATGTGTGTAAAGGAGGGAAGCACAGGGTCTCCTGGAGACATCCACGCTCAAAGCACTGGCACCGCCTGGATCTAATTCTGGTCAGAGAAGCCGCTATTAAGAACGTCCGTCACACACGTCCTTACCCCATCGCGGACTGCGACACAGACCACTCCTTAGTGTGCTGTAAGATGAAGCTCCAGCCCAAGAGATTCCACCGCGGCAAGAAGCAGGGGGATCCTCGCATTGATGTCAGCAAGCTGAGCCAGCCAGACGTTGTGCAACAGTTTGCTAAGAGGTTTGAGAACGAGCATGCAACCTCACAGACCAGAGACTGACACCATGCACTGCACCGCCTTGGCCACCTTTGGGAGAAAGACCTCAAAGTCATATGACTGGTTTGAGGCAAAGTCCGCCGAGATGACTCCTGTCATCGTGGCCAAGCGCGCCGCTCTAGCAGAATACAAGCGGTCACTCAGCAAGAAAAACCTGCAGATCCTCCGGCCCTGTCAGGAGCAAAGCTCATCAAAGTACCAGACTCTGCGCCAACGAGTACTGGACAGAGCTTAGCGAAATCATCCAGACAGCAGCAATTACAGAGAACATCAGAGGGATGAACGATGGCATCAAGACGGCAATGGGACCAGTGCGGGACAAGACAACTCCCGTCAAATCCACCACTGGGGAAGTCATTGCAGACAGTGGGCAACAGATAGATGTATGGAACACTATTCCGACCTCTACTCCAGGCAGAATGTTGTGACAACCGTAGACCTTGATGCCATTGAGTGCCTTGCCGGACATGGAGGACCTCGACACCGAACCGACCATAGAGGAGCTTAGCAAGGCCATTGACAGCTTGGTCTCAGTGAAGGCTCCGGGCAGTAACAGGATCCTCCCCTGACCTGATTGGGAACTGCAGGACTACCCTACTGTTCCAATTGCACGAGATCCTCTACCTTCTGGAAAGAAGAGGCCGTACCTCAGGATATGAGAGATGACAATATCGCCACCCTCTACAAGAACAAGGGTGAGCGAAGCGACTGCAACTACTACAACGGCATCACGCTACTCAGAGCTATGGGCAAAGTCTTCACTCGGATCATTTCGGCCCGCCTGCAGAAGTTCGACATGTTAATGAATCATGTTTTGAATAAAAAGGAGGACATTTTGAACAGCACATATAACAATAAAATTTTTATGTCATTATACTTTTAATAGATTATCCTTCTTGTGCACGAATTTTGCCTCACTATATATATATATATATATATTATATATATATATATATGTGTGTGTACACAGAGTGCGATATATAAATCGTCGTCTAAATTACGCAAAAATAAAAATAACACTGACAGATATATTTACCAAAATTATCTAAGATTTACCAAAAATATCTTCAAAAACTAAAGAGTAAATTTATTCAATAATATCGCCATTGGCTTCAACCACGGCCTCCAGACGACTTCGAAATCTCCTACATCTCTTCTGCTGAGTTGGTGAATGCTACCGTAATCCTTACCTTCACGTCAGTTCATCTTAATAATCAAGGGGGTTGCAGTCTGGGGAGTTAGGTGGCCAGATGTAAGGAGTAATGTAGTCGTGGAAAGTGTCTGGCAGCTATGAGTGGTTTCTCCCGATCGTGTGGCATGGTGCAGTATCCTGTTGCCAGACAGTACTTCTAGCAACCATCCTATTGACCCAGGGCAGCACTGCACTACCTTCTCAAGGCACTTAGTTTAGGCTTCAGTGTTGAGTCTGAGGCTATGTGGGAAGATGAATGAAGGCATAACGTCGCCATCAAAGATATTCGTGATCACCATTAGACTCATCCAACTCTTTCCGAATCTTTTGCACTGTCTTCAGATTGACACCTAAACTCACTGAAATGTTTGTATTGGAGCCTCTGGCGCGAATGTCAAGCATGATGTTTCCAAATATCTGACGGGGTGAATTGCGTCATGGTGCTCTTTTTCTCACAGACGGTGCCCGACTAATACTACTGTAGTGCAATGGACAAAATAAAAAACAACAAAAAAAAAAAAAAACAATGTGTATGCGCGCAATTAAAAATATAAAATGACAATTTACTTATCGCACCATATATAAGACATTTTTATGTTTATACGTTCTTTTTATAGATACAAGTATTTAAGTAAATGCTCTTTTTATAATAAACAGTATTAAACAACATTTACCGGCCTGAATGTCCGAGAAATTTTTATAGAAAATCCAACGCTCCTCTGGCCCAATCGGTTAAGACATGTTATGCTATATGACAGTTCCGTATAGGATACAGGTTCGATTCCTGTCGGAAGGCGCATATTTCCTATAAAAAATTCTCGGACATTCAGGCCGTTAAATGTTACTACTTTTTTTTTTTTATAAACAGAGCATTTACTTAAATATTTATACCTATAAAAAGAACGTATAAACATAAAAATGTCTTAAAATAATTGTCGGACATTGTCCATTTCATAATGTGTGATATATATGATGAAACAAAGTTCAAGAAAGAAATTAGACAGAAGGATATGAGGGCTTTCAAATTTTAGAAGTATATGAATATACTCTCCAAATGAATTCAGATTCTGTTGCTTAAAATCTGAGATCTGTTAATAAAAAAATGCAAGTGTTCAATATAGTCTCAATACAAAATGACGGTTATCGAACATCGTTAGTTTACCATGATCTGGTAATGTTACAATTCTATACAGAGTGTTCGCCCAAAAGGACAATACTATTAATCGCAAAAATTAATATTAAAATAATAATTATCTGGGAATTAATTCGAACGAGATGTTGTTCAGCAGTGTTTCATAATTAGATTTCTGATCAACTTTAATTCTGACTGACAAAATTTAATTAACTAATTAGAATTCTCAAAAAAAAAAAAAAAAAAAAAATTCGTCCTTGTAAATCTGTCATCTGCATTCTGGTATCATTTGGAGAGTCTTTCTTTTATTGAATATTAGATATCTTGTATTTTACGATTACAGAACCGACGTGAATCATAATTGCATAATTCTCCGCCGGTTCAATCCTAGATTAAAAAAAAAAAAAAATTATTTTGCATGCTAATTTTCTTGGAACAAGATTGCCAACTCAGGTTTGGTTTATTTTGTTTTACGGCATATAAACACCTCAATGGGTTATTTAATGCCGGCAAAATTTTTAGGATATGTTCGTATGAATAGAATATTTATTCGTTGTAAGAAATCAGTTTGTAGATCAGACTGCATTGGCGTATTTTTGTAAAGAAGGTTTTTGTCAAGAGTCAGCATATGATATATAACTGGTAATATATTTTCAAAAATGTATTGCTGGTATGTTTTTTTTTAATAAAGTATTGCTGGTAAATACTTTCATAGTGTTTTGATCCCACTTTGGTGTTACCAACCCGGGTCAGGGTGGACCTGGGAACATCAGAAAATAAAGAGATGGTTCCACTCCTCAAAACCTCCAATCTCCCGATCAGAACCTTTGCTACTGGATGTAGTTTATCGTCAGACCCAGGACTATTGCCGACTCAAGCTAAATTCAAACATCATTTGTACAGACGGGTCGTCTGTACAAATGATGTTGTTTCTGGTATTTGGTAAAGCTCCTTGTTTGTGATTCGGTAGCATCAGGTCCGATGAAGACCTACAGGGTTCATTCGCTTGAAGTCATTTTTAATAATTTTTCCGAGAAAACATCTGTAGCTGATAGTCTACATATTTTTTAACAAGAAATGAAGAGCGATGGGTTATGTCAGGTTTAATTTACCAAGTTACGTTACCCATGAATATCTCTCCAGCTTTTGACACAGATGATGGGACGTGGTCATGTGCTCGGGGAACTGACGACCACACCCGTTCATGATGACCGAAAAGGAAAGAATTCTTCTCTCAGCTCTCCTACAGCAGTTTATATATATATATATATATATATATATATATATATATATATTTTAATAAAATCACCATACCCTATTCGAGGCGATAATGCTACTAAGATGCAAGAGGATTAAAAGAAAGTGAGGGAAAAGGACAATAAAAGAATAGGTCCCAGGAAGACAGAAAATGTCGATTTAAATTTTTGAAGATTGTAGGTGGCAGCAAGTAATCGGAAGTTTCACAGTCGAGAAAAGAAACTATTAGAATAGAACTTACGGTTGCATTTAGCTAGTTCCACAGTAAAACGGCGAGACCTTGTTGCCAATCTAGTAAGTCAGTTATGTGTCATGCGTGATACACGCTTAGGCGATCATGTATCGAAAGCCTAAGCGTGTATCACAAGGCAGATTTTTTCCGAAGTAGGTTGTCATTTCTTTCTGCGGTAGACCAGTTGCCATCCAGGGTTATAGAACCCGGTCTATCCTGCCATTTGCCCATAGCTTGGGGGGGAGAAGAAGAGGATTCATACTTTTCCCAAGGGTATTAACACGCAAGTTATTGTAATGGATTCGACTGGAATTTGAACTCGGCTCTCCGATTCCGCAATCTAAACCGTTATCTATTACTCCACCGTACCTCTTCCACTAAGTCAATGTGTCATGCGTGATACACGCTTTGGCGATCATGTATCTTTCGATACATGAGGCAGATTTTTTTCCTATCGTAGGTTGCCATTTCTTTCTGCGGTAGACCAGTTGCCATCCAAGGCTACAGAACCCGATCTGTCCTGCCATTTGCCCATAGCTCTTAAGAAGAGGATTCATACATTTCCCAAGGGTATTAACGCGTAAGTAAATGTAATAGATTCGACTGGAATTCGAACTCGGCTCTAGTCAATCTAATAGCACACTTAAATTCATGCACTTGAGGAATCAAGGAAAAAACCTCGTCAAAATTGCCATGAAAATACTTATAGAAAAGACAGAAGGAAGCAGAAAGTGAGTGAAGTCGAGATGCCAGGTTAGGATCGATTGCATTACAGATCCTTATTTGGAATTTTTCAAGGATCTAAAGATCAGTAGTCAGTAATATTCAATGCACTGTTGAATGGTAACTTTATAAAAGTACAAGATGGATCCTGATGAGAAGAACCAACCTTCCTAGCAGTAGATATAACAATAGTTTCAGTATAATTACTGCACGTCTTGTCATTGGAAAACGTGAGCTCTCCTGGGGATCAGCATCAAAAGGTTATCTGGTGATTAAATGAAAGCAGTTTTGTTTGGGAGACGTTAAAATTTACAAGCCATTCCTTGCCCCAATTAATCACTGATTGGTGATCCTTTTTGAGAACAGTTGCCAGTTTGATGGAACACTCAGACGTACTACCAAGACAAGCGCAAATAGTTGTGTCATTAGCATAAATACTTAGTTTTGAACTGACATCGGGAAGATCCTGAGCATTTTTTTCAATGCCGTTTCCTTTCAGGATTTTTTAAAAATAGGTTTGAATTGTCATAACGTTTTTAGAAAGTGAAGGAACTGATGACATCGCGAAGATCCTGAACATTTTTTTTTCCAAAAGCTCTATCTTCCCCGATATTTATCAAGAGAGAAAAGAAAAGTTTTTGACTTTCTCAAGGGCATCGATGCGAGAGTGAATGCAGCAAACTGGAGCAGAACTTTAACTCAATTCGCCGATAACCGTTACTCTACCAGTTTCATTCTCTTCTAAATTATGCTTAAGAAATAGGCATTTCCAAGGCGTTTCCCCAGTCTTTTCTTTTTCTTATGTTCACGCCTCAGAAAATAGATTTTATTTTACTAATCGACAAGAGAAGACGGTGGGAGATAAAAAAAAAAAAAACTGGAATGGATTATTGTGCTTATCTTATACAAGGAGTGAACAGATTGTGTTAGTGTTATAGAACCAAGCTGCTTCGTCCTCATACGTTGAAAACGCCAGGAATGTCCAATATATTATTTATTTTAGGATATTAAAACAAAAACATGTTAAAAATCACTACACAATTAAAATTATGCTACAACACTACAAATGTGTCTCTTCGGGCGATGGTAAAATACTGACGTCTGAACGATTAATTTAATTTCAAAAGCAGAATACTTCCTCTTTTTCAAGAAAAAAAAAAACCAATAAAAATAGGCTTGTGTGCTTTACCGTGATTAATGAAACGAATGTGACCTACGCTAAATTCAAACACATCTAAAAAAAATAAAAATATTAGGTTGGTGCAAAAATAATTTCGTTTTCTCACATAGTAACATATGTTAGAAAACGAAATTATTTTCGCACCAACCTAATAAAAAAAATAATATAAGTCATGACACAAAGTTGTCCGCATGTAAATCCTAGACAATTTCATTATGGACAGATACAAATGGTCATATTATTCCATAAAATATATAGAAGTCTGGCGTTGGACTTTCCTAATAAGTAAAAGCGAAAGAGGTAGGGAGGTAATTTTAAAAAATGCTAACTAGTTATATGATTGTTCAGCTTCTTACATAAAATTTTCTAGTTGATAAATAAAAGGCCTCTTTAAGAAACTGGTAGATCACGGTTTGAAAAAAATACGGACAAAAAATGCAGAAATACTTTGGCAAATTAATTTAACCTTTAAGTAAAGAGTATCCATATAAAATGCTAATAATACCAACTAATCAATGTAAAATTTTGATAATATTAACTAATCAATACAGAGCTATATTAAATCAAAATGAATCTTACAAATAGAATAGTAAGCCATATAAGGTGCACCGCAGTTCATCTACCTATTATTACTATAAGAAAAAGCATTATCGAATTTGGATGAAATACATATAAACAAAGCCCTTAAATGACCCAGTTCTTGGAGTGGGAGACGGCAAGAGTCGCAGACGAGACAGCAGCAGAACCCCACGTAACCTGCTGCCGAAAGAATTCTCAACCGACCTCTTTCTTTGTTGTTTGGACCCGCTCCAAGTTTTAGAAGAAAAACACGAAGTGTCACGATAGAGAGCTTAACGGGAAGGGTTAATTTGGCTGTATCAAAAACCATACAGGCCATTTGAAAATTAAACCGGTGACCTTCTTCGTTATTTTGCTATGTTATTCTTATTTTCGCCGGCGGAGGCGTTCTTTGTCCTTTTGTAGCACGGTTCCACCGCAGTTCGATCCAGCGCTTAATTACGGGCGAAATTTGATTTTCACTGCTTTGTGATCAAGGAACACAACGTGGGACAGAAGCAGATGAAGGAACGAATCGGAAAGCAGCTAACCATCAGTTGACCAGTGTCAGTACAGACCAGCGTGGGAATAACCCAGGATCAAGTCGAAACGGCCGTGTTATACATATACTGCACTACAGAAAGTCTAACCGGTACCCTCAACACAATAAAAATACATCATAAAACAGTTTGTATTGTACGCTAGCCCATCTACGTTAGTTTGAAAATAGAACGAAGCGCTAAAGATCAAGGTTTCACGGTGTTTTGAAAACGTAGATATACGTCGACAGCAAGCAATATAATTTTCAGAAAACGTATGACTACGATCTCAGCAGCTTAAGTATTAACCAAGACGAGCTATTCCTCGGTCTGAAGAGCTTAGTTTGGTTTGGTTTACGGCATATCAACCTCTATGGACTATTTAATGCCGACACCTTTTTTTTTCCTGCTAACACAACGTAACCAAAAAAGTTCTGTCCGTTTTCAAAGGAAAAAAAGAAAACGCTTCTCAGTATGTGTAACTTATATTTAGTCTTCGAAGTAATCGCCATCGGCATCCAGCACCTTCTGCCAACGTGTCTCCAGCTGTTCAATGCCCTTGCGGTAGAACTCGGGGGGTTTTGACGCAAAGAAGTCCGTGTGGGGCTTTGCGCAAGTCTGCTTCATTGGTGAATGATTTCCCACGAAGATGATTATCCAGGGAGTGGAAAAGGTGGTAATCGGATGGCGTAAGGTCAGGTGGATAAGGTGAATGGCATAAAGTTTCCCACCCAAGTTGATGTATGGTATCCCTGACCACTCGCACGACATCATGAAGGAAAAGCACACCTTTGCGATTCACCAGTGCTGGCTCCTCCTGGCGCAATGCCCGTTGCACACATTTCAATTGCTGCGAGTATAGGTCTCCAGTGACCGTTTGGCCCGTTGTTAGCAGTTCATAATGAACCACTTGATGGCCTGTCCACCAGACACAAAGCATAATCTTGCGTGGGTGCATAGGGGTTCTTGTGGTGTGAGGGACAGCATCCTGAGGAGACAACCAATGTCTGGAACGCTTGGGAGTTTCGCACAGAACCCACTTTTCATCATTGGTAAGCACGCGATTGAATAAGGATGCGTTACGGTGGCGAGAAAGAAGCGATATGCAGGCTGCCACTCGTTGTCCCTTATGGACCACCAACAGCGTTTGCGGAACCCACTTGCTCAGTTTGTACGTCTTACCTAGGCGGTGTAGGTGAAGTCTGTTTCATCAGAAACGTTGAACTGTCTTGCAAGTTCACCACACGTTAGACTACTGTCCTCTTCAATGGACGCCTTTAGGACTCCGTCATTCAAGACCTGTGGTCGTCCACTGCGAGGCTCATCATAGAGAGACAAATCTCCCAACTTGAATTTTCGAAACCAACGCTTTGCAGTACGTTCATCCACAGCACTATCCCCAAATGCTTGACATATGCGGCGACTTGATGCAGCTGCTGATAAACCCACTTTGAAGTCGTAAGCCCCGAATGAGATCTCTAGACACTTCCATACTTCCCAAAGCTGTCCGGATTATAACTGATGGCCGGGCACGGTGCGCGTGTTTTTTTTATAACGTCTGATGTTCCTACTTCCGGCTGTCCGAATTTGAAAACAATTGCTACACGCATTTCGTATATATTTCAACTTCAGTTCAATGACTAATCAAAAAACGGACAGAACTTTTTTGGTTACCTTGTATTTTTGTTTTGTCAAAAATCTAATTCTGGTAATATTTTATCCCTTAAAATTGTATTGCTGGTAATATTTTTTTTCCAAAAACGTATTTCTGCTGGTAATATTTTTTTCTCCAAAAATTTATTTCTGGTAATAATTTTTGTACAAACTATTTCTGGTATTAAAACCTATTTTTACACTTTCAAAATGCTTTTTACCTCAGTTTCGGGGTTAACTATTTGCCCATAGCTGGGACCCCAACAGGTGCCACCACTCCGGGTCAGGGCGAACCTGGGAACACCAATCAAGAGGTGGTTCCACGCTCCTCAAAGCCTCCCGACGAGACGCTCCGCCGTTGGACATAGTTTATCGTCATGCCCACGACAGCTGAAGAGCTTAGTGAAAAGCATTTACCCCAACAATGTGAATAAAAGGTCCAATTTGAAATTCCCTGAAGGTTACCCGGATCGCCAAATAACTGAAGAAGGCCAATGGATATAACGACCGAAATTAGCGTTTGTTTCTAATGAGAATTGTGAACTCTTTGTAATTCAGGGGCAAGAGAAAAAGAAATCCGTATCTTACGGCGATATCACGTTGAAACACTGATTCTCGCAAGATCATCGAAGTTAAGCAACGTCAAACCTGGTCAGTATATACAGGTTACCGCTTGGGAAAAAATAGCATTAAAATTCAGAATCAAGAGAAAAAGAAATCCGCATCGTTTAACAATTTAAGAAGAAAAATCAATGTCAGTCGTTACAAATAATGGCCTATAGACTTGCAAATTAATCTAAGATTTATACTGCCCTCGTGCGGAAAAGAAATTTAAATGAAACACTCATGATCAGAGCTCTTTCGATTTTAGGACCCACTGCAAACCAGTGTGGCTGCTTCAATAACCACCGAGACAAAATGTGTTTTTATACTGCAACTATGTTACAGTAGAGCAAGTCAATTTTGGAAGCGTAGTATTGGCAATTTGAAAGTTGGGGTTTCACATGATAAATAATAACATCTTTTCCCAAATCATTGACTTTTTTTTTTAGGGAACGATTTGAAAGGTTCAAAATTTAGGTTCAAAATTGGAGCGTTGAAATTTCATTCCGGTGACCAGCTTTATAAAATGGATAATTAAAATATCTGCAGTTGGTTTGAAATTAAAAAGAATAAGAAACCCCATAACCAAAAACTGTATATCTTCAACATGATCCAAAGAATATCAACAACAGTTAACCGAAATATAGCGTCCTGGGTAAGACGATGAACTACATCCAACAGCAAGGCCTGCGATCAGGAGGTTTTGAGGAGTATGGATCCACCTCTTAATTGCTGGTGTTCCCAGGTCCACTCTGACCCGGGGTTGTGGCACCTGTTAGGATCCCAGCTATGGGTAATTAGCTAATCCCCAAACTGGGGTAAAAACACTATGAAAGTTTAAAAATAGGCTTTGATACCAGCAATATATTTTTGTAAAAAATTATTGCCAGTAATGAATTTTTGAAAAATATTACCAGCAATGACTTCTGGAAAAAAATATTACGAGCAACACATTTAAAAAAAAAATATTAACAGCAATAAAAATCTTGTCGGCATTAAATAACCCATTGAGATGTACCGTAAAACAAACTTAAACCAAATCGAAATATAAAACGTTGCGTTAAGATTTACAGCACAGAACTTTCGCCTATAGAAATATCCATTAGAAAAGTAAACATTTTTCCATACTTAATTAGTTGTCAATTTACAAGACTAATTTTAAAATCTCATTCAAATTACATCACAAAAATATAACCAAGTCTGGGTAAATTTTCCAATAAAAAATATTTTTTGTTTCACATGTAACGAGTCACCAAAGAAGAGATTTAAAAAAAAAAAAAAATCTTTATCAACTCTGAAGCGACACACTGGTCAAATTTGATTAACCTCTCACAAAATGGAATTTGTGAACCTGCGCTTGCTGAAGTGTTTGCAAATAATGAGCTGCAAGAGGTTCCAATGAATGGAACAACGTTGGAGCTACCAAATTTACCTGCACAACCGCAAGGTGTGGAAAGAACAGTTAAATTTAATGAAGCTTCACAAATCGCATATGGATAAGAAGCAAGGCACAAGGACATTATTACTAAATCATTGTGCCATCAAATAAGGCCTTCATTTACTTCAAAGGGAAATTATACTGAACAATTATCTGTATTTTGAAATATGTTATACAGTGCAGTAGTGTTAGTGTGATTTTCAATAAACAATGCAATGTTAAAACATTTTGTCTTATAATTTGTGCCCAGCAGTGTTATGGTTGTTATGTACACTTATCTATTCTTTTGTTTTTACTATCTTATTCATTGATTATTTTTTTTTTTTTTGTTTTTGTAATCTTTTACAATTTTTTAGTTTTCATTTAACGAATGCAGTAAAATTTGCATATCTTGCTTATGGTGATTCATAATTCAAATTCTGGTTTGAGTATATTTTCCATTCAAAGTATCTGATACAAAAACATATCAACTTTATTTGAATTTATTTTTGAAATAGTAAAATCTTGAATTCAGTTTGTTAGCAGAAACCTGCGGAAATTTGGTTTTTCTGTATATTTTTTTTTAGACGATTTCTAAAATTAAACCCTCAAAAATTGCTAAAAGCTATGAATCTGATTTTCGATATCAGTACCTATCGCATGAAACATCAACTTTTACATCGAGTGTAATGTTGATTTTCTAAAAAGAAAAAGTGAAAAAAAGAGGAGAGAGGAACTCAGACGAGGCTATGCCGAAGAGCAGAGTCTCGTCTTGTGGGGGTGGGAGTAGACAAACCCGACCCCGTTATTACGAGATCTACGGGGAATTTTTTGTTAGAGCCTCCGACCTTGTTAAACCGGCCTTGTGCCACATCCAGCTCTTGGCGAGAGAAGAAGTGGATTCATACTTTTCCCAAGGTTATTAGCACGTAAGTGATCGTAATGGATTCAACTGGATTTCGAACACAGCTCTCCGATTCCTCAATCCTCCTCAAATCTCAATTCCTCCTGCTATCCATTTCTTCACCGTACCACTATTAAATAATTATGGCGAATGAGATGTGCGATATGAAAGTGAAGATTATGAAAACAAGGAAGAAGACAACGATTCGCACTTGATTTAAAAAAAAAAAAAAAAGAAAAAAAAGAAAAAAAAGAAGAAAAAGATGATAAATGTTCAGAGAAGCATCCGTATCTATTCTAAAAAGTAGTACTTCTTGGGTTAGGGGGTGCTGTGGAACTTTCGCCTTACATTTGGAATACGGGGGAAATGGGGATGGTTCGATTCCGTGGACGCAGCATAGTGGGTTGTCAAAGTCTGAATTAGTGGAACTAAAGAACGGAAGTCATCTGACCTTTGGCCATGGAAATAGCGATAGAGTAAAAATAGGCTTGCGGGGAGGTAGTAAAATGTACATTGATTACAAATAAGAAATATGCCCTTAATGCGAAATACTTGTCCTTGACCGAGGTTCCTCTAGCTATTCACACTGCCAATCCCATTTATCTTCGCTTGTGCACACGAGGATTAAATTTGGGAATTTAAAAAGGTAAATTTAATTAAAACGCATAAAATAACATTAAACTGCAATTTCCTGCCAGGAAATAATAGCGGTCTGAATCAAATTTAATCTCAATCATGAACAGTTGATCGAAGAGGCGTTGATCTGTGGTGATCCCAATACGAACTTGGCGCACCTTAAACGATAGCAAAGTAAGCTTTATACTCGGTGTCACATCAAAAGAGCTAGGTGCCTCAGAAGGCTATGAGATCCTCATAGCCACCAAGTGCATAATCGGGCCTCAAAGAATGTCGGCGGCTGCGTTAACATAAACAGGTAACCCAGCTACATTTTGGATATACACACGGAAGGAAAGCGGTTGCCAGAAAGTGATATAAATCACCCTATAAACAAGTGGAGAAGGCTGCACCACTCAAAGCCTCGTATGAGGAAGATCGAACATTCGTTCGAAGTCTACGGAAGACCACATATCCTCACGGCCGATGTAAATTTGACGGAAGTCAGGAATAGACAAATTTTGTGTCTGCTAACACTGTCATCTGCATATCTTATATTATAATAAATCATTTAAAGTCTGAATAAGTCCGGTGAGAAGACACATCTTTGTCTTACGCCCATTTCTACTTTTGTGTATATTAGCTAAATACTGGTTATAAAAAAAATCGAGCTTTGTAAACAATTTGTCATTTGCACTTAAAAATACACTTAAAGAATAGCCGAGAATGATTTTTTCAAAAAAAAACAAAAACAAAAAAAAAAAAACAAGAGTGAAAAACAATTCTGTTTTTCATTTCTAGGAGAGAAAAAAGTTTCTTCCGTTGGATGAATTAAATCCTTTCCTTCTTCAAACCTCGTTATACGCCCCCTTCAATCAGTGCGAAAGTAAGTTTTACTGTAATGAGGAAAACTGACACGGTTTTAAGCTTGTAATAATTCAGCTATTGCGAGATCTTAGAGATACACATGCATATCAATTGACTGCAGTTTCACCCACACTTGAGGCTTAAAAAAAAAAAAAAAAAAAAAGCAACTGAAGATCTGATTAAGTTTTAGGGAAATCACCAAAGTCACAAAAAATTTTGAAAGAGCGAAATCTAGCTATAGGAAATTATATATATATATATATATATATATATATTGGTGTACTTAGGAAACAATCCTTCATTTATACATGTTTGATTAAAAGCAACAAACAAGGTACTACGGTTAAGCTTTTTATTTAATTTTTCCTGTGTTCGACAAAGAGTGAGGAGAAACTGTCCAAATGTTCTATAGTTCCGAGCGCTTTCGGCTATACTTTTAGCCATTACAAAGGATGATTTTATTTTTTCAGTTTAAATGAGTGTGTGCGTTGTGCGTATGTTTTTAGTGTGTTATAGAGATGTTTTATTTTCCGAACACGGTTAGCACATTGTGGCCTTTTTCGTAGTTAATATTGTTAAGAGTCGCTTTTTCTTTTTTATTATTAGGGTTTCCATTATTTTTAATCTTTTTTTTTTTTTCCAGGTGTATGAGATTATTATGTTTGTGTTTTCTACTAATATGTTTCGAATGGAGTCTGGTAGGTTTGTGTGTATCTGACTATAGCTCTATTAAAACACATTTAAACACATTAAATACTTTCTTCTTTTAATTATTTCACTCCAATCAAGGAAACAAAGCCACTAAGACGCACGGGGGTTACTGAGTGTGAAAGAATACGAGAAAATAAAACACACCCATAAAGGAGCGAGAACAATAAAAGAATAAGAATTAAGACAGAATATAACAATTGACATTGCATTTAAATTTTTCAAGATCAAAATTGACCGCGAGGCAAGAAGCCGGCAATGAGTTCAACACGCGAGAAGTATGAGAGAAGAAACTGTTAGCATAGAACGTGCGGTTACCATTTAGCCATTTCAACTGTAAAATGGTAAGACCTTGCTACCAATCTAGTACTGTGTTTAAATTCATAATGTCAAGGTACCATAGAGGAAAATAATGTTTATCTTGAAAAATACAAAAGTGTGGCATAAGGCCAAAACTTGGTGGGAGTGGTAGGCTGGTTTTCAGTTTGTCTTTTCTTAAAAACTTTGCTAACCACGATTACTGAACCAAACACACCACAGCATTCCTTACACCAAAACAACACTTTCTTACTTACCTACAGCCATCATAATACCTCAAAGGCTATAAATTCCTAACTAGTTCTCAAATGTACAATTCATCTCTGGGGAAAGTTAAAAACAATTACCATGAAAGTATTTATAGAATATGAACAAAGAAGCTACACTTAATCAAAAGATACAAATTTTAATATCTGCACATTCCTGTAGAAACAGAAAAAAATTATTAAAAATTGCATTAATGAAAAGAAACTAATTTCTCAAAGTCCACACAAATTAATCAAAATTTCGCATCACATGGCTTTTTTTTTTATGTGCGTACGTTCTTGAAATCATCTGCACATTTAGTTAGAAGAACGAATACATTTTGATAAAGCGAACAAAATTGGAAATGATTATCACTGCGGCATCTTAACTATGAATGAAGAAAAGTATGAAAATCAATCAATTGCATAAACAATAAACAATCCGCAGTTTAGAAAATAAATTGTTTAGAGTCGGCAGAAAAGAATGAATAATACAATTTCAAACCATCGGATACACAACTGGAAGCTCTTAGCTTCTTAGCTTCGGCCTAATATATGTTATCTCCGCGCGATCTGTGACTGTACTTTTGACGATAGGGTATCCAATGCTGATCTCGCAAAAAATGCAACATTGGTGGCATTGAGACTTTCCTGATGTAGTCACAACTTCACTGAGATGGTCATGTTGCAAGGATGAGTGACGACAGAATACTCAAGGTCCTTATATATAGCCAGCTTGACAGGGGATAAAGAAGTGTTGAACGGCCATGGTTCAGGCATAAATACAAGCTAAAGAGTAACGTCTCAGCTTGTCAATGCGCCTCTTACAAACTTCGAACAAGTTAGCCTGAACTGGAAAATAACTGGAAATATTTGTGTCAGAGCGGTATTAGAAATTTCGAAATCAGTTGTATTGAGAGACGAAAGACAACGGCAAAAAGCGTCAGTAAATATTCCTGTTGGTATGTCCTGAGGTCCTCGCTGTTGAACAATATGTGGACTTATATGCGGGTCACTAGCGGGTCACATACAACACAAACATAAAAACTGAATGTGGTTGTCGAATCCTCATACGTCAAAATCGGTGGGAGAGTTTATCATATATATTCTTTCAATTTGGAGATACTGGATTTTACAATCTCTCTTTCTATGAGAGAAGGTCAACATTTTTTTGTTCTTGTACACTGCAGGATCATATAATTTAAATAAAGTGTATTTCGGCATATGATAGACAGAATTTGTCCATATTTTTTAACAAAACGTGTTTAAGAGAATACTTGCTGCCGAAATACACCTTATTTAAATTACGTGACCCTGCAGCGTACAATGGCAGCCACATGACATAATTTAGACGTTAACTTACAGAAAGGAAGATCAAAACAACCAAATATCATATATATTAATTGCCTACTGGCTATTGAGTACACACTGCCAATCCCTGTAGCAGACATCTGCTCAGGCACATTCGTGATTTTTTTTCAACATACACAGAGTCAACCGTGCTGAATGGATGTGCATTGTGGTGTAATGGGCAACGGCTCGAAATGAAAAATCGGAGATCCGTGTTCGAATTCCAGTCGGGTTCATTCACTTACGCGCAAATACCCTTGGAAAAGGGTATTAATCCATCTCTTCTCCTCCTCCTCCTAGCAGGACAGATTGGATCCTATAGCCTTGGTTGGCAGCCAGTCGAATAAAAGAAAGAAACGGCAACCTACTGCCGGGAAAATCCTCGTCAGTCATGAACCGAAAGAGACATGATCGGCCAACCGTGTATCTCGTATGGCACTTAACTGACTGAACTTGAGCGCATAATCTGGCATGATCAGTTGTTGAACATGGTCAGCACGCTCACACCCTCAGTCACGATGGCTTGTGACTTTATGCTGTCACAACCACCGACAGCTTCCGAAGAGTTTCCTGCGCACATGGTTTGGGTCAACACGTGGTATGATTTTTGAAGCACTTCCCAACGGTACTGCCCGCTGAGAGTATCTCTCAAGTTGATCAAGGAGGTCATCTGTTTGACAAACGGCTACGTAACTGAGAACTAATTATTATGTAAAAACAAAAACAGTTACCCCGTAGTTATATAGGAATAAAGTGTCGCTGCCGACACTTGAGTTTGAACATAGATCGCCCGTGAGCAAACACAGGCGATCCCATTATTGAATTAAGTAGATCACGTGACCATAGAGGATCGATTTTTCTAGTCTATCCTCTATTATTATATGGATCGCTATTTGGAGGCTACTGTTCGAGCAAGTATTATCGAGTAAGTACTATTAGTACGAGTGCTATCCGAAGACATCTGATACCAGTATTGTTCAACGGTGTACTATACTTATATCTGCGATTACAAAGTCTCTACTACAACGAGCATTCGTTGGCATGACAAAAATGGCAACGAGTGTTTGTTGACATCACAAAACCCGGAGAAAAATAGTTTATTTTGTAGACATTTATCTTAGAAAGCAGAAAAAAGTTTATTCAATAAATTTACAGTAAAATACGTACTCGAAAGCGACTGTCTGCTCAAATCAGGTGGTTATTCTTTTTATTGTTTTTGTTGCTCATCATATTCAAGCTTCCTCTCCATATACAATTTTGGAAGCTTCAGTAGTTAATTTAACTGCTCTTTCCCCATCTTGCGAATATGCAGTTAAATGCGAAAACTCCAATGTCGCTCCATACGTTAGAACCACTTCTAGTTCATTATTTGAAAAACCTTCTGTAAACGCAGATTCACAACCTCCATTTTGTGGGAGGTTAATCAAATTTGACCAGTTACGCTTCAGAGTTGATGAATGTAATTTTTTAATCTCTTTGGTAGTTCGCTACTTCTGAAAGCCAAAAATATTTTTGTTGGAAAATTTAACCCTTCTTGGTTATATCTTTTGATGCAATTTCGATGAAATTTTAAAATTAGTCTTGTAAATTGACATAACTAAGTAAAGGGTGCTCCAATAACTTGGACCGATTTTAAATGTGAATTAAGTTTAAGCGTCTAATTTTTTTTTCTTTTTCTTTCAGATTTGGCGGATATTTCTTTCAGATTTGGCGATATTATTTTCCACACATAACTGTTATGACTTAAATAACAAGATCCAATAGAAAAATAAATCATTTTTCACCAATAATACTGATTTATTTACTGCTGACTTTGATCCGTCTTAATGAAACACCCTTTATAAATAAATGTTTACATATCTAATTGACAAAATATTTTATAGCCTTTTTTCCTCAATTCCAATTCATGTGACTTCAACATTAAGAAAATAATATATTCCGGAAACAAGGCGAAAGCATTGCGCTTCAATTTTTTTTAATGCAAAATTCTACATTTCAGTCGACTGTTGCTTTATTCTCTGGATCATGATGAAGATATACAAGTGGTTATGGAATTTATTCTCCCTTTTAATTTCAAACCAACTGACTGCATATTGTAAATTTTATAACTAGACGCCTTTCACTGATCACCGAAATGAAATTCCAACGTTCCGATTTTGAACCTAAACTTAATCTTTAAACTAATTTCCCCCAAAAACGGTAACTATTTGCAAAATATTTTGTGTCATTATCAGGTGAAACCCAAACTTTCTAATTGAGTACCATACCTCGGTTCTAAGATTGACCTGCCCTATTAGGTAGTTTCTGGTGGTTTAGCCTCTTAGGGGTGTTCCAAACATCGTAGTTCAAAAGATTCAAATCTGGTAATTAAATGAGACACATACTGGTCGCGATATTTTCGTGAAGATTCACCACTTCAGGCAATGTGCGAGTCCCGCTGGAACACATACAGCCAACCAATCAATGCAAAGTTTGACCAACGGTGTCTTTCACCACGATGTAGGAAATGTAATCAACTCTGAAGCCTTGCGGAAAGGCAGTTCGAGTAACATGGCATCGCTCTCTTTACTCACGACACCCAATCCATGACAAATTGGGACGACGTGAACGATCAGGGGATTATTGTTGTTCCCTTGCCCACTTTCAAGAATCTGGCTTTTTCAGAGTAGCCGGGATCAAAGAGTAGTATCTGTTTTCATTTAACAACGGAGAAGACGCCTGGTCCCAGGGATTCCAACCACCCGGCGGCACCTTTTTGAGCCACTCAATATAGAGGATTAGTGCTATATTGTGTAACAGGAATGAAAAAAGGACATGAATGAAAGTGAAACTTCTGAAGATTGATAACCTTTGCCACTTAACTCGAAGGGGTTAAAATATTATTCCTGGAAGCATCCACGCGGGAGTCTCTTCTACAAAGTGTTAGTTATTGGGGGGGATCTGTCCGAGGGAAACTTTCCCCCTTACATTTGGAATACGGAAAAATTGTTAAATAATAGTTTAGCAGACTTATTTTTTAAAAGAAGTTTATCGCTTCTTCGATTTCCTGAGTTTGACCTCAGTGATCAGATGCAAGACAAAATATAGGAAGTCGATTTTCATTGGCTGAACTACCATGGGAATGATAGAGAGAGAAAGGTTTTTCACAGAGTTGAGTCTTAACGATCGAACAATGTAGACGTGTTTATGTCGTGTCTGAAACGGCTGCCCAGTGGAGGGAGAGAGCGCACCCACTGGCTAGTTAAAAAACTGTACACGACGATGTTAATAAACTAGTTAAATTAAAATTCCCTGTGTTGAAGTTATTTTATCTCTGGACTCAAAGCAACTAGCTATCACCGGCTGCGAGAGAAGAATGCAACTTTATTATCAAATCGACAGCGTCGCCCAAGACCTCCCCACCGGGGAGCTATGCAACAAAATGAGGGTGATTCGAATCCGTGGATGTAACATGGCGTAAAGATTTCAGCCTGCTGGATTAAAAATGGAGGTCATCTGACCATTTACTATGGAAACGGTGATAGCCCTGTGACGTTGCATCCGTGAGAAAGAGTTGCATGCCGCTTAACATTACGTAATCTGCCATTTTTGGCACGCTCTATGTGTCCTTAATTACCTGATGAAACTTCATATATTGAAAAAGAATAAAGAAAACGGTTTGCAAGGAAAATAAACCAGAATATATAACAGTGTGTGCTATGGCGGATACAGAAATCGGAAGTCACATGCGGATAGCGAAAGATGCTTTCCAAAAGCTAAGCAAAGAAACAGAAAAAAGTATTGAAATGTTATGCAATATAATTCCTCCTATATGGCAATGAATGCTGAACAATCTCCACACAGAAGAAGAAACTTGGTTCTACAGAAAGAGGCTGAGAATGTCATAGAATGAACATGTGTACAACGAGGAAGTTTTAGAGAAAACGAAAACAAAAAAGACACTTATACTGAACATCAGAAAGAGACAGTTGAAATTTCTAGGACACGTAATGAAGATAGAGGGCTTAGAAATTTTGACACACACAGGACATATTGAAGGTAAAAGGGACAACGGAAAGCAGAGCATAACCTACCTAACGAGCTTGTATAAATAGTTGGCAGAACAGGGAGTACAGCGCTACAAAAGTACAGGAAGTTGTGGAGAGTCATAGCACATAGAAGGTGGCGTATAGGTATTGAAAATACTGAGCAAAAACATCGAATTCTTATCCTGTTGACATGAACCCTGACCTTTATCTTAAGTTAATATAAAATACAGGATGATGACAGAAAACTTCGAAAGATGCCTTCCAAAAGCTAAGCAAAGTTTTAATAAACAGGAAAATTTTGTTAGAAACAAAGAAAAGAGTACTGAATTGTGAAGTAATATCCGTCTTTCAATATGGCAGTGATGGACAAATTTCCTCACAGATGAAAAAGACTTGAAGCAACGGAAATATGGTTTTACAGAAGGATGCTGAGAATACTATGGACCGAAGTTTTAGAGAATGAGCATGGCACATAACGTGACGGATAGGTATCGAAAATACTGAGCAAAAACATCGACTTCGCACCCTGTCGACACGAACCCTGATCTTTATCTTAATTTAAGGTGGCTGTAGTCATCTTGAGATCACGAGAAAAAAAAAAGAACTTAATACCCATGATGCCATAGAAAAAAGAAAACCGCCTTACTGGTGGGAAATTTAGAGACTTTCTCTCTTCATCGTCCTCTCACAAAGAGAATCACATGGAGTTGAGCTGTTCCTGGAATTAAGACCACAGATAAGTTTTATACAAATATCACTTTCTCATGTTGAATATTACTTTTTAATGATAGACTTATCGCTTGCCAATAATTTATTAATTCGCCAAGACAAACACAAAAAACAGAAACATTTAACAACCACATTACAAGAACTTTCATATATCTACTGAACAAGTAAAACCAAACACTTCTGATAAATAAATCCTCTCTCTCCCTATATATATATATATATATATATATATATATATAAGTTATAAGGAACTTGGTAAACCGAATTGGTAAATCCAAAGAGGATGAAATCCTGAGAGCTCAATATGAAGTTGGAAGTTTTACCTGATGATCCTGAATCCTTAAAAAAGGATTTTGGGTGAAATAAATTATCGTAATGGTACCTTAAAGTGGTTTGTTTTTCATTACATACATACAGAGATATATATATATATATATATATATATATATATATATATATATATATATATATATATATGTATGTATGTGTGTGTGTGTGTGTGTGTATAACTGTCTCATTTTGTTGTTATGCTGTATATATATATATATTTTACTAACCAAAAACAAGAGTCAAACAAGGCCCATCAGAACATCGTACGAACAGGAAAATGGCACAAATAAGACACTTCAGAAGTAACCTAATCGTCTTCCATAATGGTTATTAAATAATCTGAGATTTGTCAACGCTAATTACTGCTCTATATCAGAGTTTTTTTTGTATTTATTAAGTTCAGCTAGACACATGACTTAAACTTTAAAAAACAGAAAAAGGCTAGATTCTGTGAGATGATTACTAATTATTCCTCTCCACAGAGGTAGCCACATCGATATTGATTATAGTTTTATGTGTGGTGCAAAGATGTGCTGGTAAATCTCATTGCACTGAAAGTTCTCCGCCGCCTTAATCAGGTATTGAACTCCTGGATCTAACCAACGCCTTTATCCACTGTGCTATGTGTCCTAGGCACATGGCATAGTGGATAAAAGCGTTGGTTAGATCCAGTGACAAGAACCAAATAGTTGTGAGTTCAATACTCGGTTAAGGCAGTGGAAAACTTTCAGAGGGAAATTAACAAGAGATAACTGACATCCGTTAAACATGGCATGTGGAAAGAGAACAGTGTACCCCAGTGAGCTAAATAAAGGGTTCAGTTCGACATTACAACCACCTGAAGAAGGCCGGAGCGTACAACTGCCGAAACGTTGTAATAAATATGGCGACAAAGATGAGGACAATAGTCCGAATAATGTAATGTAATATCTTAAGTGAAAAATAAACAATTTAGACTTGAAATCTTGCCGTCAGCGAAGCGACAGGTAAACGAACTGATAAATAGCGACTGCTTATTTTTACTTTGTTTTTGTTCATTGATGGAGAAATTGGTAGTTAGTTTGATTTAAGATAAATGGCGAACTATGAATGCTATACGTGGTAACAGTTTTCTTTTAAATTTGGCGCTACATAATCTTTTAGAAATGCATGATCAGAAACGCCTTTTCGTTATATTGGTTGAGATTTATTGTAAATTAATACAATTATGGCACAAGGCCGAAAAGGGGGAATGGGTTGAAGCTGGTCTTCACTATCTTAGACCTAGCTAATCGGATTCACGACCCGTTCACTAGTTACAATTTCCTCATTCACCATAAGAAAATCATCCATTGTCAACCAATCCTCCATACACCATAATACATCCTCTCAGGTTGGGGAGTTAAAAAAACAAAAAAAAAACATCCCAATGACATGATAAATATTATTTACAATTTATATATACAAATCGGATGAATGATCATGAAAGTGGTGGTGGTGGTGGGCGGGGGGGTGAACCCCAAAACAAACTAAAAATAAACATAACTGATGTTAGTAGGACCCGTCCAACCCTTCAAAAAAAAAGAAGACGCTGTATTCTGCCTTTGGACAAAATCAAGAGGCTCTCTTACTAAGAGAGAGGGAAAAGAGAAAACATACTGGTTTGCGTCGAGTAAACGCCCGAAAAAAAAAAAAAAAATAAATAAATAAAAAAAAATAAATAAATAAAATAAAATAAAATAATAATAAATAAAAAAAAAATTTCCCAAGTTGGCAGAGCAAAATAAATGAAATCTTTCGAAATGTTTCTTGACCGATCTGTTGGAAGCGGATGAGTTTTAAATCATTACGATGATCACCTGTAGAGACCGCCTGGTTACTCGGGAAAAAATCCAATCAGCTGGCTGGCATTTGTCGTTAACTACGATTCGGCGTCTCGTTTTCATCATCGTAATTTCAATTACGAAAATCCCCAACGCCCGCTGGCGGCGTTTGGGCTGGTAAAATAAATAAAGAAATAAGTTTAGCTCCGAAATGATGGTGATGGCGGTGCTGTTAAACCTAAGAACGATTATACGAATTTGGGTAATAGAAAGAGAGTGGAAGAAAAAGAAGGTAAAAGGAGAATGAGAAAGAATCAAAAGAGAAATGACTATAATTAGAGAAAGAGAAAAAAGACGAATAAAAACAACAGAATGAAAAAGAATAATTAGAAGAGAAGATGAGAAAAAGAGTGAAAACTGGCGAGGGTTAAAAGGGAAACGATGAGAATCGACGAAAGCGACAAGGAGAAGCAACGAGCGCGGCAGGGGAAAAAAAACACAGACGAGAACCGACGACGACTGCAAGGTAAAACCGAACAGTACATTTTTATAGTAAAATTACCAACAATACATTTTTTATTAAAATTATTTTTAATTTATTATTAGGTTGGTGCAAAAATAATGTCGGATTTTGACGTATTTTTAACGTAAATTTTTGCACCAACCTAAAATTATTTATTTAAAATTACCAACAATAAATGTTTGTAGTGAAATTACCAGCAGTACATTTTTTTTTATGATCTACAAACTGAAAATTATGTATAAAATATTTTGATTTCGGCATTAAGTAACCCACAGATTTTGATATGCCGCTAAACAAAATCAACCAATCAAGGTAGATCCTTACTGAATGAGGTTGTTGTACGAGCCTAAGGAGGAAGAGGTAGGAAGTGCGTTCTCTGAGGACATCTAGAAAAGTTAATGGTTGGGATGGGTTAAGCGGATAGTGAGCAGGAAAAACATCCATTACAAAGAAGCGGTATTTAATTTAAGCGTGCTACTAGATTGGCAAGTAGGTCTCACCATTTTACTGTTGAACTAAGTAGATACAATCTTTATATCTACTCCAGTAGTTTCTTTTTCTACGCACTTCTTACCTGTGGAACTCCCTCCCGATTTCTTACTTCAAAATTTTAAATGCAAAGTCAATCGTTATTTTCTTGAAGACTAATCCTTTTTTGCCCTTTCCTAAATCCTCCCAATTTTTTTCTTAATCATTTTTCACTCGCTGTAACCCACTGCGTTCCAGTGTGGAATAAGTCGAAGATGATTCGTTCCATCGTATGTGGTATGGCGGGTCTTAGCTGTAAAGGTTAGAACTGGTGAAGTTAAGGAATATAGTTCGTCTGAACATTTGCCATGGAAATAGCGATAGAGTAGAGAGAGGCTTGCGACGTTTCGTCTGGTGTTGGAGGGCGGAAAACTTGTCCCCCACAAGACTGGAAAGTAAGAACATGGCAGCTCTTGCTCAAATATGTCAGGAATAATCCATTTTAAGCCTTAAGCAAGTCGTCAGGTATATCCTACGCTCACTATATATAGCAACTGATATAATTACGACACTTGGTTTGAGTTTTGTAGAGGCCAATCCTTGTTGCAGGCGCTTGCTCAGGCAAATTGGTTGTTGAATATCCACACGGCACACTCGTGGCTTATACTGCTACTACGCTGGGCGGACGTTAGTTACAGTTTCTGAGAAAGAGTGTATTATCTGGCGTGATCAACACTCTAAACAAGGCCAGTACACTCAAACCCTCGGCCACGATGACTTGTGACTTCGTGCTAGGACAACAATCGACGGCTTCAAAATAGTTCCGCCTACCCAATTTCACCGTGTTATGGTTTTTCAGGCACTTTCCAAAGGTGACGTAAGCTAGGATCGCCAGCTCAGGCCGGAGACACCG
>OZ010613.1:43334189-43371838 GCA_963932145.1 Acanthosepion lycidas
AATAGAATCATATAGTAATTTATAGTAATCATATAGTAATTTATAGTAACTATATAAAGATGGATTAATTTTCGTCTAAATTGATTCATTTATCTTAACTCAACTGATTAGAATAGTTATCTCCCTTACATAATGCTTACGAAGAAGAAATTGTTACACACAAAAGAAGAAGACCGGAGCGTAGAACGACCGAAACGTTATAATAAATATGGCGACAAAGATGAGGACAATAGTCCGAATAATGTAAATAATGTACATAATACCTCATCTCAGAAATATAGACACAAAAAACGTATAAATATATATATATATATATATATATATATATATATATATATATAAGAGAGAGATTTGTTCCCACCCTCTTTTTTTAATTATAATTTTGAAATTTTAAAATGAATTTCTAAAAATGAACAAACCATTCTTGAAAATGCATGTGGTGTATATATATATATATATATATATATATATATATATATATATATATATATATATATATATATATGAAGCCTCTTCGATAGGGATATCAGTACGTGTCAACAGGACCGAGTTACCACGGCATCGGGTGTGTCATCGTTATTTTCCACACTGCTCCTCAGTTGGTACACACACATAAAAAAAACGGGTGTGTATCTATATATATATATATATATATATATATATATATATATAATTTTAATACCTATAGTTTGGCGGTGTGAAAAAAGGTCCAGATAATAAAATTTGTAAATAAAAAAATGTATTTAAACAAACCGATATCGGGGGTGGGGGTGGGGGGAAATTCAGTAAAAATAGAAAAGACTAAAAACATCCGTGTTGGTCTAAAATAATCAATCAGCACCGCAATGCGTAGTCAAAAGAAAACAAAACACCGACAGAATAAATTAAGTAAAAACGTAAATATAATAAGTAGAGCAAAATCTAAAAAGCAAAAAAAGAAAAAAAAAGCAGTCGAAACTCTGGAACAATATCTTAGTATATTAAGGCGTTGCTTTTTAGATTTGGTGTTCCAGTGATTGTGTGTTCAATCCCTGTGCCAGGTAGGACAGAGTTAGACTCTGTGAAAACAGGATGAGTAATATTTGAGCAGTACTAAAAACAGACAACGGAACTCGAACAATCTGCTGTCCTAGATTGAATAGAACATACAATTCAAAATTCCCTGAATGTTACCCAGATCGAGATTGACCTGATGAAGGCGAGAGCGCACAACATTCGAAACGTTGTGATAACAACAGCGAAAGTCAGAATTTAAATAATATAAATTATTCTTATCTCAGTGAGAAATTACACTATTGTGCTGTTTAGGTGGTTGGAAGGTGTGTGTACGCAATACAGGTAAGTATAGTATCTGCGGGTAGCTTGATGGTTATTGGCGCGAAATCGGCGTGTCGACTTCCAGTTCCGACCTAATCTGTTGTACCAACTTTTGCACAAATGAACTTGAAAAAGGAAGGAATCTGTTTCATCCCTCCATCTCCACGGAGAAAATAGTGAGGTAGACTGAGCTTTCTAGCTAGTTTAATAGAAGGAAAACTTTGAATACAAAATTGTGCCTTCTCGGGCTAATGTTTTTCGCTGACCTGAAATAGAAGGATCATATTGAATCAATTGCTAGTTCTGCTGCTAGGAAAGTTACTTCATTATGTTGCAATAGAATAATTTTTCTCTCTAAAATTTATCTTTCACATTTATATGTCTATTATTCATCCAGGCATTGAATATTGCTGCCACATCAGGTCTGGTGCTTCTGCTATCTATTTAGATACAACGAAGAATTTGCAATGTTATTAGTCCTGACCTTGCAGCTCGGCTTCAATCACTTTCCCACCGCCATAATGAAGCTTCCCTGTGCCTTTTCTATAAATACTTTCATGGTAATTGTTCTGATGGACTTTCCTCTATGGTACTTTATGCATTTAAGCGCAGTACTAGATTGGCGGTAAGGTCTCATCATTTTACAGTTGAAGTGGATAAATGTAACCGTTTTATGCTAATAGTTTACTCTCTCACATTTTTCGCCTCCTCCAGCTTCTTGCTTTCCAATCAAATTTGATTTTAAAAATTTAAATGCAACCCCAATCGTTATCTTCTGTATTCTTAATTCCTCTTGTTTTCTCTCCTTAATAATGTTTTTTAATCTTATATTTTTTCATACTCGGTGACCTCTTGTGTCATAGTGGCTTCATTGTGTTGATTAAGGTGAAAAGAAAAAGATTAAAAAAAAAAGGTAACGCGATACCACTCCACGTTCTTTCGCGCTACATTCTAAACTAACCTGCTCATAGAAAACAGCGTCCCTGTTTTCCTCCCAGGGGGGGGGGCAGTTTACCAATGAGGGATCAATAGATATGCTGATGATGTAGGCATTCATGGTTGGGACAAGAATGATTTTGAACAAAAAACAAAAAACAACATTCTTTACCAAGTGTTCCAAGCAGTATGACTTACTATGTTGGTCAAATTATACTAAAAACACCGGTTCTTCTTCGATTCGAAGTTAAGCAACGTCGAGCCAGTTAGTACTTAGATGGGGAACCACTTAGGGAACGTCAGGTACTATAAGCAACCTTCTACAATTCGAAATTTGTTTAGGCTTTAAATAACTCACAAAGGATTGATAAGCCGTAAAAAATCGAATCAATTACGATGATGGCTATGTTATACATTTCTGGTACTTTACATATATTTACGCACGAGTTTCAAATAGACGGGTTGATTCGAAGAAAAGGATTGTCTGGGATTTTTTTTTCTGTTGAAACGATTTGCTTTAGAATACTCGCAGCCTAAATCCCGTGGAGAGATGAAACTTACTGAATATTTAATAAAAAGGGTTGATCGGAATAAGAATGTTTTTGGTGGATTTTTCTCAAAAAAAAAAAATAATCAAAAATCGTCCCAACCTGTCAATATTTATTGCACTAAATGTACAAATGTGGCACAAGGCCAAAAATGGGGTAAGGGGGGAGAGATGGTCATCGTCTGTCTTAACTTTAAACTTAGCTAGCCGCAATCACTGACCCAAACATACCAACAGTGTTCCTTTCACCAAAACAACGCATCCATTACATACCATTCTTACTACATCCACCAAAATACCTCAGCGACTCTATGAAGTTCTAACTAGTCCCCATATATACAAATCATTGTCTGTGGGGGGAGGGGAAAAACTAAAAAAACCCCAATGAATATTTACAATGTATACAAAACTATATACAAGAAACTAAACAAAACTTTTTTTTTTGGTTAGTAGTAAACCCCCCACAGCCCTAACTGTGGTAGAAACATCAGTTAACTGGACGAAATCGATGCGAGACTTGAAAAAAAATATAAAACATTCGTACAATCCATGCACTCACTACAAACACACACTCAATCAGACACAACAATAAATACGAAAGACACACTCGAAACGAAAGGCGCCCCGCACCCCCCAGAGAACTGATATCACTAACCACCTAACGATGGGAGGGATGGGGAATTAAACAAAAGATAAAAAAAAAAAATGGGTCAGAAATAAAAGGGGGGCCAATGAGCATACACACCCTAGCTAAGTTAACATGAAAAAAAGAAAAAGAACTAAAGCAAAACCGACCTAAACTAACCTATACATGGGAGGGGTTACCAAAGTTCACCCCAGCAATCCCAAAATCCTTAATGCCTAACCGGTATCAAACGGCCACTCCAAGTCAGCACCTTTCACTCTGCAGAGGCGCGCAAGACTCACCCACCTTTCGCTAAATTCCAATGGATGGAGTCGCTTCCTTTCCGTCCTGATCTTGACTTTAAGCTGATGCTTAAAGAACAAGATCAGTTGGGAAGAGGTAAACTTCTCGTCCCCATGAAATTCCTTCTGTCGCGTCGTCCATATCACGACTCGCATAACACCCAGTAAGCAAAGGAACACATAGTGCTCAGCCTTAGTCAACGGCGGTACTATATTGCTACAGACGGAACTGGCCTCGAGGACAAAGAACTTTCCGCGCAGCATGCGAACCATGAGATCTTCAACGAACTTGCACAACGGAACTACGACACTACAATGAAAGAAGGCGTGACCTATGGTCTCGACCTCCCCACTGCAGCGAACGCAGTTTGGCGACTTTACCAAACGCGCTGCGCGAAGTCTTTTGGCGACCCAGAGGGCCCCTCGAATCACCAGCCAGGTGAGTGATGCCTCAGGGTTAGTGAGACATTTCAACCCGGGCGCCCAAGGCCATATGCAGCGAGCCTCCCGCTTCGTCAGCCCGAGCTCGTCAATCAGATCATCCTGAACGTTCCCCCTAACTAACACCTGATATAATGCCTTACGGGACAACGGCCGGACGTCCCAACCTGTCTATTTGAAACACAAAGGTTCAGGAATAAATATTGACTTCAGGAGGAGGAGGAGGAGGAAGAAGAAGAAGAAGAAGAGTTTTTCTTTCTGTTTGCTCGTTTGTTGGTTTGACAAAAGAAAAAAAGAGAAGTGAACTCTCCCGTGAAGCAGTCTACTCACACGAAGGCAAGGAGGGACAGGTTTTCTACAAATCCAGAACTTATTTGTGTAGTCAGTTTTTTATCTGCATTCTTAGTTTACACCCCCACACACACAGTTCGGGTAATTTTACCAGCGAGTGTGAATCAAATGCAATATTGGGCTTGTATCAATAATATTTCTGTCCAATAATCTTGAATTTGGATGTAAACGGTGATCAAAGTACTACTCCAAAGGAGATACTTGAAACAAGATGTTAGGGTAAGCAATTTTTGTTAATGTACAAATTCCAAACATTTTCGAGAAGCACCAAAAAATAATCACTTTTTCCCCTATTTTTTGTTTAATAAAAGAATTAAACAAGTGTTCAGTTTGCTATCTGAATTCATTCTAAAAATTAAAAAAAATAAAATAAATAAAATTTAAAAAATGTTAATACCACGTGATATCATGTTTTCAAGTAAGAATATTTTAAATACACCCTTTCATGGCTGTTAGCAAATTATTTGAAATTTGTTAAAAATTTATTTTTCCGCAACAAGAAAAAATGTAATATAATTTAAATAATATAAATAATAACTTTTTATTTTAAGTAGAAATTATTTGAATCTATCCTTTAAATTTCGCGTGTGTTCAGAAATCGAGAGGATGGTAGACCTTGTTATGAGCATATTTGGGGTCTTGTGTAGTTGGGGTCAAATTACAATGAATTTAATTAGCAAACTGAAACCCTTATTAATGTTTATAAAAAAAATTATATTTAGTGCTTATAGATACGAGAAAAATGCTTAGAGTGGTGCGTTTTTATACTAACATCCTTCGAGCATCTGAGACTATATATAGGGGGGCTGAAAAGTTTTCTGGTCATTTAAGAAGCCCTTCCATCAAAATATGAGACCGTGTATTGATAGTTGATTTTGTTTAGCGGCATATCAACACCTCTACGGGTTATTTAATGCCGAAATCTACATATTTTGAACACAATTTTATGGTTTCAAATAATTTTTTTCAATGCAATTGTATGCCTTCAACTACTGCTGGTCATTTTTACTATGAGTAGGTGTCGTTGGCAATTTTATTAAATATCGTTGTTTGGTCGTTTTTGTTTGGCGGCATATCAACACATTTATGGGTTTATTTAATACTGAAATCTAAATATTTTGTGTGTAATTTTCTGCTTTCAACTACATATATTGTGTACATAATTTTATGGTTTCAGAGTAAAGTTGTTTCTTCAGATATATATAGTTTGCATAGTTACCTCTACGAGATCGCTAAAAAAAGAGCTTAGCATGATGATAAAGACGCCAAACTTGACGAAAATAAAATTTTATCGTCTAAATGTTTATGTGATTATTAAGAGGAAAGATCAAAGTATTTTGGGGATATGTTTAGATTTTTAATCTTTCCTAGCACGTCTGGAATTTTCGTTAAAAATCTTGTTTTTTGTTGGTTTTTTTTGAGTCAGAAAAATTGACCATTTTTTCCGTTTTTATAAAAAAACTGGAAATCTCACTTTGAAATTCTTTTAAATATCAATTATCATTTTTTTTCAAAACTTATTTTAAGAAAATCAGAAATTATAATGTTTATTTAAAACATTTTGAACAAAGATTAACTTAGCTTCTGCGCCGAAAAGATGTAATTTTAAAATAAAACAAAGCAGGTCAAACTTTGGCGTGACTTGACAGGTGATGAATGACATATTGACGGATTCCGTGAGGATAATTTGTTCTACGGAAGGAGAAAAGTGAACAAATTATTTACCTCGTTATTTTTAAGGAAAACTTTCAGCGCTCTAAATTTTTTTTGTACTTAGCTTTCACCTTTACGTTTACGATGCTTTATGGAAAATATATAAAGAAATTAAAATAAGACTTAAGAGTGAGATTAAATTTGATATTTCATAAGAAAAAGGTATCTAATTAATTTATAGGTACCTTTCTTATGAAATTTTATCAGAAGTGTACGTAAAATACTATAATTTTATGTACATTTATTACATTTTACTGTGTTATTTGTATTTCCGTTCATTTTATTATTAATTTTGACATTAACTTGTTTCGCAAAAATAAATCTATATCTCAAAAGGACATTTACGAAACTGAATGCGGCTTTTAACAACTTAAATGTAAAAATCTATTATAATTAAAGAAATAACAAATAATTGTAGTAAAAATTCAGTATTTAAGTTAAATACTAGACAGAAACTCCTCCACGTGACAGGGTTTTTGGGGGTTTTTTTTATCGCACGCATGATACTTCCGGTCTTCCGTAGATTTGATTTCCAGTTGTTATTGACACAAATTATATATATTTTATATATATATACTGCTATTCGTTAGTTTGTAAAAAGCTTTGGAAATTATAATCTGTAAATATATATCTACTTGTATGTTACAATTCAGAGACTATTTTCAGGTAGAGGTGGTCCAAGTTAAAAAAAAAAAACAAAAACATTTGGTGTCCTCAAAGCTTTGTGCTTTTAACTAATATAATCACTAATCTTCGCAAAATTGAAATTATAGGGTTTTCGTACAATTAGTTAGGAGTGGGGGTAATACATATGAAAAAAAAAATATCTGCCATGATATTAATAAAAAACAACATATTCATAATAAGTTCCATCATTTGTGAATAGTTTCTGAAAGTTTCATTAAAACCCAACAATTATTTTTGCAAAATTTTCCAAATTAATGTGTGTCATACAGAAAAAGTACGTGCTAAAATTTTGTTCTTTTACTTATTCCGGTAATACAAAGAGAAACAAGGTTGTTTTTTTTTTTGGGGGGGGGTTAATCAAAATTTAGAATGTTCTAAAAAGAAGGAAAAAAATTAAAAAGTAATTAAAATAAACTTTGATCTTTCCTCTCAAAAATAACATAAGCATTTAGACTCTAAAATTTTGTTTTCATCAAATTTAATGTCTTTTTCATCCTGCTATGCTCTGTTTTTTAGCGATCTCATGAAGGTACCTAAGTTTGCAGACCATAAAATGTATTGATCGTAATTTTACTATAAAAAAATATTTTTATATTTTTTGTGTTGCATTGATTGTCATTTTGCTATAAAAATGTCTTGTTGCTAATTTCATTATAAAAATAAACTGTTGATTTTTGTTTGGGGGTCCCTTATTTGACCATAACTGGGAACCTTACAGATGCTACTACCTTAGGCCAGGGTGGACGTGGAAGCAACAGCAGTTAAGAGATGGTTCTACGCTCCTCAAAACCCTTCAATCTCCCAAACAAAAGCCTTGCTTTCGAATGTAGTTTCTTACTATATTCAGAACGAGTATATAGAGGACAGGGCCGACGACTTTCAACACACCCTCGTATGAACTTATTTTAAGCATTTCAGGGTTTGTTTTAATATAACGTTACAGCGGGTCTACAACAATAACCGCTAAATATGGCGTTCATAATAATAAGAAAAATATGTGTCTATATTTCTGATATGAGGTATTGTAATTATTTACGCAATTTACATTGTTCAGACTGTTTTCCTTATCTTCTTTGCCATACTCGCGACTAGAACAAACTATCCCGGTAGGCCAAATAAAGATTTCAGTTCGAAATTCCAGACACCTAAAGAAGGTTGGAACACCGTGAATATGGCAACGAAAATGAGGGCAACAGTCCGAACAATGTAAATAGTGTAAATAAGAAATGTATATATATGCGTGTGTGGGGGGGGGGATGGTTCTGCCCAAAACCCACACCACTATAATGAAATCTCATGTGCTAGGAACTGCTGTTGTTGACCCTCATACGTCGAATTTGATGTGAGAGTCGAGTATATATATATATATATATATATATATATATATATATATATATATATATATTTGAGGGACGACTGTTGTCTTCATGTAAGAATTTTTTTTTTTATTAGTACGGTAAGGTGTATTTTTGTGTTTTACAGAATTTCTTTAAAATTTCTTTTCTTTTTGTCCCTTTATTTTTATCTTAGATTTTCAGAATATGATTTTCGTTTTTTTTTTTTTTTTTTTTTTGTGGGGGAAGGGCACCCCTTCGATTTTGCTACCCTGATCGTCGTCTGTCTGTAGACTTCCTGTTTCTTTTAACTTCGTTATTTAATTTCGTTAGAAATCTATATATAAGTTTTTGAACCAAAGATCGTCCCCTGCTTTTTCATTTTTTTTACCACTATTGTATTTACATTACTTAGATTGTCCCACCACCGTTAAGTTGCCTCCCTGTGCCTTTTCTATAAATACTTTCATGGTAATTATTCGGAAGTGCTCTTCGCTATTTTTATTTTTGTTTGTTTTGTTTTGTTTTCATATTGTAAATACTCATTGGGGCTAGTTTTTTTTTGTTTTATTCCCCACCCCACAGACAATGAATTGTACATATGGGAACTAATTAGGATTTTCATAGCGACAATGAGGTATTCTGGTGGATGTAGTAAGAAAGGTAAGTAAGAATGTGTTGTTTTGGTGTTAGGAATAGTGTGGTATGTTTGCGTCAGTGTTTGTGGCTAGCTATGTTTAGACAGAGACAGAAGATCGTCCTTTTCCCCATTCCCCATTTTTGGTCTTTTGCGACATTTTGTAAATAATTACAAATATCGCTCTTCGCTATTGTTATTTACCCCCACCCCGGACATAAATTGTACGTATAGGGATTAGTTAGGATTTTCGTAGAGACAATGAGGTATTGTGGTGGATGTAGCAAGAGACAATGAGGTATTGTGGTGGATGTAGCAAGAGACAATGAGGTATTGTGGTGGATGTAGCAAGAGACAATGAGGTATTGTGGTGGATGTAGCAAGAGACAATGAGGTATTGTGGTGGATGTAGCAAGAGACAATGAGGTATTGTGGTGGATGTAGCAAGAGACAATGAGGTATTGTGGTGGATGTAGCAAGAGACAATGAGGTATTGTGGTGGATGTAGCAAGAGACAATGAGGTATTGTGGTGGATGTAGCAAGAGACAATGAGGTATTGTGGTGGATGTAGCAAGAGACAATGAGGTATTGTGGTGGATGTTGTTTTTGATTTAAGGAATATTGTGGTATGTTTGGGTCAGTGATCGTAGCTAGCTCTTTAAATTCAAGACGGAAGAAGACCGTCCTTTTCCCCATTTTGGCTTTGTTCAACATTTTGTAATTTTACGAATAAATAATGCTCTTGTGCCTAGACTTTATGAATTTCGGCGCAAATTTTAGTCTGGAGATGAGGTCTCGTCAACTTACAGATGAGTTGGCTAGATGTAACCGTAAAGCAGATGCGTTTCCCTCACTTCTCGCTTGTGGAACTCTCTTCCGAGTCCATGCTTTCCAGCCAACTTTAATATTCTAAAATTTAAATGCAATATCAATCGTTATATACTGCCCTCCTGATTACTCTTTTGTTCTCACTCCTTAGTAATGTTCCTGCTTCTAATTCTTCCATACTCAGCAAGCTCTTGTGTCTTAGCGGCTTTTACGCCCTTGCTTGGGGTAAACCTGAATAAAAAAAAAATCAAAAAAGAATATTGTACTCATCTTTATCGTAAAGTTTCGGGCATTGTGCCCTCCGACCTCCATCTGCTTTTCGATCCGAGTAACATTCAAGGAATTTGGAGCTGAATCCTTTATTAGATTCTTTTCGCTCCACTGACCATGTTTAGAGGTATCACATCTACTTAGTTCGTTATTACTTGCCACACTGCTTGGCCCAGGATTGAAACTACCTGTGTCATCAAGTTCACTGACCAACTAATCCACTCGGCTATGATCCCGTGGCAACTATCGGATCAATTTCTAGTCCGGGTAATAAAAACTCAAACTCACTAGAAACCAGTCAAGCAATAACTCAGCGATACTAACAACAAACAAGATATGATATAGGCAGCGGAACAATAACAGTCTGCCCCATTGATTAAATAAAGGGTTCAGTTCGAAATTCCATGTAGGTTACCCGGATCGACAAGCACCTGGTGAAGGTCGGTGAGAACAGCCGTTGAAACTTTATGATAACGAAGATGAGGACAATGTGCTGGTGGTGTAATAGATAGCGGATTGGAATGGAAAATTAGAGCTGAATTCGAGTCGAGTTCATTACATTCACTTACATGGCTGCTTTGAAAAAATCATATTACGAAAATAATATAAGCAGATATTCCAAGAAAATGTTTGACAGAGTCGAATTAAATCAGTAATGATATGCTAATATAAATATTAAGTGTGGCTACTATAAGTAGAAAGGTGAGTATTTACTAGATCAATTTGTATATTAACACTTGATTATCAACTACAATATTTGACTTTACAATAATATAAACGACAAAGAAAAGAGCTCTGGATTGACTTGTGGTATCAATCGTCTTGTATGGCACTGTGTATTAGGCAATGTCCCCACGCAGAACACTGGAGACAATACGAATGTGGTTCTACATAAAGATACTGAGAATACGAAACTAGTAAGCATTTTTTTTAAAATGTCAATAAAAAGAACACTTGGATCTTTTCAGTTAATTCACCATAATAATGTATCACAAATATAAATTTTAAATCAGTTATTTAAAAAAAAAATTTTGCACTCTTTTGAAATTATGAATTTTAAATCAAAACCTCTTTCGCTTGCCATGAAGTCCCTGTATAGAAACAGCCATTTTGCCAACAGCCAATTTGATGGATTTGTTTTTTTGTGGCTTATCTACCATTTCTAGGTTATTTAAAGCCGAAACATTTTAGTTTGTAGGAAATCCTTTTTACGAGTGAATTATTGGGTACAATCCGATGTTGTATTTTAGCTAGGACTACGATTATGTCGGATTGTTGGAAAGGATATACGTCTTTAAAAGAATGATACCAATTGTATCACAGTATGAATTTTGTTGACCCAGAAACATCAGCTCACACGCAAACAATTGGAAGTATCTGGCAGAAGGTCGCATTGAAGAATATATTCATGTTCGTGACTCATCGCAACATGATGGACACTTCTTATTTGTGGGCGTTTCTTTGGAGACTAAAAGCAAAGAAATAATAAATGCATTTTTGGATAAATGTTAAATATTTCTGAATTTTGTTGTGAATTTTAGTAAATATAAATTGTTTTTATTTTGGGGTAAATTTACAGAAAATATCCGAACACACATACTGAGAACCAGGAAGAAACAAGTGAAATTCTTTGGAAACGTAAGGAGGAAGGAATGTTTGGAAAATTTAACTCTCACATGGCCTATTAAGAGCAAGAGAGATAGGTGAAGGCAATAAACCACCTCCTTGACGAGCTTGTGTGACTAAGTAGTGAAACGAAAATGAAGCGGAAGACTTAGCAAAGGTAGAAAAACTTCTAAGGGTCACAATGAAGAATTTTTAGAGAGCCATTATAATTCATGTCCTGCATGGATGCGACACGGATATATCCCTCTCTGCAACTGTTACAGGTTATTTTTGATTTTTTACTTAGTCATTGTGATGTGTTTATAACGATACCATTTTCACTGTATAAGGGGATGAAAAAAAAGTGTATACGAGAGGAAATTAATACGAAGTTAACAAAAGCTATCTAAAACGGGGTTCGAACTCTGTTGGCCGATTCTATTACATAGACAGTTATCTGACTTATCACATCGAAACTCTGATTCCCAATTACGTCATAAGTGATTTATGAAGCGTGGCTTAGTAAGGAGCGTCCAGTAAAGTTCGAACTCGCTACCCAGTCGTAATTGATTTTGCGAGATAAGCTTTCGAACCACATCGAAGTGTCCAATGACTTCATAATAAAAAAAAATCTTTGTTGCATAAAAAAAATAATTTTATGCTTATTTTCTCTTTGGGGGCGAAATCGAAGCGAAAACCAATAAATTGTGATGTACCTGTACAAACTCATATTCAAATTAACAGCTCGGTTCATTTAACCAGTGAATGTTTCCAGAGTATCAACACGCTGACCGGCACTTGACCAGCTTCTAACCTCTTCACTGATCATCCTCAAAACTTGGGCATTGTCCAACAAATATTGACCTCTTCTTGGCTCGAGAACAAGTATCAACTCGCTTCCTACCAGCGTCCGACATGTTAAATTGTTCATTCAACCCTTCTCTTCTGAAATGGCTTGGATGTACCAGCCGACTTCGGCCGTACAGTTCAACAATTTGCGGAGGAGACCTGGAGATAGGTTTGCAAAGTCCTAACATCGTACGTTTTAAAATTTCTTTGACGTTGCTTATATCACAATGAATTAACGGAGTTGCTAGAATTTCTGGCATTACGCAAAATAGGGAAGGATTTTTTTAAAACGAATTTTGTAGACGAGCATTCATTAAACCTTTAATCTACGAAATTTATCAGAATCAAATATACAGATTTTTTGATTTTTTTTTTCTTAGATGGGAGGTCCTGTTCATAATACAGGATGCCCTGTTAAAAACACCGGCAGATTTATTATCACTGTTTTATCTTTCAGGAATAATTGACCTTGAATAACCTTGAATAAATTATTTGAATATTCATAACCTTGAATAATCATTTGACTCTCGCGTAATTACTTAACTCTGATTAGTTCTTTTATGATTGATTAATTACTGCCCGATTTTGTGAATCGTCATTTAAGGATTATTTGCAGACAACTTTTGCCTTTCATTCTACCCTTCTCGTATGGCTAAATAACTCGCTGATTTTGAGCATCAAGTTACCGTACTTTTCAAAAACGAATATCTAATGTGGGGATTAACGAAATGTGCTGAAATTCTTCTTGAATTTTTCAGTCACATCAGTCGTCATCAGTTGTCTCTCGTCTTTCTGAATTTACCGCTTTTTTTTTTTCTTTTTTTTTTACTGGGCCTGTCTAAATACAATATCAAACCGATTCCTGGCATTTTAAATAGTTATCTGACATGTTAAATTGTTCATTCAAACCTTTTCTTCTAAAAAAACTGCTTGTGTCATTGATCATTATGTACTATGACGAATTGGGATAAACTACATCATTATTAATCGTTTATCGATGACGTAAACACAGTACCAAACATGACATTTGAAAATAAAAACAAAGTACAGATAACTCTTTATAAACTCGGGGGTCGATTTGATATTATATTATTATGAACAGGAACGCCCTTTCTAAAATCATCAAACAAATCAATATTTCCCAATTCTCACAAACACCGTAGGTAAAAGAAGCTTAAATGAAAGCTAAGCTACAAAAAATTACCCCGAATTTCTAAACGAACGGACCAGTGAAATTAAGTAGTGTTGATTTTCCTTTTATTCATACAGGTTACTATACTAAATTTTCAAGTTGCTCCTGTAGTCGAACCTTTCAATTCGATCAACATTTGATCTTTAAAACGTAGGTTCAAACTATGCTCACATCACCACAAATTAGGGTAGTTGTTATTGGTCTATATTTCTGAGATGAGGTGTTATGTACACTATTTACATTATTCGGACTAGTGTCCTCATCTTTGTTGCCATATTTATTACAACGTTTCGGCCGTTGTACGCTAGAGCCTTCTTCAGGTGGTTGGAATGTCAAACAGAACCCTTTATTTCGCTCACTGGGTTGGACTGTTTTACTTTCACGTGCCACGTCTAATGGATGTCAGTTATCTGCTGTTAATTCACCTATCCAAGTTCTCCACTACCTTAACCAGGTATTGAACTCACACTCTTTGGGTCCTGTCACTGGATCTAATTAACGTCTTTATCCACTGTGCCATGTGTCCAGGTTAGATCCAGTGACAGTGACTTGGAGAGGTGAATTACCAGCTGATAACATCCATTAGATATGCCATGTGGAACTAGAACAGTCTACCCCAGCGAGCGAAATAAAGGGTTCAATTCGACATCCCAACCACCTGAAGAAGGCTGGAGTGTACAACGGTTGAAACGTTGTGATAAATATAGCAGCAAAGATGAGGACAATAGTCCGAATAATGTAAATAGTGTACATAATACCTCATCTCAGAAATATAGATAGGCCCGTGTGCTAAAAGTAGACATTAAAAACCCATTTTATTGTAGATAGGCGGAAATGACTTAAGGACACATGGCACAGCGGATAAACGTTGTGATAAATATAGCAACAAAGATGAGGATAATAGTCCAAATAATGTAAATAGGGTAGTTATTAGGTTGGTGCAAAAATAATGACGTAATAATGTCGTTTTTTGACGTATTTTTTAACGTCAAAAAACGACATTGTTACGTCATTATTTTTGCACCAACCTAATAGATGTTCTTTTTTTCATTTCTGTTACTTTACAGATTTTCAAAATGTTCTTCACGTACACATTCTGTCGTTCAACTTGATTTTGATCAAACTCTGTTTTCATCCACATTTACCACATCTGTCTATATTTCTGAGATTGTAACAATTTACACTGTTTACATTGTTCGGATTATTGTCCTCCTCATCATTGTCATATTCACGACGTTTCGGTCCAGCCTTCTTCAGGTGATATACGTTGGGATTTCGAACCGAACCCTTTTAGTCCACTGGGGTTGATTGGTCTTATTTATGCATAAGATCTATTTCGACTACAGTCAGTCAGTTATGTGCCATGCGTGATACACGCTTAGGCGATCATGTATCTTACGATACATGACTGACGGGGCAGATTTTTTTCTCGCAGTAGGTTGCCATTTCTTTCTATAGCACCCGGTCTGTTTTGCTATTTGCACATAGCTATGGGGAAGAAGAGGAGTCATACCTTTTCCCAAGGATATAAGCACGTAAGTGAATGTAATGGATTCGCCTGGAATTTGAACTCGGCACTCTGATTCCTCAATCTAAGCCGCTATCCATTATTCCACCATTTCTGGGATACGATAATGAACTATTTACACTATTTACATTGTCCTAACTGTTGTCCTCATCTTTATTGTTATATTCACGACGTTTCCGCCGTTGTACGCGGTTGATTTTCAGGTGATATTTATGGTAAATCCTTTCTTTATTTCACTGAGGTAGATTGTTCTCGTTCCACGTACCATACCTTTTCTGGATATCTCGGTTTTAGTAACTCAACTCTCGAAGGTGAACAAAGACCTGGAGAGTTATTAAAGGGAAATAACTAAAACCGAGAGATCCAGAAAAAGGCACGACATGTGGAACGAGAACAACCTACCCCAGTGAACTAAATAAAGGGATCGGTTCGAAATTCCAACGCATATGACCTGAAGAAGGCTGGAGCGTACAACGGCCGAAACACTGTGAATATGACAATGGTAAATAATGTAAATAACTACAATTACTAATTGTTTGTCTGTTAATATAGAAGGTTTATAATAAATGGATCATGTTTTGTTTCATTACTCTTGCACAATCTGATAAGCCTACCAAATTGCTAAACCGACTTAGCTCTGAGCCCATGCGGAGTGGACTAATATTGACCCTTTCAATCATGTCATTCCCTTCCCCACTATTAGCCTGATATGTTTCCATCTCATCTTTTAATAGTCTCTTTTGTCAATGTACTTAAACCAATGCTCCTCTCTTATACGATAGAAATTCAAGATCTAAATTTAGCTGACATTCGTTACAAGTCCCCGTAACTCATTAGGATCGTAAGGAAACCACATGTATTTCGGCTATAGGAACAGTGCCCATCCCTCTTCAGACTGGTTTTGAATTCAGTTTTCCTTATTCTAGACTGGTTGCCATCTGAAGGCAAGAGAGGTCAGTCTACCTTGTTATTTTACCTATAGCTGAAGGAAGGTGGATTCATGCTCTTTTCCAAAGGCATTGTCGCGAAGTAAACAAAAAAGAATAGAACGGGAATTGAACTCGGCATGTCGAATTAACTTTTTACATCGATAACCGTTAAGCTAATCGCACCTCTTTAGCTGCCAAGTCTGTATTTTGGTATAGTGAGGACGTCCTACTAGTATTTAACAGCAAACTAGCTTAGCATTGTGAGTTCGTACTTCAGAGAGAACTTGCCTCACGTCGCCTTGTTTAACACTATGGATTGATCAGCAAATAACAATATCGAAAGAGTTCTGTCGGCAACTAAATAGATGATGACGAAGCCATCTTGTTAATAGACTTCGCCTCTTCCCGCCTGTCGTGGGCTTTGATGGTCTTCAGCGCCAACGCACGAACCGGGCTTGGCATTGATAGCCGTTCTCATTGCTGGCTTTTTATTATTTTGCCAACATCATTTCCCGGTCGCTCTCCACCCGCTTCCCAGATTTCACCCACTCCGTCCGTTATATTACAGCCAACTTCATCTCGAGCTGTAAACCACCGCCCCCTCGCCCGCTCCGAACATCTACCCTTCCGCCGGATTAATATATCCTCCCGGTGTACGCTTTCATTTCTACGCAAGAAGAACGTGGCGCTAGATTCATGAATTTGAAATGCTGCCAGAAACGAGTGCATTGCTTAAAGATATTCCTTTTCAATGTGCCGTGTCTCTTCAGGACGCTGGCGATCATGGATCTCCACAATTTCCTATCCTTTGTAGCTCTTAATAAAATTTCTCTCTCCTAAACACACACACATATTTAGTTGGATTGATGCGAGTTTGTGACCCTCGGTTTCACGCCCTTTGCGATCGTCAGACAAAAGGCGTGAAACCGAGAGTCACAAACTCGCATCAATCCAACTAAATAGCTCTATCACTGATATTGAGCGCTTTCCAATAAGTACCACGCATATATATATTAGGTTGGTGGAAAAATAATGACGTAATAATGTCGTTTTTTGACGTTAAAAAATACGTCAAAAAACGACATTATTACGTCATTATTTTTCCACCAACCTAATATATATATATATATATATATATATATATATATATATATAAGGAGGGGGTGGAGTAATGGATAGCGGCTTCGATTGAGGATTTTAGTCGAATCCATTATATTCACTTACGTGCTAATAACCTTGGGAAAGGTGTAAATCCTCTTCTCCCTCCAGCTATGGGTAAATAGCAGAACAGACTGGATTCTATAGCCTTGGGTGTCAGCTGGTCTAGGAGAAGGACAAATCTGAAATCAAAACCTGCGGAGGGTCGTTTGGGGACCTTGTGGCACGTAGTGCACCAGGTCTCTGTATTCGGGCCTTCAAAAAATGTGGATGGTTCTTCATCACTATAATCAAATTTCATGTGCTGTTGACGGGCTGTGGGTTTCCTAAGAACTGATCTGCTTGACCCTTATACGTCGAATAATGCGCGCGCGCGCACACACACACACATATATATATATATATATATATATATATATACATATAATCCGTTGGTATATAATCCAAGTGAATTCTAATAATATAAAATACTAGCAGTAGAGCCCGGTGTTGCCCGGGGATGTAACAGTAAGAGATAGATCAAGTATCGACCATCATAAAGACTGAAAAATGAAATTGACAAAGATTATTGTTTAAGGTTGACGGACACGTATGTCTTAATTGTTTTGTTTTGTTTTTTTGTTTTGTTTTTTGTTTTGTTTTGTTTTTTGTTTTACTAATTGGTCAAACAAAAACATTGTTTTCAATCGTTATGAGTCTATCGATTGAATAGAATTTTATTATAAACAATTGTCTTGTAAATGGAATTTTTAAAGCATTCTGGATGTAAAAATAAAGAAAAATGTGAAGTTTTGAAATCGGTTGAAAAATGTAGGAAATCCGATCCCATATATAAATGAACACGCACACACACAACCTGGGTTTTATAATAAGTATAACTCGATATGAGTTGTCCCCCTTTCATTCTGGCGACAGAATCGTGTTTTATCGTGTTTTCAAATTGATTTCGTGAAAAAACAATTGTTTTTCCAATTTTTGCCGCTTTCAGAACCACCGCAAGGTAATTTTATGTAGTCCTGTGAAGTTTTGTTGAAATCAGTTGAAAAATGTAGGAAATCCGATCCAATATATAAACGTACAGACACACACAATCTGCGTTTTATAATAAGTAAGATTAAAACTGATCCTCCACAAAGAGAGCTCAATGTATTTATTCTAACAGAGCATATAAATTACATACAATAGGAACTTAAAATTACCTCATAGTTATAATCCTTTCACCTTACAAGTTAAGATTTACTTGCAAACATTTTCAAATCGATCAAGGTAATAAGATAAAATAAAATCTACTTATCTTCATCGGTTTGAAAATCCTTGTAAGTAAATCTTAACTTGTAAGGTGAAATGATCATAACTATGAGGCAATTTTAAGTTCCTATTGTATGCAATTATATATATAAAGAATTAGTATAAGTAAAACTTTGTCACTTCAGCATCCCGACTATAGAGTTTCGTAGATGGACCTGCCAGCAATCACTCCGTCCACTCCTCAGGGGATATCGGCAACCGACTGTTTATTTCCTCGTTTTTCTTTTATATTCAGTTGAAGAATGGTTTATGCACTTTTCATTGGTGCAAGTCGTTTTTTTTTCTTGCATCGTGCTTGCTTGTCGGCGTGTGCGTGCGTTTTATTATTTATTTATTTATTAGTGTGCAGCTTTTATATTATAAAGAAGTAATTTATACAACGAATTAATTAGCAATGTTAATGAGATTAATGGCGAAATCATTAACTTATCAATTCACTGAATAATACGATCCTTAATCCTTATATTTGAGCTGTTATCAGATGGAATTGATGATCCAAGTACTTTCAACAATTTCAAATTGACATCTTCGGGGCGCAATTTTTTTTTTTTTTTTTTTTTCAACCCCAAGACAAAATATGTGTAGAGTAGACCGAAAGATTTTTTAATATGCTATTTATTGACAGTTATATTATTTGCGAGCGTGCGATACTGTGACACTAGAGTTCTTGTTCAAATCAAAAGTTAAGACCCGCAGTACGTAAATTCAGAATCTTAAATTGGATTAAATTTAAGTCCATGCCATTTTAACCGAAAAACCTATTAGGTTGGTGCAAAAATAATTTCGTTTTCTCACATAGTAACATATGTTAGAAAACGAAATTATTTTTGCACCAACCTAATATATAACAATATTTCGTGGATTTATTACATTGGAGATCATGTTTCTTCGGAGATCATGTTTCTTCGGAGATGATGTTTCTTCGCAATTTTCTGTTCTTTGAGATTGTTAATAAATATTGTCTTTTTTTATATCTCTCCAAATTTTGATTTTTGCCATCCATTCATACAGCCCCACTTGGTATGTTGTATACTGTTTTCCTCTATACTACTTGCCTTTAATCTGTCCTGTGAGTATCAAATTTTCCAAGCATTTTACAATTGATAAAGTTATATATATTCAGTTGTATGGATATGAGTTTATAACCCAGGGTTACAAACACATTCATGCAACTGAATATGTTATCTCTATCACAAATATTGAGCACTTTCCACTAAGTACCGCATATATATATATCTCCGAATGTAATGAGAACGAAATAATATATAAATTCTAACATGCACAGCATTAATTCAAAAGAGGGCACAATACCGAGAGTAGAGCAGTAATTATAATTTTTTCATTTAGATAAAAACAATTTACTCACTACAAAGATGCAACTTCGTTTCGGTGCATTTAGTTGCACTTCGACTGGTGAGAATCAAAATGGTTATGAACAATTCTGTTTATTAGCAGGCCGCTCGTGGAACATCCCTTCTCTTTTTCTATTTATTTGAAAGAAAAAAAGGAAAACATTTTAAGAGGGGACGTATAAGGGTAAAGAAAAGATAGGAAAGGAAAAAGGGTGACAGACAATAGTGCTTGTTGATAGCAGTTTGATGAAGTATTGTTGAGGTGTTAAGGTGATGGCTCGACCCGAAAAATTTAAATCGATAGCAACGGTCAAGGGTTTAGACACAGCACTTCCAAGAGTGAGGGGTCGGGGAGGAAAGGTGGAAATACATCTTTGTAGTGAGTAAATTGTTTTTGCCTATATAATATAGTTAATGTGGGAAAGGTATGAATCCTCTTCTTCTGCCTCCAGCTATGGGTAAAATAGCAGGACAGACTGGGTTCTATAGCCTTGGATGGCAACTGGTCTAGGAGAAGGACAACTCTGAATTCAAAACCTGCGGAGGGTTGTTTGGGAACCTTGTGGCATTCGGTGCACCAGGTCTCTGTATTCGTCCCTCCAAAAAGTGTGGATGGTCTTGCACGAGGCCTTCACCACTATAATCATATCTCATGTGTCGGTGTCGGGCTGTCGGTTTCCTGGAAACTGATCTGCTTGACCCTCATACGTCGAATCTCGACGGGAGAGTCGATCATCATCATCATCATCATCATATGTAATCTCCAGCTGATTGATATGGAACATCATATATATGTTCCATATCAATCAGTTGGATGTTGTCTCCCTTCGATCTGTGGCTATACTTTTGACGATAGGAAATCCAATGCTGATCATCTCTCAAAATGCAACATTAGTGGAATTGAGACTTTCCTGGTGCAGTCGGAACTGGGATGGTCATGTTGCAAGGATGAATGACGACAGAATACCTAAGGTCCTCATGTATAGCCAGCTTGACAGTGGCCAAAGGACTGTTGGACGGCTGTGACTTAGGTATAAACACGAGCTAAAGACTAACCTCTCATCTCTCAATATATCAGACTAACTTCGAGCGAATTTCCCTACGTAGAAATAACTGGAGATATTTGTTCGAGTAGTATCAGAAATCAAAATCAATCATTGACCGACTAAGAGACGAAAGACAACGGCGAAATGCGTTAGCATGTATTCCTGTTGCTATGTCTCGAGATCCTCGCTGTTGCATAATATGTGGACTTGTATGCAGGTCACTAGCTAGAATGAAGTGTCACATACGACACAAACAAAAACTAATGAGGTTATCGGATTCTCATGCGTAGAAATCGACGGGAGAGTTTTATTCATGTGTCGAGCTAAGCTTAGTAAATAAAACAAAATACACTGATACAGAGTAAATACTTAACCTAAAATTATTTGGTAACCATTGCGAAAGGCGATTAGGTTACTGCTAAAGAATTTTATCTGTGCCGTCATCTTGGTGAAGAGATATTAATTTAAAATAAAGGTCAGGGTTCATCTTAACAGGTGGCGAAATCGATGCTTTTGCTTATAATATTCGATTCTTATACGCCATATTCTCCACTGCTATAGAACCCAGTCTGTCCTGCTATTTACCCATAGAAGAGTTGAATTCATACCTTCCCCAAGGGTATTAGCACGTAAGTGAATGTAATGAACTCGACTAGAATTCGATCATGGCTCTTCACAATTTCCTGTCCTTTTTGTTTTCTCGCTGTCTCTCCTGATCCCTACTCTGCCATCCATTTACTCAAGTGTTGCCCTGTTTTTTCTCTGGCCTTCAATCTCCCTGTGAGTATCAGCTTTTCCAAGCACTCTTTCCTCATATTACCAAGATTTTTCAGAAATCTCTTTCTGATAAGTATGTCTTTTTTGCTTCCATTTACTCAAAAACTTCGTCGTTGCTCACATGTTCAGTCTATGATATTCTCTATAGAACCACATTTATATTGTTTCAGTTATGTTCTTCATCCGAGAGGAGATTGAGGATGGATATTACGTAACAATTCAGTACTATTTTCTTCGTTTCCCGAAATCATCTTACTGTTTCTTGATACTTTGCTTAGCTTTTGAAAGGCATCTTTCGCTATCCTAACACGCCTTCAGATTTCCGTGTCGCACGTTCCGTCCTCTGTTAAACACTTCCCAGATATTTAAATTGTGGTACTTATTTGATTTTGACATCTCCAAATATGTAATTTGAATGTTGGCCTGTTGCTTCAGGACATTTTTAAAATAAGAATTCTCCAATACTCAGGCCGGTAAACGAAAATAAAATACTGTTTTAAAAAATAAACGGAGCGTCTACTAAAATATACACATCAACTAAAATTAAAATTTAAAGTGATAAAAATTACTTATATATATATATAAAAGCCTGTTTCATTGAGGACATCTGGGTATTATAAACCTAATGTCTTCAGCAACCAACCCAGAAATTCATACCCAGATGTCCTCAAGGACACATGGCACAGTGGATAAAGGCGTTGGTTAGATCCAGTGACAGGACCGAAAGAGTGTGAGTTCAATATCCGGTTAAGGCAGTGGAGAACTTGGGGTGGGAAATTAACAGGAGATAACTGACAACTGACATCCATTAAACATGGCACGTGGAACTAGAACAGTCTACCTCAGTGAGTGAAATAAAGGGTTCACTTTGACATTCCAACCACCTGAAGAAGGCCGGAGCGTACAACGGCTGAAATGTAATAAATATGGCGACAAAGATGAGGACAATAGTCCGAATAACGTAAATGTACATAATACTCCATCTCAGAAATATAGACAGAATAAATAAAAAATAAAGAAAAATAATATGCTTCTAATTCAAGTAAAAAGCAAAAAAGACGCAGAAAAGTTACTAAAAATCAGGTATATAAACGACATGAAAGTAAAGGCTTGTCCCTCAGATTTTTTAAAAATTCATCTAAGGCGGTAATAAAATGCCCAGAACTGTTAATCTGCTCAAGTGAAGAAATGAAAAATGATGAAAAAGCAAAAAAAGGCGTAACAGACATGAAAATAGAAATAAAAACCAATGACACATCAATAAACACGAACAATCTGATATTCAACAATCCTACTCTACCAAAAGAAATAAAGATAGGAAACAGAATAATCAAGGTGTAGAGCCATATATTCCCAATCCCCGTACATATCACAAATGTGAGAAAGTTGGTCATCTACGAAATCTTTGTACGAGAGCATCAGTCAGTCGAAGGTGTGGGGAATTCGGGTCTGATCATGAAGAGTCACCTTGTGAAAGGCCTTCTTTATGGCTAAAATGCAAAAAAATAAAAAAGCACTCAGCAGATTTTAAAGAGTGCAATATTTGACAAAAAGGAAATAAGAATAAAATACACACAAAATCTCATTCCAAGAAACCAGGAAACGGGTCGAAACTAATTTACTTCCAAAATCCCATACAAATATTGCTAAAATATCAAATCACCAAAATAATTTCTAAGAGAACCATAAAACCTATAATCAGTCATGGACGAGAGATGGGGAGGGGGAGTTCTGCATAAAAACTAATAACCAACTCTTATTTTCAGATTATTTTCTTTTTGTCTCTTTCAAAATATCTTGTTTGATCAGCGCTTCCAGCAAATCTAAAGTTTGAAACCATCCTTGAAGAATATGGATTCGTATGAAATAATAATTTGATAACTGAAGTAATGTGTGGATTCGTATGAAATAGTAATTTGATGACTGAAATATGCTGTGGATTCGCATGAAATAGTAATTTGATGACTGAAATATGCTGTGGATTCGCATGAAAGAGTAATTTGATGTCTGAAATATGCTGTGGATTCGCATGAAAGAGTAATTTGATGTCTGAAATATGCTGTGGATTCGCATGAAAGAGTAATTTGATGTCTGAAATATGCTGTGGATTCGCATGAAAGAGTAATTTGATGTCTGAAATATGCTGTGGATTCGCATGAAAGAGTAATTTGATGTCTGAAATATGCTGTGGATTCGCATGAAAGAGTAATTTGATGACTGAAATATGCTGTGGATTCGCATGAAAGAGTAATTTGTTGACTGAAATATGCTGTGGATTCGCATGAAAGAGTAATTTGATGACTGAAATATGCTGTGGATTCGCATGAAAGACTAATTTGATGTCTGAAATATGCTGTGGATTCGCATGAAAGAGTAATTTGATGTCTGAAATATGCTGTGGATTCGCATGAAAGAGTAATTTGATGACTGAAATATGCTGTGGATTCGCATGAAAGAGTAATTTGATGACTGAAATATGCTGTGGATTCGCATGAAAGAGTAATTTGATGTCTGAAATATGCTGTGGATTCGCATGAAAGAGTAATTTGATGTCTGAAATATGCTGTGGATTCGCATGAAAGAGTAATTTGATGTCTGAAATATGCTGTGGATTCGCATGAAAGAGTAATTTGATGACTGAAATATGCTGTGGATTCGCATGAAAGAGTAATTTGATGACTGAAATATGCTGTGGATTCGCATGAAAGAGTAATTTGATGACTGAAATATGCTGTGGATTCGCATGAAAGAGTAATTTGATGACTGAAATATGCTGTGGATTCGCATGAAAGAGTAATTTGATGTCTGAAATATGCTGTGGATTCGCATGAAAGAGTAATTTGATGTCTGAAATATGCTGTGGATTCGCATGAAAGAGTAATTTGATGTCTGAAATATGCTGTGGATTCGCATGAAAGAGTAATTTGATGTCTGAAATATGCTGTGGATTCGCATGAAAGAGTAATTTGATGTCTGAAATATGCTGTGGATTCGCATGAAAGAGTAATTTGATGTCTGAAATATGCTGTGGATTCGCATGAAAGAGTAATTTGATAACTGAAATATGAATTCGTATAAAATAATTTGATAACTGAAACATTCTATGAATTCTTATAAAATATTTTTCAAAAGGAAAACTTTTGCATCAGCCTAACTTTATATCCTTTCATATTTAAGCAAAACTTAATAAAGAACAATTATGTTTTTCCTGATTTTTCTCTTGTTCTGTTACATGGTAACAAATCATTATTTTTATTCGGAATATTGTCCTAACTTTTGTTATCCCAACTTTTCAGCCTCTGTGTCTCTGGAACAATAGCCTAGTTGATTAAAGAGACAGTTCATGGGTTTGATGAAATAGTATTTCTGAGTTCAATCTTTAAACCGGGCACTGTGTACTTGAACTTTGTGGAAACAGGCGAGTAATAACTGAACATTACCAAATAAAAATAAGAACTAAAGATATCCATAGACATGGTGGGGGGCAGTGGAACGAGAACAATCTAATCACGAAGATTAAATAAAGGGTTCAATTCAGAATGTAAGTTGCCTCGATCGATATATACCTGATGAAGGCACAAAGACCGAAACGTTGTAATAGCGGCAACAGAATGGGGATAATAGTTGGGATATAAATAGTGTAAATAATTCCTCATCTAAGAAAATCAGAAACGTTTATCTTTATCATGTTTATTTTGAATGCATGTAAAAATTACCCAGACGCCTATTCGATCATTTTCAGCTTTCATTAGTCATTTTCAAGAACTGTATGCATAATATTAGGTTGGTGCAAAAATAATGTCGTTTTCTCACATATGTTACTATGTGAGAAAACGACATTATTTTTGCACCAACATAATAGTATATTAAGAATTCTTTTCTTTTTTTTTTGTATAAGATGGTGATTAGAACAAGATAATCATGTTAAATTATCAGTCTATATCTCTGAGATGAGGTATTATGATTACTTGCATCATCTTCTTTGCCATATTCACAACATCCTTCTTCAGGTGATTGGAGTTGTTCTTTAATATCTGTCTATATCTCTGAGATGAGGTATTATGATTACTTGCATTATTTACATTATTCACACTCTTACCCTCATCTTCATTGCCATATTCACAACGTTTCGGCCGTTGTACCCTCCCCCCTTTTACAGGTGACTGGAATTTCGAACCGAACCCTTTATTTCGTCCACCCGGGTAGACTGTTCTAGTTCCACGTGCCATGCCTCTTCCGGATGTCTCAGTTATTTCCCTTTAACTCATCTCTACAAGTTTTGGTTCGCACCGCTGTGGCCTGGTACTGAATTCACGAGATCTAGCCAACGTCTTTATCCACTGGGCCGTTTGTCTTGAAGGATATTAATCTAAATAATGCAAGTAGATATTTACTCTGTCTTCCCACTAAGACGAGTTGTGACACAAGGAATTTTTTTTAAGGTGGGACCCAAGCGCGTACACAGGAACAAAAATTGACCGCAGCTCCCGCAACTGTCGGTTGCGCTGGTCTCGGTGCGAGCACCGGTCCCTGTCTCTTGTGCAATGAGAGGGCACGAACTCAGGCAGTTGTTCCCCAGGGCTGGGCACCTCTCAGTATAGTTTTTCTCAGTTGCGACTCTCTTTTGACGGAGTCGCCCCTGAGCGCACTCTGCCCAAAGACAAACGCATAACAGAGATGATAAATAGATGTGCTACAAATCACTTGAGGGAGGGATTTACGTAGTAAATAATGCAAGTAATGTTAAATCATGTTCGGTTGTGTTGATTTTGAGGTAGTTTCCAATAAATGTAGCGTTGTTTACAGTAGTATAGCTATTGAGCCTATGGTTATTCATTATTGAATGTACGTAATACATTGTGAAGCTAAAATATGCTTTATGTAGTTCATTCTTATGGACATGAATTAAAATATCTAATCTTTTCTTTCTCTTTGTTTTCTCATGTTTGTTCCCCACAAGTATACATATAATAAAAATATAAATATGAGGTCTGTTTGGCTGATTTTGTTTATCAATCTCTATGGGTTATTTAATGCCAAAATGTACTTATTTTGAAAAGAAATTGCATACCTTCAACCATAGATAACATGTATTGTTCGTCATTTTGTTATAAAAATGTACATTTATACTTTCCTAGTCTTTCACCTTTGTTTTGTGGGTTCACTATACTTAACATAAGGAAGAGGCAAATGAAATTTCTGGGACACATAATGAGAAAGGATGGCCTGGAGAATCTGATATTCACAAGTCGAATAAAGGGGAAAAGAGGCAAGGGAAAGCAACGCATGACATCCCTGGCGGGCTTAAGCAAGTGGATGACAGAAAGTGGTCTGGGGGAGTTGGCACGAAACTTATTGGGAGCCAGAAGGGAAAGTGGAGAGCCATGATCACCTACGTCCTGAAAGGATACGGCACATAAAAAGAAAGTAAAATATTACCCATACCTTGGACCCTAACAGGTGCTGCCACCCCGAGTCAGGGTGAACCTGTAAACATCAGCAATTAAAAGGTGGTTCCACGCTTCTGAAAACCTCCAATATTCAGATCAGAGGTCTTGCTACAGGATGTAGTTTATCGTCATACCGGAACTAGAATAGGGGGTCCATCTATTGATTATTGAGCTTTTACGCCATTATTGATAGCATGTTTGTCGGCGTGATAAAGTTGTAGTTGTTTGATCAAGGTAAAAATCAATTTTATTTAACATTGGAAATTTTTGTGCTGGCTCTTTAGTATGTGCGGGATCATGGCTTTCCATAACTTCCTATTTTTTTTGCTCTGGGCAACGTTTTACTCTTTACCATCCGCTCTTTATCTTTCGCACTGCCATCCACTTACACTCTCATTAAGTAAGTTCCTAGCAATTTTTTGTTCGAAATCCCACGATCTACATAAACTGATGATGGCCTGAGGACACTACAACCGAAACGCTGTCAGATAGAAAGTGATGATACTTATCTAGACATATAGGTACACCGCTACAGCTCGCCTGGCAAAACCTATTCACAATGAGTTCACTCTCGCAAAAATGTATTTCGGAAAGGTACAAACTCGTCTCTTTCCTCAGTTATGAGATATAAGGATAAATTCGGCTCTTTAACTTTGGATGCTAGGCGGTCTGGAGAAAGACCTACCTCTCTGAATTCAAAACCGTGTGAAAGGCAACAAGGAAACCAATTTCCTACCTTTTCACAGATAAAAAAATAACGAATCACAGATAATAAATAGAATTTGGAGAGCCATTATTAATTTCTTAGGTCATTTGCTTTCAGAATATGGGCAACGTCTATCGTTTTCTTATCACTCCCACATCTTTTTTCTCTCACTAGAATTTTTTGCAACACGCTGACTTAGAGCTACAAAGGGTAGCAAGTTGTGGGGATCCATGATCAACCTACTTAATGAGCCTGTGAAAATAGATAGAAGAATAGACGACGAGAAATAGTAAGGGGAGATACACTTATTGCGGCTACAAAGGATATGAAGCTGTGGAGGGTCATAATCGGCCTACTTAATGAACTTGTGAAAATGGATAACGGAACATATAAGTAGTTCACAGTATTTAGTATTGTTTCTGCGTCTTGTTCAATTTCGCAAACCAATCGATGAAATTTGAATAAGCTGATTTGTTTGGAAAAATACTTTGACAAAACCCCTACTTTCCGGTTTAATTTCTTTAATTTTATAGGACTTCATGGTAAACAATATTTTTTTAAGCAATTTTTTCCCTCTTTTTAACAGGGAAGAATAAATTCTTAGGATTTCTTACTCTTGAGCATGCAACATACAAATGATCATGTGTAAATATTTCCTTCTGAAGTCAAACTCCTACTTTTTGAAGCGTTTAACCTTATGATTTGTTTATAATTCTCGCAAACAATACGAACTGGAAACTGGATTCTTCTGTATATAAAAACTAGATATACAAAAACAGTCTTGCATTTTTATTAAATAATGATTTATTTTAATCATTAACCTGTTTCTAATAATAGTGGGAGTATTTTGTATGTTAAATAATAAAACTTTTAATCTCTCCTGCACCTCTCAAAATGAAAATTTATTGTAGTAAGCTACACACCCTAGTAAAAGCAACTGTACTTTAGCTCCTTATCTGTTTGCACTTCTCCCCAAAATTTGGTTTCGATCAGTGAATGTACGGCTATTTTAGAGGATGTGACGGACGGATGGACTAACGGAAGTCTCAGAATTTTATATATAGATCCATTTGCACAAACTCCTTAACTAGGTCTGTCGAGGTTTCTCTTTGCCCCCCTCTTGCTTTCATGTTGAAACACCAGTTCCTGTACGATCACTTAAGTTAACCAATGTCGAGCCTGATCAATACCTAGATGTGTGACCGCTTGGGTGGAATAACGGCTCCGAATTGTTAATCAGAGTGCAGAGTTCCAATTCCAGTTGGGCTCATTATATTCACTTACGCGCAAATACCTTTGGGGAACGTATGACTCTTTCCTCTCTTCCTGCTATGGGTTAATTAGTAAGAGTAGTATAATTAACCTATTATGTTCTAAAAAAATCTTACAATATAAAAATGTTTTCTGGCTTTAAATAACCTTCAAAGGTTTGGTAAGCCGTAGAAAATGAACCGATTAATCAATCTATTCTTCAGTAGGCCCTATGAGTGTCAAATATTTGAAGACTTCCTTCCTCGTTGTGCCCTAAAAATTCCAATTGTCTCTTTTATTCTAGGTATGTGTACGTTCCCCACCCCCAATTTCTCTTAAAACCGCCCGCTGCTCACATGTTCCATCCATGGCATTCTCATCATTCTTCTGTGGAATCATATCATTTGCCTCAAGTCTATTCTTGGGCTGTGAAGAAATTGCATTCACTGCCATTTAGGAAGATTATTACATAATTTTTTCTTTGTTTTATGGCCCAGTGGATAAAAGCGTTTGTTGAATCCAGTGACTTGACCCAGAGAGTTATGGGTTCAATACCTGGTTACAGCAGAGGTGAACAAAAACTTGGAGAGTTGAGTTAAAATGGAAATAACTAATACTGAGATATCCGGAAGAGGCATGGCACGTGAAACTAGAACAATCTACCCCGGTGGACGAAATAAAGTGTTCGGTTCGAAATTTCAAACAACTGAAGAAGGCCGGAGCGTATAACAGTCGAAGCGTCGTGAATATGGCAACAACAATGAGGGCAACAGTCTGAACAATATAAATAGTGTAAATAATTACAATAGCTCATCTCAGAAACATGTAGATCCTGAAGAAAGCCGAAGCGTATAACTGACGAAACCTCGTGAATATGGCAACAAAGATGAAGACAACAGTCCAAACAATACAAATAGTATAAATAATTATAATATCTCATCTCGGAAATATAGACAAATTGAAAATTTCTCGTTTATTAATACTTTGTATATTTTCTCGAAGATATCTATCTCTATCCCAAAACGCCTTCACATTTCGGCCGATTGTTGAAACATTTCCCTGATATTCGAATTTTTGTCTTTATTTTTTTCTTTCTTTTTATTTACTGTTTTTAAATCGGTATCAACCTAAGCAAGGCAGTAAAGCCACTAAAACGCAAGGGGTTACTGGGTGTGGAAGAATTAGGAACAGAAACATTAGTAATCAGGAGAAAGAAACGAGCTATCAGGAGGACAGTAGATAGCGATTAACATTGCATTTAAATTTTTGCAGATTAAAATTAGCTGAAAAGCATGGAGCTGGAAGAGAGTTCCACAAGTAAGAAGTGCAGGATAAGAAACTGTCAGCATAGAAGTTACGGCTACATTTCACTAGCTCAACTTTAACCCATTATCTGCCATGAGCCCCATTTGGGAATCTGTTAAAATTAAACTCACTACATGTTATTCCTTGTATTTACATTGAATCGCTTACATATATTACATTTGTAGAGGTATATTTTACAACACTTAACCTTTAAAGTTTTTATTATTAGCCGTAAGAAGACATTTTCTGTCGTAATTTTACATTTCACGAGTAGAAAAATAATGACTATTTTGAGAATTATTTTTTTAAATTTTTAAACAATATTATTTTTTGATGTTTTATATATATTTGATGTTCTAGTTTCTATAAAAATGACAATGGTAACTACTGAAATTAAACATAAGGAATAAAGAAACTCCTAAGACACCTGTCTGGGCCAAAAATGCGCATTAAAAATTTGACAGTTAATGGGTTAAATTGATGTGATCTCGCTGTCAGTATAGTATTGTGCTTAAATTAATACAATCTAGTTACCGTAGTGAAGAGCTCATCTGAAATATTTATAAAAAAAAAAGGTACAGAGGGGCAACCTTACAGCAGTGGACAAGTGACTAAAGCCGAGCCGCCAGATCAGGACCAATAATATTGCTGATTCTTCTTTGTATCTTATCGAGGAGCTCCAGGAAAATAACAGGAGCACCGGACTATATATGGCAGAGATACCCCAAGTATGGCCGAATGGTAGAGTTATAGATATTCAAGGTAACAAAAAAAATGATCTTCCTCGACAAGGTAAACCAACTTTCTTAGCAGCTGATCTGGCGATGGAATCAGTGTAGTCTTTCCACCATGTCAGCTGAGAACGTTAGCTCGATACTGTCTGTGATCAACACGACGTCACGGTGTCTCTTAAAGGGATATGATATTAGGTTGGTGCTAAAATAATGACGTAGTAATGTCGTCTTTTGACGCATTTTTTAACGTCAAAAAACGACATCATTGCGTCATTATTTTTGCACCAACCTGTTAAAGAAAAAGAAGTCGGGCTAAACTATATTTTATAAATAACTCTAAAACTTGGTTGCGTGCCAATAAAGTCACCTGAAACTCAATATATTCGCTTGAAACTGCCAATCTGCAGTGTCCGCCTATGTTTTCATGAAGACCTCTGACATCATTCGTCTACTGCTAGCATCTCACCCCAACCGCGGCTCTATACCAAATGTCAACTGTGTGAATGTGAAACTTCTTTTTGTCTGACATAGATCTGCTGTTTTAGGGGGAATCTGCCCATATCTTTTTGACCCCACCCCACTACCAGATTTCAGACAATTTTATTTTGAAAAATTCCTGTTTTAAGTGTACAGCTGTCTTCATATGTTTGTTTATATATATATATATATATATATATATATATATATATATATATATATATATATATATATATATATATATATATATTTCTTGTGGCCTTCGTCCGATTAGTTATTAGGTTGGTGCAAAAATAATGTCGTTTTCTCACATATGTTACTATGTGAGAAAACGACATTTTTGCACCAACCTAATATTTAAAAAAAAAAAAAAAAAATTAATTATCATTTCACCCCAAGCAAGGCGGGAATGCCTCCAGTTCACAGGGTGTTACAGGTAGTGAAAAATGAGAGAAAAGACTGAATGTAGGGAGGATTGAGGAAACAACAAAAGATGAACGGGTTTCAAGAAGATGGCATTTGACGTTGCATTTAAATTTTGGAAGATTGTAGTGATCAGGGAAGCAAGTTAACGTAAGGGAGTTCCACAGTGACGGTTGCATTTAGCTGTTATATCATAATTATTATTATTATTGAATATACATAATATCCAACGTCGATAGCACGACTCTGAGTTTCTATGCGGTCAGATCGTATTCAGCACCTGGATATTGCAAATTTGCATGAAACTCCGAGTCGTGCCATCGACGTTGGATATTATGTATATTCAGTAATGTATACTTAATAGCACCGTATTTACAACACTTATACATATTTCATCTACCGAGGTAAGATGAGAACGAATACAGTATAATTCCAACGTTCGTACATTTCATGTAAGAGAGTACTCGATACAGAGTAGATCAATATTGTTATTTTAGAATATTAAAACATGTAAAAATCGCTACACAATTGCAGTCGTGTTTCAACACATATCAATGAGTCTCCTCAGGCGATTGTAAAATTCAAGCAATTTTTACATATTTATTTATGTCTACCGGCTTGTGTACGCATATCCACTATAAATAACGTTTGAAAACGTTCTCCGTCTCTATCTCAATAGGAGGTAAACAACCAAAACTCATAATAGAATAGAACAATTCTTTTTCTTACTTTTAAAAGCAATTAAAGATTTTGACTAGTACTTATATTGCTTGATTTTACGCCAGAATTAGGACTTGGATTTCTTACGGGGGGAGCACAGTGGAGTAATGGATAGCGGCTTGGATTGAGGAATCGGAGAGCCGAATTCGAATTCCAGTCATAACCATTACATTAATTTACATGCTAATACCCTTGGGAATGGTATGAATTTTCTTCTCCCCATGAGCTATGGGTAAATAGCAGACAAGACCGGATGGTTTATAGCCTTGGATGGCAACTGGTCTCCCGCAGAAAGAAATGCCAATCTACTGCGGGGAAAAATCTGCCTCGTCATGATACATGATCGCCTAAGCGTGTATCACATGGTAGTTGCTTAAATTTCCATGCTTGGCTTAATAAATAGAAAGGTACTTCAATGTAACTAAAGTCGTCGACTTGGTTGAGTTATTGAATACACAATGAAATAACATTTAAGAGCTATTTTTGTTTAATTCTTTTTTTTTTCTAGGCATAAACTTTGTTTGCACTTTAGTAAAAAAAAAAAAAAAACCTTGCTGATATGTATCAGGAACAGAAAGATGTATTTCATGAAATATTAATTTTTACCGTCTTTTTTTTTTTTTTTTTTTTGCTGGAGTACTATTAATGCCAGTGAAGTTGCTTAACATTTCGTGAAACTGGGATAAGTTGTGACGGATAGATGGTTCAGTTTTATCATTAATCTCTGGACGCACAAAAAGAGATTCACACCAATAACTAATGATAACGAAATATAGCAATATACTGTAATATGTGATAGAAAATTCGGCAAAGTTTAACAAACGTACCCGCAAAAAAAAAAAAACCTTTCAAAATGACGTTTTTTTTTTGTTGTTGTTGTTTTGTTGTTGTTGTTGTTGTTTTGTTGTTGTTGTTTTGTTGTTGTTGTTGTTTTGTTTTTCTTGTTTTTTTTTGTTGTTTTTTTTTTGTTGTTTTTTTGTTTGACTCTGCTATTACTGTATACTCCGACAATTTTTATAGTTTTTAAGATATTTTTAGAATTTTAATAAAAATTGGATTATATATATAAATATATATATCCTTTTCATTCAAGAATTGAATGCAAAAATATTAAAGAATTAGAATGTAGTTCAAAAATTTTTCTTTGTTTCTAACGAAATTTTCCCAATTCTTAATAAATTGTTTAGCTTTAGGAAGGTATCTTTCATATTCCAATTAGCCTTCAGATTTTGGTGTTACATTTTCCGTCAGCACATTTAAATTTTTGTACTTTATTGATTTTTGACATCTCAAATTTGTAGTACGCATACTGGGCTGTTACTCGTACTGACGCCAGCCTTCTATGTGTCGTATCCCTTCAGGACGTTGGCGATTATAGCTCTCCACTATTTCTTTCGTCTTTTTACCATCTCTCCCAAACTCTTTTTCTGTCATTCATTTACTCAAGCTCGCCAAGCTGTGCGTTGCTTTCCTTTGGCCTTCTTACCTTCAATCTGTCCTGTGAGTATCAAATTTTCAAAGCACTCTTTCCTCATTATGCGCCCTAGAAATTTCAACTGTCGCTTCTTGATATTAAATGTCTTTTTTTGCTATTGTCTCTAAAACTCCGACATTGCTCACAATTTCGGTTGCAAGGTATTCTCAGCATCCTTCTGTTGAACCAAATTTTTGTTGCTTCAAGTCTCTCGTCAATCTGTGATTAGATTGTCCAGTATTCACTGCCATATAGGACTGGTATTACATAACATTTTATTGTTTTCTTTGTTTCTCAAGATATTTTTCTGTTTTCTAATACTTAGCTCAGCTTTTAGAAGGTACATTTTGTTATTTCACTGCACCTTCGGATGTCCGTGTCACACTTTCCGTTCTGTCAATACGCTTCCAAGATATCTAAATTGTTGCACCTGTTTAGATGTCGGTATCTCCAATTTGTAATTTACATGTTAGGCTGATCCCTTTTGCTAACAACCATGCATTCAGTCTTCTTGCAATTCAGCTTCATTGTCTCATTGGTTAGTCCTTTCTTGGATAGGAGTTCCTGTAATTTATTGCGTCTACCATCAAGATAGGAGCAACATTAAATATCTGTCGCGCTCATTGTCAGCCTTGAAAGTGGCCAATCAATATGTATAGACTTCGCGTTGTTTCTCTATCCTTTTTATACATACCTTTGTGTCTAAGTACAAATAAATTTCTATTTTCTATTTTTTTAATTTATTTATTTTTTCAGATAACTCACAAAGACAGTTTATCTGAAAATCGGATTTTTTTTTTGCTTTGATAAAAATGGTGTTTCCTTTTTTTGTTTTCTAAACTGGTTGTTCGACTTTGACGCAATCACTGTAAGTTGATTCAGGTCGAACCAAACACTATTGTGGAGATCGGGCTTGGTTTATTTATTAAAAACCTACAAATCAACTTCGGACAATGGCGACTGTCAAAGATGACTGCAGACAGCTTGTTTCTTGCGCTTTGTATTTAGCGGGGAAATTAATTTCAAAGGGAAAGGCGTAAAAACGGAAAGAGAACTGTTCGGCAAATGTGCCAAAAAGTCTGATAAATACGTCCCGTTCAGAAATGAAATATGAGTCATTTAATAATTCTTAAGCCCACACACGCGCGCATAGCACCTATTTCAAAACGCAGACATACAGGTGACACCTAAGTCAAAATGCAGACACACAGATAACACTCTTTTCAAAACGCACCCACATGGAATTCGAAATAAACATTCTTCACGTGACCCCACATTTTCCAAAGATTTGTGATGAAGCTGCAAGAATGTTCGCGAAACGTCAAATTTAGAAACTTTTTCCTATTTGTTTAATTTAATTATTCTATCTGGTGTAAAATATATATATATATATATATATGTATGTATGGGGTGACCCCCCCTCCCCAAAAAAAAAAAATCGGGAACTTTTTAACAATCCAATAAAACCAAGAGTGATGGAAGAAAAACTTTATTCATAGTAATCAAAACCTTAAAACATGCCATTTAAGAAACAATGATGGAATTTTCATTTTTTAAAAATTACGTCCTGTAGATGGCGTCCTCCTGTACGAATGCATTCTTGAATTCTGCTGTTGACTGCTGCAACATCTCAGCTGGGATACTGTGAATTTCATCTTGAATTCTAAATAGTGAAATGTTTACTTGCTCAAGGTCACTGTCTCGCAGTCTTGCCACTTGCTCATGGCAATACGCAATTCAAAAATTACCATTTTTTGGGGTCTCTCTCTCTCTCTCTCTATATATATATATATATATATATATATATATATATATATATATATATATATATATTCTAAACAATAGGAATTAGGATTACTCCATGATATTGATGATAATCATTTCACCTTATAAATGAAAAGTAATTGAAAAGGATTTTCAAATCCATCAGATTAACAAGAAAAAAAATCAAAATGGAATTCTTTTTTTAAGGTAGTAGATTTGAAAATTCTTTTCAATTACTTTTCATTTATAAAGTGAAATGATGATCATCAATATCATGGAGTAATCCTAATTCCTATTGTTTGAATAAAACACTGAGCTCTCTCAGTGAATCAGTTTTAATATTTTATTTTATATTAAGAGGATTGACTTGGATTATATATCAACTGGATTCTCTCTCTCTCTCTCTCATATATATAAAATCTCCGTTGAAATTTATTTTCAAGAAAATAGGCTTTTTGTGTTCACTAAGTTAAGCAAAATCGAACCTGAGCAGTATCTAGATGGGTGACTACTTGGAAATACCAGATGCTGAAAGTTAGATGTGCGGTTGGTATAATGGATCAGAATTGATAATCGGAGATCCGAGTTCCAATTTCACTTCGGTGCGTTATATTTACTTACGCGCAAATACCTTGGGAAAGGCATGAATCCACATATTTCCTTCCAGCTATGGGTTAATTAGTAAGAGGTATCACTGAATCATTATCTCCCAAAAAATCTTACAATGTAACAATGTTTTCTAGCTTTAAATAACCTACAAAGTATTGATCAGGCGCAGAAATTGAATCTGTCAATCAAGTTCACTGTTATCGCTCCTTTTAGTATTGATGGGACTTTCTTTTGTATTTCAACAATAGTTAAAGGGGGAAGAGATGGGTTTATCCCTTCATCAAAAATGCAAAATAATGGTGAAGATTTTAGAGTGGAATCCTGCGTTCCACAGTGATAATATATTACACCGAAATTGTAAACCCCTCTTTTTAATCTTGAAGAGAGTAAAAAAAAAAAAAAAAAAAAAAAAAATTAAATTTGTTTGTCATACAGGATAGATATTGACAACTGATTGGAGGTATTTACAAATTTTGTCTTCGTATTTCCCTGACCTCCCCACTAAAGAAGAGACAAGGTCTTGTGTTTACTTGAAAATCAAATTTTTCACTCAAGTTTTGGCATTCGCTTCAAGTTGAACTGTAGTATATATATATATATATATATATATATATATATATATATATATAGTAGTATAGCTGGCCGTTCGTATTCGAGGATGCCCGTCGACTACCTCTGTTGCAGACGCTTCCTCAAGAGCATTTGTGTTTCTTCAAAACCCACAGAACCCCCCCAACTGTGGTTTATACTGCAACTAAGCTGAACAGGCCTTAGAGTGTGTTATCTAGCGTGATCAACAATTTGAACAAGGCCATCACGCTCAATCCCTCGGCCACGGTGACCTGTGACTTCGTCCGAGCAGAGATATCGACGGCCCCCAAGGATTCCGTCTAGACAAGTAAACTCTCAAAGCTTGGGTCAGCACGTGGTATAGTTTTCAACCACTTTCCAAACGTGCAGCACGCTGGGATCGACCACTCCAGGCATATGACAACGGGAAGAC
>OZ010613.1:43372038-43379538 GCA_963932145.1 Acanthosepion lycidas
TCTATATATATATGTATATATATGTATATATATATGTATATATATATACATATATATATATATATATATATATATATATATATATGTATATATATATATGTATATATATATGTATAATTTGTGTGTGTATATATATATATATATGTATATATATATATATATATATGTATAATTTGTCTGTGTATATATATATATATATATATATATACAATTTATTTATATATTATATATGGACTGAATATATTCAAATATATTGAAAATTACTCAAGAGTTTGTCTGACGATCTCAAAGAAGTTCATAATCTTACATCAATCCTGCTAAATATATATATTATATGAACTATCATGCATACACATGTATGTATGTATGTATGTATGTCTGTGTGCCTGTAAGATTATCATCCAAAACATGCACAGAGGAGGATTTCCTCTCGACCACCAGTACTAAAAATAATCAAACACAAACAAGCATATATAGATTCAATTTTTAAAAAAATATATAAGTTTGTCTGATTATTGCAAAAGCCTGAAAACAAACTCATACACATATATATATATATATAAAGAAATATAGTTTTAATGTGTGCTATACTTGTGGGATAAAGTTGTCAATATCAGAGATGTAAATATAAACTTGAACACTGAAGTCAACTCTCAGAGGCGACAGATTGTTTCATGCTAGACGCAATCGTCAGGGACGATTGCTTCTAGCATGAAACAATCTGTCGCCTCTGTATGTTGACTTGAGTGTTCACTTATATATATATATATATATATATATATATATATATATATATAATGCAACAAGTATTTACCCAAAAAGTTTTTTTCAGTTCAGTCGACAAGGTCTGTCTCTTCCATTTTTATTGCATTTTTCCAATTTTCGAATGCCATGTTGTGTATTCGCCTCAAAACTGTGGGTAAAGTTTCCGCAATTCTTACTTGTTGTGTTGTTTTTGTTTTTTGGGTTGTATGACACATTATTGATGGCAGTCACATAAAGGAAACTACAAAGACTCCGACAGAAGGGCATAAAGAAAAGCCAGAAGAAATGACTAAGCGTGAATTGCAAGAAAACTGAATGCATGTTTGCTACCAAAGGGGACAGCTCAACATGCAAATTACAGATTGGAGATGCTGAAATCAAACAGGTGCAAAAATTTAGATAAGTTATTAATAGGGAACGGCAAGTACGCCACGGAAATCCGAAGGCGCATTACGATAGCAAAAGATGCCTTCCAAAAGCCGAGTGAAATATTAAGAAACAGAAAAATATCATTAAAAAAAGAGTACTGAACTCTCATGTAGTATCAGTCCTCCGATATAGCAGTGAATGCTAGACCATCTCCTCACAGATGAAGCAGAGACTTGAGGTAACAGAAATGCGATTCTACAGAAGAATACTGAGAATATAGAATATGTGATCAACGACAAAGTTCTTGAGACAATGGCCGCAGAAAGGACACTTATACTTAATATCAGGAAGAGACAGTTGAAATTTTTGGAGTATATAATAGGAAAAGAAGGATTGGAAAATTTGATACTCACAAGACAAACTGAAGATAAGAAAAACAGAGAAAACTAATGCACAGCCTACCTGTTGAATTTGAGTAAATGCGTGACGGGGCAAGGTTTGTGATAGATGGCAAAAAAGACAAAAGACAAATGTTAAGACAGGAAATTGTGGAGACCAGTGATCGCCAACGTTCTGAAGGCACACGGTGCATAGAAGGAGAATACCTTAGACCGCCTCGGTCATTATCAAGAGCCATGTGCTGTCGGTGTGGTACACAGTATTCCGTTGGCTTCATCCTAGTATTATATAGAAAGCTGAAGGCCGTCCTGGGTATGACGATAAACTACATCCGCGTCCTGGGTAAGAGGATAAACTACATCTGACAGCAAGGCCTCTGATAAGGAGGCATTGTGGAGCGTGTAACCACCTCTTAACTGCTGGTGTTCCCAGGTTCATCTGACCCGGAATGGTAGCACCTGTTAGGGTCTCAACTATGGGCAAATAATTAGCCTTCAAACTAGGGTCAAAACATTATGAAGGTGTAAAAATAGGTTTTAATACCAGCAATAAATCTTTTGAGGACAAATTATTACCAACAATACATTATTACCAGCAATACATTTTCGAAGAAAATAAATACCACCAATACATTTTTGAGGACAAAAGTATTATCAACAATACATTTTTGAGGAAAAAAATAAATATTACGAGCAATGCATTTTTGGAAAAATATTGCCAGCAATAAAAATCTTGTCAGCATTAAATAACCCATTGAGGTTGATATGCCATAATACAAAACAAACCAAACCAGAGCTGAAGATTTTGTATCAGTTCAAAGTGACGTCATGTGTAACGTTTAGAAGGAGCGAGACTACTTTTTCTTTCATTTTTTGCATATTTTACTTATTAAATATTTTATTCAAAATCTGTTTCTTTTCCTTTCAATGTCTTATGAGTCTCAAATTTTCTAACCCTTCTTTTCTCATTATGTATCTTATAGATTGCAAGTGGCTGTTTCTCATTTTAAGTATAAGAGTCCTTTTTGTTTCTGTTTTCTTTAAAGCGTTCTCCTTACTCGCATATTCAGTCCGTGGACGACTTTTGCTTATTTGCTTGCTTGCTTGATTCGTTTTCTACGGTTTATCAACCCTTTTCAGGTTATTTAAAGCCAGAATATATTTTTAGATTGTAAGAATTGTTTTGTTTTTTTTGTTTTTTGTATATATAAAGATTTAGTGATACAAGTCTCACTCATAACTGAGATGAGAAGAAATGGATTCATACTTAATCAAAATAGGGAAAAAAAACAAGAAATTATAAAGTGGGTGATCAATTTTATATTACAATCAATATATAAACTGATAAACTTTGTGGCCACGGTAGTTTCTATACATTTATATTCCAGAGAAAATAAATAAATCTAAACGACATGTCTGTGTAACTAATCAGTATTTAATTGATTCATTCATTCATTTTCTATGGCTTCTCAACCCTTTACGGGTTATTTAAAACCAGAAAACGTTTTAGATTGTAAGATTTTCTTTTTAGATAATAATAATTTAGTGATAAAAGTCTGTGGGAAAGGGTTTATAAGCTGGAAAATAACTCATCACCCACAAGGACGCGGAGACGAATTTGTATGCTACCGAAACTGGAAAGTGAAGACTTGAAAGTTCCTGCCGATATATGGCAACAATACTCTATTTTCGGCCTAACCTGGCTTATGTAAAAGTAAAGGACAGCACGAGGAGTCAGGTATTTACTGGAGCGGTACAGGGAACCGACTATTTTTCCTGCATCTTTAGCGATAGGATCCTATGTACGAGTTCTACCTGAGGTTTGGAGTGTGTTTAAGGCCCAAGAGTCTCTCAAGACGTAGGACCTCCTTTAGGAAACATCAATTCATCGTGGTCATTCGGGGTCCGATCGGCAATGGTGGAATATAACTAGTTTGGTTTTCAAGGCATTGAATGTAACCAGCTAATTTTTCTCCAGCTGAGAAATTAGAGCTCGGTCAGAGTAGAGATCAGCTGCCAATCACTGTTCCTCACCAGTTTTGGAGGTGCACGCATACACATCGTTGTAACATTGGCATAGATATTCACAAATGATCTGAGTATACTCTTAGGCAGATCATTTATGTAAGATAAAAAGAAGGTTGGTCCGAGGAGTGACCCCTAGGGGACGTCTGCGTTGATTGCCAGGGTCCCGGGGGACTAGCCGTTAACAACTACCTTCAAGGAACTACCGTTAGGAAGAATTTTATTACTGAGAAGACTCCTACTGCAGTTCTATAGCTAGAGAGCTTGGGCAGGAATTTTTGTGCTACACCTTGTCGAAGGCCTTCGAAATATCTAATGCTATGGTTCTTGGTGTGTGTGTGTGTGTGTGTGTGTGTGTGTGTGTGTGTGTATGTGTGCGTGCGTGCGTATGAGTGAGAGAGAGAGAAAGGAAGAGAGAGATTGAAGATTGTGAGCCTTATAAATAGGTGTTCACATGAAAGTAAGTCACGGAAGGTTAGTAATATCTGAGTATTGGTTAGTTGGTTGGTTGGTTTTGTTTAGCTGCATATCAACACCTCTATGGGTCATTTTATGCCGGAGTCTAAATATTTTGTATCCAATTTTTTTTGGCGGGGGGATGATGGGGGCGATAATAATGGCTTTAGCGATACAAGTTCTACTAATTAACCCATAGCTGGGAGTGAAGAGGCTGATTCACACTTTTCCCAAGGGTATTTGCACATAAATGAATATAACAAACGTGATTGGAATTAGAACTCGGCTCTCTAATTAACAATTCCGAGCCATTATTCATTAGACTACCCAAACATCCAAGCTTACAGCATCTGGCATTCCCGAGCAGTCACCCATTTAGGTACTAACTAGGCTCGACGTTGCTTAACTTCGGCGATCGTATTCTGCTGATTAGGGATAAGGAAGCATATTATTAAGAGAAACTTCGATACGAATAAAGAAAACAGGACTGAACTATTACGTGATATCTGTCCTCCCGTATGGCAGCGAATGCTGGACAATCTCCTCAAAGATGAAGAGACTTGAAGCAACAGAAATGTGGTTCTGCAGAAGGATGCTGAGGATAACATGGACCGAACATTTGATTAACGACGAGGTTTTAGAGAAAATAGAAACAAAAAAAAACTTATGCTTAACATCAGGAAGTGACAGTTGAGATTTCTGGAGCACGTTATGAAGAAGGAAGGCTCAGAAAATCTAATACTCACAGGACAGATTGCGGGAAAGACGGACAGAAGAAAGCAGCACGTAACATACTTGATGAGTTTATGTAAATGGATGGCAGAATAAGGTTTGGAAGAAGTAACAAAAAGATAAAAACCTGTTAAGAGGTACAAGAAACAGGAAAATGTGAAGAGTCATGATCTCCCTTGATCTGAAGGAAGACAGAATATAAAAGAAGAAGAAGAAGAAGAGTAGGAGTTGAAGATGTTGGAGTTTGGTTAATTAAGGAGTAATTCCATTTGTATATTTGCCTACAGATAATTGTAATATAAATTATCAAAATATGACATGACCTGCCATTAAGTTTAGTGGTCCCTACGTTTGGCGACCGTTCCCCCCACCCCCCCAAAAAAAAGGCATTGTGCCGCATTTTTAATGCTAAAGGACGTATTCTGCATTAATTAACGTGGGACCTTTTTTTGCCTCGCATTTTCAGAATCGATGATCGTTTTTAAAAATCGCGCGTAAATTTTGCTTCTTTTTTAATTCACCCAATAAACATGAACGGCTGGAATAGCGATTCTCTTAGATTAGATGTGCGACAAGGTATTAGGTTGGTGCAAAAGTAATGACGTAATAATGTCGTTTTTTGACGTTAAAAATACGTCAAAAAACGACATTATTACGTCATTATTTTTGCACCACCCTAATATAAAGTGTAATTTACTACACAGTGGTAATATATGATCTAACGAGATAACCTTGCTAGCCATTACGGCAGGTCGAGGTACTCCAAACGATCGGAATGCGTGCGAAATCTTGCTTACCCACCCATCTTTCTAACTTTTACAATTCCTATTAAATATCAATGATTTAATTCAGCTTTGTCGTTCCGTGGAACCCCTGGTTTGGAAACCCTAGCCCCTCCCGTTTTTGCATTTTTATTCATGGAATTGGCAACCTTAATAGAAAACGTTTTTCGGTCTTTGATAAAATTCTGACAATACTGAATTGTTTTTTATTTTTTTAATGCTAAAGATTTTTCTATACAAACAAACTGTCCCAATAATCTGATTGGTTTGCTTTGCTTTGTTTTACGGCACATCAGACTCAGTGGGTTAATTAATGCCAACAAGATTTTTATTGTCGGTAATATTTTTTTCAAAAATTTATTGCTGGTAATATATTCATCCACCAAAAAAAAAAAAAAAATATATTGCTGGTAATATTTTTTTTTCCAAAAATGTATTGCTGGTTCTATGTGCCATGATGGGGTTTTAGTAGTTTTATCATCAAAGTACATGCTTTCTGGCTTTTCTATTGGATTATTTTGGGAATCATTGGCTTTGGCCTTAGGCCCTTGTATTGTCTTCCAATCAGTCTTTGGAATTTTTTGGTTTTCGTTCTCAACTTCAGCTTGCATACTTTCCAGTACTGTAGAAATAATCTGATTTGATGGAAATCTTATGATTCAAAGTCAGTATGGCCGGGGGCAATGACAACACTAGTGAATGATAGAATGATAATAGAATGATTGAATAATAACTCTCGTAAAAAAGAATAATAGTATAAAATAGTGATAGAATGATAATAAATGTAGTAGAAGGATAATATAACGTTAGAATAGAATATAATGATAATAGAATAATAGAATGATAGAAGGATGACTCTCGTGTAGGATAGAATGAAAATAGAATTTTCATTTTGCGCATGCGCGTTTGACTATTTTATTTTATTTTCTACAAATATTTTTTTTTTCTTTTCTACAAATATTTTCATGGCATCTTCACTGACAAGCTTTTTTTCCCTGGTGCCCTGGTTGTATGAATTTAAGTGTCCCACTCGATTGGCATCTAGCACCCACCCGTTTATTGTTGAAATAGCTTAATGCAACTGCTATTTCTATTACAACAGTTTCTTTTTCTCGAACTTCCAGCCTATAGATCTCTCTTCTGTTTACTGGCTTCCCTGATAATTACAAGCTTCAAAAATTTAAATGTAACATCAATCGCCATCTTCTATCTTCTTGAATCCCGTTCAACTTTTGTCGTTTCTTCAATACCCCCTATACACAGTCTTTTCTCTCACTTTCACTCCCTTTAATCCTCTATATACTGATGGGATTCTTGCTTGGGGTGAACTGATTAACCTAGTCTCAAAGAGATATTTTGATGGCTCTATATGGAGGTGCGTGTCCACAGATTGCAGGAAAAACTTAACTGCTAGGCCCATCGCCAAGGGAAGGATATATATATATATATATATATATATATATATATATATATATATATATATATATGAATATATATATATATATATATATATATATGAATATATATATATATATATATATATATATGAATATATATATATATATATATATGAATATATATATATATATATATATGAATATATATGTATATATATATATGAATATATATGTATATATATATATGAATATATATGAATATATATATATATGAATATATATGAATATATATATATATATGAATATATATGTATATATATATATGAATATATATGAATATATATATATATGAATATATATGTATATATATATATATATGAATATATATGTATATATATATATATGAATATATATGTATGTATATATATATATATATATATATGAATATATATGTATATATATATATATATATATATGAATATATATGTATATATATATATATATGAATATATATGTATATATATATATATATATATGATTATATATGTATATATATATATATATATATATGAATAT
>OZ010613.1:43382038-43422038 GCA_963932145.1 Acanthosepion lycidas
CACAAAGGGGATTATCCGTTGCTAGGAATTAATGCAAAAACTGGCAAAATAAATTTATTATATTAGGTTGGTGTAAAAATAATGACGTAATAATGTCGTTTTTTGACGTATTGTTTAACGTCAAAAAACGACATTATTACGTCATTAATTTTGCACCAACCTGATATTTATAACGTAAATGCGTTCTTGTTAGGTTTATCATAGAAATGAACTGAAAAAAAGGGATTGTCTGTGATCAAGAATTAATGAGACTATGTCCGACAAAATAAGGTTATTATACGTATAATCTAACGCGTTGATAATTATTTTACTGTAGAAATGCATTGGAATCAGAAAGATATTGTCAATCGTCAGGAATAAATTTAAACATTACTGACAGCATAAGCGTATTATATTTATATTTGAAATAGGTTGCTAATGGTTTTACAATAGAAATGAATTCAGAATCAGGAAGAGATTGTTTTCCTGAGAGAATATAGCCTTTGGATGTAAAATGCACCCAACAACTATGCAGAATTTTGCTCTGAAAGTGCATTAATACAAGCTAAGTAAAATCTGTCCATTCTTGACATTTTGGTAGCATCAATAATTCAGAAAAGAAAAGAAAAAAAACAACAACTCAATTCGAAATTCAACTCATGAAGGAATCAACAAAAGAGCGAGAAATACAATTAGCAACGGAAATTCGAAACCCACTTTCCACCCACGTGTCTCCAGCGTCAACACAAACAAATAATTGTAACAATAACAAATGTAGAAAAAAAAAAATAGTTCCGTTGTCATATCCAAAGCCTGATAAGCGACAACAATTAATCACAATAAAAAAAAAATCGCTGTAAAAACTAAAAAAACTAAGAAAAAAAAAAGACAAAGAGGAAAATCGGCATTCTCTTTTTGATCGCAACTTATCGCAGACCGCCGTCATTCTAGGGAACATGGAATCGGAATTAAGCTCCTCTTGAACTGACTCTTGACCAAAGAAGTCTGAGTAGTCACGAGAGAAATCAACTAGTTGAGATCAAAGAAATGGTTATGACAATGCCCATCTAGGAAATTCAAAATAATATTAATAATATAATTGCTACCGATAGTAAAGTAACGTCTTCAGAGTTGTAATAAAATGCAACTAAATTCAAGATAATATTACTACAAGTGTAAATAAAGCAAGTAAAATGAAAATGAAAGAAATATTAGTAAAAAAAAAAAGAAAAGAAAAGAATAATGGTCGACTATGCTTCAGTTATTTATGTGCCATGCGTGATATACACTTAGGCGATCATGTTTCTTTCCATAAATGACTGACGAGGCAGATTTTTCCCCGCAGTAGGTTGCCACTTCTTTCTGTGGTAGACCAGTTCTCATCCATAGATACAGAACCCGGTCCGTACTCCTATTTACCCATAGCTGTGGGGGGGGGGATTCATACCTTTCCCAAGGGTATTAGCACGTAAGTAATGGAATTCGAACTCAGCTCAGCGATTCCTCAATATGAGCCGCTATCCATTACTCCACTGATTATGCTTCATCTAATAAAAATTCAAAATAATATTACTACAAGTAAAATGAAGATGAAAGACATTCTTACTTACCCCAAGGGTATTCGGGTAAAATTGATGGTAACAAACTCAACCAGAGCTCGAACACCGATTTCCCTTATAACCATTATACTACGCTACCTGCACAGAATTCATACTCAGGTGAAAACCTCGATTTTGACTGCTGATAACACAGTAGCCAGCCGCCGAACTTTTGAATGATTGGTGCAACACAATCAAACCCACCCACTTAACTATTTACCAGAATAATCTGAACTTTCGGGAATCAGAAAAGCGCGTGAGAGCCGAATGTACTACAGGTTGTTACCGCCGCTCTTTATGAGCAGCAACTTCTTTTTTTTTAAGTTTTTCGCCCCAAGCAAGGCGGGGGTACCAGCAGCACGCAAGGAGTTACAGAGAGCAAGAGTAAAGAGGGGTGTTTGAAGAAAGGATAACGAGAAGGACGGTGATCAAGATCAAGGAAGATGTCAATTGACATTACATTTGAATATTTAAAAAATTATAGCTATCAGGGAAGCAAGTAAGAGGAAGGTAGTTCTACTGCCGGGAAGTGCGAGAGAAGAAGCTGTTGGAATAGAAGAGGCGGTTACATTTAACTGTTTCGACAGTGAAAGGGTGGGAGGAGATGACAGCCTAATAGCACGCTTAAATTCATACAGTTGGGGCACCATTGAAAGTATCTCGTCAGAGCAGTTACCATGAAAATATTTGTAGAAAAAACAAAAAAGCTTTGAGAAGGTGACTGGAGTCGAGATGCCAGGTCAGGACCTATCATGTGGAATATCCGTCTTTGGATTTTGTCTAGGACCTGGAGATGAACAGCAGGGATACCATATATGGCAACAGTGTCCAATGCAAGGATGAATGGCAGATTTGTAGATTTGAAGGATGAACTCAGACGAGAAAAACCTCCTGGCGCAACACAGAAAACCAATTTTCCTTGCAGTAGATGTAGTTATTGATCCAATGTAGTTGTTCCACCTCGGGTCAGGGGAAAACTGGGACCAAGAAGGCGCAAAGAGGAACTCTCTTTAAGTGATCAAGTGAACTGTTTCGAATTAAACGGTGGAAAATAGGTTTAAGAATCATTTATTTTCATGGAAACATTCCCCAACATTGCAGGTAGCATATTGTATATGCGAAGGCATTCAGGGTAGGATAATGAGATAGGCATTGTACTCAATTTTCACACCAGGCATGAAAGAAACCGGCTACGCCAGGGAATTAACCTGAAGGTCATACCGAGTAAGGAAGCACACCTGACCCTACACCTGCACTGCATCTGGTTTACAGACGTGCGAAAGATTTGTGATATGAGCGGTTGTATAATAACCTTTCGAGAATTTTATCGGGGTGTAATTGTTAACAAGCTTGTCTTGTTAGATCAGTATTGAGTTCGATTCTCACTGGGTATGACATACTTTCTGCCTTGTGCCACATCTAAGTTACGCTTAATAAATTGCTATATAAACACCCGTTCAACGTAGTTTCGGGATAGTCGTTCATACATCACAAACGGAGAATGTAAGGACGACATTCAGTTAGGGCTCTACGGGCATACTAACGCAATATTAGAATGAATAAAGGGTTAATTAATAAAGATTCAAGTTTCGTGTTAATGCGATCGACATCCGTGCCTCTGGACATATTTTCTCTCAACGTTGCAAAATAACTGTGTTTGTGCAAAGACAGGGACACTAATAGAACCGTGACTAATAATGATAGATATCAAGGAATCACTGATATTTGATAAAAGTGTACGTGTGTAAGTGGGTTTTGGAGGACTGATCAGTTCTGGTGATGTAAGTTGGTGTTAAATTACGCAGAAAAAAATCTTGTAACCTCACAGAATCGAAAGATCAGACGTTCTTAGAATAAAGACGATTAGGATTTACGTTCTTGGAGAGAGAAAGTGAGTTTCACTCCGAAAGCCGATAAATATTGCGGGAAGAAAGTAAAAGACATCTTTATCTATGTTCATATTTAAATATATGTCTCAATCGATTTATCTCCGTCTATGTTCGTATCCATCAGTTAATATGTATTATGGCTTTAGAAACGTACATAAAATGTCCGTTTTTCAAGCCATATGAAGATTTTGTACCCCATCCTCGTAAATCATCTCTCTATCGCACTCGGTGTATATCTATCAGTATAGCTAGCTAGTTCGGTCTGTTCATATCTATCTCAATCGTTTCGTATCTGTTTATTGATATATCTACGTTAGTTAATATCTACCTATCGATCAGTTTAACTCATTTCACATCGTTCTAACTTAATATCTCCTCACAAATGGTGTATAACCTAAATCTGAACGAACTATCGTGTTTTAAAGGCAGAAATAGAACTTTGCTTGATTGTGAAGATTTTCGGAGCCGAGCGGTCAAAACACGCCAGATCTGACAGTGGTTCCTCCTGCGAATGAGGAAACACATTTGAATCCTGTTGGAGGATAAATTTTCATTATCAAATAGACGAAGTAAATACCGTTTAAAATAAACGAAGTATGGGCATCCACTGAAAATAATGTTTGAACTAATAAAAAATATATTTTATATCTGAATGCTTGCCACGCATAACTTTTTGCAAGAAAAGGGACATTTCATCACCGCCGACTCAACACCGGCCAACCGGTGTTACACTAAGATGCTTCAACCACGAGGAAAACGATTAAACGCAAAAAGAAAGCCGTAAGCGCTCCTCTCCGCATCTTGTAGATCTTCAAGAGTCAGAGTTGCCGCACCGATACAAAATTTGCATTCCCGAAGGAGGAAGAGAATAAAATTTCATGTTCAGAGATAGTGGCCCTGGATTACACAGCAAATAATTGAGGTTCATCCTCACTCTCCTAAATTGAAAAATTATATGAAGGGAATTGAAAGAATTTTCAAAATTGTTTCCCTTTTTTTTTTTCACAACGATATCCAACTGAATATTTGAGGAGAATTGCATACGATTTTCAATAAATTTTTAAATTAAAAATAAAGTCATATATTAAAAAAATGATCCTTAATAAATTAATATTATTTGTTTTTAAAAAGTCGACGAAAAAAATTTCATAATTTGCATGTCGTTGAGTCGGCGGTAATGAAACGTCCTATATGCCTTTTCTCAGGTGATAGTTCAGGAATGAATACAGTCCGAACTGACAGGATAAGAATAACGTAAATGCACTGCTGATGAGTTTACTGGAGAAATGCAATGAACATCAGAAAGGATTATCAAGATATATATATATATATATAAGATTTAAGAAACCACAGATATTTTTATATATACTGCTCAATATAAAAAATATTAGCATATTATAAATATAGCGTTAACGTTATTATATGAAAATATATTTAATTGATATTTAAATAGTTAAGTAATCTTTTCATATAATATATATATATATATATATGTGTGTCTGTTTGTGTGTGTGTATATATATATATATATATATATATATATATATATATATATACACACAGGGTGTCCATAAAGTTCGTGTGAACTTTAAAAAATTTATAACTTTATTTGTATTTGCGATAGAAATAATCTGTTAACAGTGTTATAAAGTTTAATGTTTTAAGTATATTTAAATAACTAATGTGATTTCAGGCATTACTGTAAATCAGTTGGCAAATGTTTTCCATGAACTGCAAAATCGTATTACTCTTTGTATTGTTAATGATGGAGGACATGTGGAAACTTAAATAAAATTTCAATAAAACCTTAAAAAATATAGATTTACTTCTTTCTAATCCTTTTTAAAAATTATTTCTATCGCAAATATATGTGTGTGGGTATATATATATATATATATATATATATATATATACACACACACACACACAGTAATACGGAAAAATGAAGATTTTCAATAATATATGCATATTATTTGTAATGCACCTTTTGAGTCGGACAATCTTGGAAAAGGGGTGGGGGATGACATTCTCATTTATAGTCAAAAGAGTGCTTTAGGCAAAAATGGTTGACAAACCAATGCCATAAGTTATATAAATGATGTGCACGCAATCAATAAAAGCCAAAAAGAAAACGTGAAGCATTTAAGTGACGTCATGTGTAAACGGTTTTACAGAGCTTGACAACTTCGAGAACAAGTGTATAAATATTCTATAGCTATTGTGAGGATCTAACAAGACAAGACTGTTAACCATTACACCAACATAAGTTGCCCGAACGGTTGTTTATATAACCGCTTATATCACAAATCTTTCGCACGCCTCTAAACCAGATGCAGGTGTGAGGTCAGGTGTGCTACTCTACTCGGTATGACCTTCAAGTTAATCCCCTGGCGTAGCCGGTTTCTTTGATGCCTGGTGTGAAAATTGAGTACAATGCCTATCTCATTATTCTAATCTAAATGCATTTGCATCTACAATGTGCTACCTGCAATGTTGGGGAATATTTCTATGAAAATAAATGATTCTTACACCTATTTTCCACAGTTTACTTCAAAACAGTTCACTTAAGCACTTAAAGACAGTGCCTCTTTGCGCTTTCTGGTTCTTACGTTTTCCCCTGACCTGAGTTGGAACAACTACATTGAATCAATAGCTTCATCTACTGCAAGGAAAAGTGGTTCTCTGTGTCGGCCCAGAAGGTTTTTCTCCTCCATCCTTCAAATCTAAAAATCTGCCAGTCATCCTTGCATTGGATATTGTTGCCATATATAGTATATGCTTCTGCTGTTCATCTCGAGGTTCTCGACAAAATCCAAAGACGGATATGCAATATGATGGGTCCTGACCTGGCATCTCGACTCCAGTCACTTTCTCACAGACGTCATGTGGCTTCCCTTTGTCTTTTCTACAACTATTTTCATGGTAACTGCTCTGACGAGTTACTTTCACTGGTACCACAACTGCATGAATTTAAGCGTGCTACTGAGTTGACATCTCGGTTCTACCCTTTCACTGTCGAAGCAGTTAAATGTAACCGTCTCTTCTACTCCCATAGTCGAACAATCTTGGAAGAGGGGGCGGTGGATTACATTCTGATTTATAGTGAAATGGGTGCATCAGGCAAAAAAGATGGAGAACCACTGCCAAAAGGTATATTAGGTTGGTGCAAAAATAATTTCGTTTTCTCACATAGTAACATATGTTAGAAAACGAAATTATTTTTGCACCAACCTAATATAAATGATGTGCAAGCAAATCAATAAAAACCAAAAAGAATTGTAACATTTAAGCATTTAAGTGACGTCATGATTAAACGGTTTCACAAAGCTTGACAACTCCGAGAACAAATGTATAAATATTCTATAGCTATTAGAACACATCTTATACGCATTTCAGACTTAAAATACGCAAAGCAATTATTATACAAAAAAAAATAAAAAATCATTAAATATATCTTTCAGCATCAGAGACGCTATTTTAAAATGTGTATAACGTATTTAAAATGCCTATAAATTATTTGACACATAAAAGATTAATCGTATAATAAAACTTGTTATATATATATTGTTATGGTCCAGGTTAGGACCAAGGAAGAACAACACGAACACTCTTTGGATCCTGTCAGTGGATCTAACCAACGTTTCATGTGAACACCTAGTTATACGACTGTCTCACAATCTCTCTCTCTCTATATATATATATATATATATATATATATATATATAGAGAGAGAGAGAGAGAGAGAGAGAGAGACAAAAAATACACCCCAAGGACCATAGTATTAGATATTTCGAAGGCCTTCGACAAAGTGTAACACAAAAATTTGCTTCTCTAGCGATAGAATGACAGGAAGTGTGTAAACTGATCTCTCGTGTAGTTTGTAACATATTACTTATCATCTCTCACTTGCGTCTCTGTCTTTGGGCAGAGTGCGCTCAGGGGCGGCTCCGTCAAAGGACAGAATCACAACTGAGGAAAATTCTATTGAGAGGTATCCAGCCTTGGGGAACAGCTGCCCGAGGCCACCACCTCTCATTGCACCAGAGAGAGGGATGTGTGCTCGCACCGAGGCCAGCGCAACCGACGGTTGGGTAATTTTTGTTCCTGGTCCAGGTGTGCGCGCTCGGGTCCCCGACTTTAAAAACTGACTTTATGTCACAACTCGTCTTAGTGGGAAGACAGAGTGAAAACTTAGAATGAGAAGATGATTCTTCTCAATAATAAAGTGCATCTTAACAAGTAGGCCCTGAAAGTAGTTGTTAACGGCTAGTCCTCCGGGACACTAGCAATCAATACAGGCGCCCCCCCACCCAGGAGTCATTTGTCAAACCAACCTTCTTTTTACTTTACATAAATGATCTGCCTAAGAGTATACTCAGATCATTTGTGAATATCTATGCTGATGATTCAACGATGTATGTTGACACCTACAAAACACGTGATGACCGGAGATTGGCAGCTGATCTCTCATCCGGTCCAGCTCTGTGGGGAGAAACTAGCCGGTTACATTTAATGCCTTGAAAACCAAATTAGTTATATTTCATCATCGCCGATTGGACCCCGAATCACTACCAGTCACGAGGAAGTGATGTCTCTTAAGGTAGGCCCTGTGCCTTGAGAGACTTTTCGGCCTAAAATTCACCCCAAACCTTAGGTGGAACTCGTACATACGATCCATCGCCAAAGATGCAGAAAAAATGGTCAGTTCCTTGTACCGCTCCAGTAAATTCCTGACTCCTTATACTATCCTCTACTTTTACAAGAGCCAGATTAGGCCGAAAATAGAGTACTGCTGCAATATATCAGCAGGACCTTCCAAGTCTTCCCTTTCCAGTTTCGGTAGCATACAAAATCTTTTTCGCGTCATTGAGGGTGATGAGTTATTTTCCAGCCTGTAAGCCCTTTCCCACAGACGAAATATCGTAAGCCTTCCACTGCACTATCGCTATTTCCGTGGAAAGTGCTCAAACGAATTCCATTCTTCAGTTCCACCAGTTCTAACGGCTAAGACACGCCATGCCACGCATATTGCAGCAAATCACCTTCATTCCATTGGTAAAATGTAATTCCACTCAAGAAGCTTCTTACCACGAATCGCTTGAACCAACTCCCAAGGGAATGCTTTCCCTATCATTACAATCTTGTTCAAGTCTCTAACTGTTATCTTCCTCACATGTCCCCATAAACTGTATCTCTTACTCTGTAACATTCTACCTCGAGTGGCTCTTGGGCCTTGTACAGGGTGAGAATCGTTAAAAAAAAAAAGGTTAAAATGGTACATACAGGTTCAGTTTATACATGTTTGTAAGTATGCGCCCGGATGGTGGTTCCTTTTAAAGGGGTCTTACATCTCTGCCGTGGATACAGTCAGCCTATTCAAGACACGCTGATAGAACAAACTTAGTAAATAAGAGTTCCGATCAGCGCTCTATTACTATAGCCATTTGCCAGCCTAAGCTAATAATAATTGCGAAATGTTGAACAGAGAGTTACAATTGATATTTACTTAGCGTAAATCTTCAGTTGTAAAGCATCCAACAGGGATCGAACTCAAAACGGAAGCAATCGACTGCTTAGCAAGCTCGCTCACCATAAGAACGAATTTTAAAATCATGCTTTTGCACATAAAAGTTGATACGAAGTCGAATACATAAAAAATAGATAAATACATTGATCAACATATCCACATTCGCCGGGGCGCATGCCAAAAACAACAACAAAAAAAAACATCCATCACTTTCATATTTTCCTCTCACAGTTATAAGTTAGCAAATATCTACGTTCAAGTATTATATTTAGAATATAGGAACACAGTTTTAACGTTGTTCAGAATAAGAAGAATCGAACTGTGTTCTTTGTTTCTGATTGGCAGAAAGCTGATGTTTTCATCTGAATAGAGTTGATCGATAGCCTTCTTTTTAGGACACTAGCTCACTCAACATTTCTGTCTTTCTGATCAGAACAACATATTTTATTAATTTTATTGATTAATTTTTCGTGGAACCTGGCGGCGAAGGGGACTCTATTCGCGTTGTTTACCAAGGGTCCCAGATCTTTGAATTTAATCAATAAACATTTTTTTTTAAAAATGAATGATTTTTTTTCTGTTCTTTTTTTTTTTAAGGTGTTTGTAAAATGGCAGAAAATACTGGATAATTTCTTTACAGTGAATGGTTCGACCACTGTATTTGGCCATTATATATACATTTACATGTATGTATATGTGCGTATATATATATATATATATATATATATATATATATATATATATAAAGACATTTTTATGTTTATACATTCTTTTTATAGATACAAATATTTAAGTAAATGCTCTGTTTATAATAAACAGTATTAAACAACATTTACCGGCCTGAATGTCCGAGAAATTTTCACAGAAAATATTCGTCCTCTGTTTAATACTGTCTATTATAAACAGAGCATTTACTTCAATATTTGTATCGATAAAAATAATGTATAAACATAAAAATGTCTTAAAATAATTGTCGGACTTTGTCCATTTCATAATGTGTTGTCTGACGATCGCTAAAGCGTGAAACCCGGGGTCACAAGCTCACATCTATCCAACCATATATGTTAGCTCTATCTCTGATATTGAGCGCTTCCTAATATATATATATATATATATATATATATATATATATATATATATATATATATATGTGTGTGTGTGTGTGTGTGTGTGTGTGTGTTGTTGCCAAAATACATTTTCCAGAAAACAATTCATTCTCAACTGAATAAATACGTAAATTTTTTTTATAGAAATCCAATTATGAGGAGTTGTATTTTCTTTTCCATATATAGATTTAAAAAAAACTGGGTGCGTTTCCTTTAGAAATTGACTGAACTCAATTTCTATACAAAAAAAAATGTTTTGCAATGTAAACAACGCTTCAAATAACAAATTTCACCGCTTTTTTTTTTTTTTTTTTTTTACATTGGACACAAATTTTATTTGAGAATTTTCTCCAATCCTTTTTTTCAGAATTCCATTAAGATTATTACAATAACATTAAAATATCAAAACCTTTCGGATGCTTTTGTCGATAAGTCACCTTGTTTTCAACAACAACAAAAACAACGTTAAGGTGCCGTAATAGTTAAATTTTTGAATAAAATGAATTCAAAATCTTATAGTTGTGGCATTGTTAATTTTCTGTTTTGAAAAATGCGAATAAACTTCAAAAAGTTTTTTTTTTTTTTTTTTTTTTTTTGCTTTCGATGTCCGCTTTTTTGGACAGGTGATATTTTTTCATGTACTTCGTTTGATGATGATGATGATGATTTTCTTTTTCTTCAGGACAATCCCATACCAGGTCAGTACCTAGGGTAAGGCAAGTTAGTAAGTAAATACATATTATTTTTTGTTTTTGATCATTTCACACCCAAGCAAGGCAATAAAGCCACTAAACGCAAGTTGTTACTGGGTGTGAGAGAATGGGAAAATGGAAAACATTAAACAATAAATGAACAAGATTTAAGAAGATAACGATTTACATTTGTTATGAGAGAGAATATTTACCGAAACAAGGTAACTAAAGCTATAAAGGCTAGTAAGCACCAATCAGGAAGGAAGTTGAATCAGATTAACTCTATCAAAGCTGGAGTTAAGATACAGAAACAGAGGAGAGAGAGAGAGAGAACAAGCCTGTTATCTTCTGCAGATGATTGGCAGTTGTTAGTGGACAAAGATCCAGCTAAAGTTTCCCAGACACAACTGTAACATCACTCAGACCAGACCTGATATTGCACTCTGACAATTTTGAAGCAGTGCATTATTTGGGAATGTCTGTGTCAATGTCTACCAATGAAACTTTAACTGGTTCCAAGTGGATTTGGCTTAAGAGATCGCAGCAATGGAAGAAGAATTGAGGACAATAGGGGTGGGGAAGGAAAGAACTCACAAAAACATGCTTGGGCATTCCTGAGGGATAGGTTACGAGGTACAAGGGAATAAGTTAATATAGGGAGTCAGAGTAGTTGATTAGTTATGGATAATGGGTTTAAGGTTTAATTGAGGTGGGGGCAGAAGATTCAGTGGTTTAAGAGAGTAATGATGGAAGGGCTGAGAATTGTTGGCAGATGTGGTGGAGGGGTGTTCATTGATGTGAATGTTTTCTTTGCTTTTTGTTTATTTCCATTTATTTGGGTTTTTTATATCCATATCCGTACCTAATTGCCTGTTTCTATTAAATGTAATTTCAGAGGAAAAAGACTTCAATTATTATATTAAGTACTAGCATAGGAATCGTAGAGTTTTGAAAATGTTGTTTTTCAATACTAGTATTAATTGATCAAATTTATTTTGAGTGATACTTAACTGTTAGCAAATATATGTGTAGGTTGATTAACTGAATAGTTAACTTTTTTTTTAGTTTAGGTCATTGAATTATTTTAGTCGGTAAGTAAAGGAAACGGGGAAGGGATTTCAAATAAATAGTACAAGTTAATTTTGCAATGGCTGGTTTCGTAAAAGTTAATGTAAATGGTGGGGAGGTAGATAAATGAAGTAAATGAAGGTCTTATTTGATGGCACAATCATTTAGTAATAATGTGCTTGTGCTATGCATCTTGTCCATATAAAATTTGTAAAGCTTCAGTAAATTATAAATTTTAGAAGGCTAGACAGGAAACATGGGATATACCCTCGAGGGGTGTGAATCAGACGATAGGCGAACCTATCTACTCCGGTTGAAGAAAAAATAAATTGTAAATAAAATTTCAGTGTTTAGGCGGAGACGTTAAAAGTATAGATTTGAAATAGACTTTAGAAGGAACCGGAAGCACTATCCTAAACAAGAAACAAGAGATAAATTTCTACTTCTGCCCGAAAGACCGGGGAGGGGTGTGAAACGGACGATAGGCGAACCTATATACTCCTGGTAAGAAAAAAAAAGTAATCAATACTCTCGATACCGGTCCGTGATGCTCCATAACATTCTCCAGCTCATTAACAGAGATGCACAACATGTCAGTCCAGTGTAGTGGGGGCGATGCCTAACTGGTTATGGTCAAGCAAATCTGTGGTACTGAAGGTTAATTACGATTGAGTAGTGAGTTCGATCCTTACTGGGTGTCCCATACTTTCGGCCTTGTGTCACATCTAAGCTCCGCTTAGAAAACCACAATGCTGAAAATAAACGGGTTTTTCTCTTGAATTTTCGATTTTCCAATTCTTTTTTTCCAGGCTTCGAATTCTGCAACTAAATAAACACGAAACACGGAAACAGTTTTTAAAATCGAAAAGAAAATCGGTGTAAATCCCAAACGCGCATCGACTCAACTCAAAGGAGACTTGTGGGGAGGGGTGAAGAAACATGGCTAGAAAGATTTGGATAGGAAACATGAGGCGTCGAAGTTTTGAAAGGCGATTTTAGTAAGAATAGCTTACTTGTGGCACAAGGCAGGAACAATTGAGCACCCAGTGAGAATCAAGCCCACTACTCAGTCGTAATTGATCTAGCGACGCAAGCTTGCTAACCATGCTACCACGTCGAAGTAATCGCGTCGGAATTTTGAAGGGTGATCTCATTTCGAGAAATGTAAAATTGAGAAACGTTGGTATGATTTTGGAAAAAGAGGTCGTTTCAGATGAGAAAATGGTGCTTTCATTATGGGAAAGGAGATATTTTCGGATGAGAAAAGTGATATTTTCAAATGGGAAAATGGTAGTTTCATTATGAGAAAAGAGATATTTTCAGATGGGAAAATGGCGGTTTCATTATGGGAAAATATCTATTTTCAGATGGGAAAATGGTGGTTTCATTATGGGAAAATATCTATTTTCAGATGGGATAATGGCGGTTTCATTATGGGAAAATATCTATTTTCAGATGGGAAAATGGTGGTTTTATTTTAGCAAAAGGAGCGTTTTCAGATAGAGTGTCGTTTTATTTTGAGAAAAGGGATTTTTTGCAAATTTGAAAATGGTTGTTTTATTTTGGAAAAATAGATTTTTCAGATGGGAAAAATGTAGTTTTATTTTGGGAAACGAGGTGTTTTCTTTTAGGAAAACAGTAACTTTATTCTGTGAGACGAGGTGTTTTCAGTTAAGAAAAAATGGTTTTATTTTGAGAAGCCATTGTTTTCGATTAAGAAAAATAGAACTTAACAAAATCCGATCTGATAGTCATTCGATATAGTGACCTAATTATTAATTTTAATTTGCTTTTAAGCTCATTAGCTTTATCACACTGATTAAGACCGAAGAGTGTTCCGGTGAAGAGCTTTACAAGAAAAAAATAGAAATAAGACGAAAAACTAACAAGTAAAAAAAAAAAAATAATGCTGCTAAAACGAACTTAACACAGGAGCGTAATAAACTTATTTTGAGTGCATGTTAACTGATTGATTGATTTGTTTTTACGGCTTATCAACCCACTGCAGGTTATTTAAAGCCAGAAAATATTTTTAGTTTTTAAGAATATTTTTTTTATATAATAATGGTTTAGTGATACACGTGTTAATAATTAACCTATAGCTGGGGGAGTAGAGATGCATTCATACCTTTCCCAAGGGTATTTGCGCGTAAGTGAATATAACGGACCCTGTGGGCATTGGAGTTCGGCTCTCTGATTAGCAATTATCCGTTATCAATCACACCACTCTCACATCCAAATTTAGAGTACCTGGTATTCCCAAGCGTTCACCCATCTAGGTATTGACCGGGCTTGACGTTGCTTTCCTTCGGTGATCGTACGGGAACGTGATGTGACCGTAAGCCATTATTACTTTAGGACACAGTCTTCAATTTTTATTAGATGAAGCATTGTCAACCAGTGTTAATTTCGTATTTCTTTCATCTTAATTTTACTCGCTTATCATCGCGATTACTGAGGCCGTCATGACGGTAAACTACGTCCGCGTCCTGGGTAAGACGATAAACTACGTCCAACAGCAAGGCCCCTGATCAGGTTTTGAGGAGCATGGAACCACCTCTTAATTGCTGATGTTCTCAGGTTCACCCTGACCAGGGGTGGTAGCACCTGTTAGGGTCCCAACTATGGGCAAATAGTTAACCCCCAAACTGGGTTTAAACACCTTCAATACATTTTTTGAAAAAAAATTATTACCAGCAATACATTTTTGTAAATAATTATTATCAACTATACATTATTATCAGCAATACACTTTTGAAGAAAAATAATATTACCAGCAAGACGTCTTTGTAAAAAAAAAAATATCAGTAATAAATTTTTGAAAAAAATTTACCAGCTATACATTTTTGAAGGAAATATATTACCAGCAATAAAATTGTCGGCATGAAATAACCAATTGAGGTTGATATGCCGTTCAATGCTTTCCTTTTGGCAGTTTAGTTTTATTTTTACGGCATATCAACCTCAATTGGTTATTTCATGCCGACAATGCTTTCCTTTTGGCAGTTTGGTTAGTTGACAATGAATTTGATAAGAGGAAAGCAGTGACAATGAATTTGACGAGAACAAAGCATTGACAATGAATTTGACAAGAGGAAAGTATTGACAATGAATTTAATAAGGAGAAAGCTTTGACAAGGGAAAAAATTTGACAATAAATTTGACAAGAGAAAAGCATTGACAATGAATTTGACAATATTTGAGAATGCTTTTGATATGTGAAACTTTTGATAAAAGAAAAGCATTAACAATAAATTCCAAAAGATAAATGAATTGCCGATGTACATTTTAATACGAGAAAAGTAGTGCCAATGATTTTACAAGAGAGAATAGTGCAAACAGGTGCAAAAACTGACGTTAATGGTCGGCATTAGACCCCCCCCCACACACCAAAAAAAATCTAGGATTTCGAATTATGATGCTACAACAATTTAAAAATATTAATAAATTAAAGTACAAAATTCGATATGCGTATTAAAATGTCCTCTACATCTATTTGGTATTCGGAGAAGACCATGGATATTGAATGTAAACAATGAGGAAGTTTTAAGCAAAATAGAAACAAAAAGGGTGCTTACACTTAGTATCAGAAAGAAACATAACGAGAAAAGAAGTTTTGGAAATGTTGATACTCACAAGACACACTGAAGGCAAGAAGGACAGAGGAAAACGGCGAGTAAGCTACCTAAGGAGTGGCAGAACAGAAAGGGAAAGGAATAATAAAAAGACAATCATCACCCAGAGCTAGAATTGAGAGGAAGTTGTGAAGAGCCACGATCGCAAGGAAGAAAACTATATTAAAACTTTTACCACTCAAAAGTGCATATGTAAAAGAAAAATTGAGAAGTATAAACAATCAATTGCTGATATCCCCTGACAAGTGGACGGAGTGATTCCCGGAGGATCCGTCTACAAATCTCTGGGGTTATATACTACATTTTTTATTATATTTATCATTTATATTTAATTATATTATTTAAACTATATATTTACATATAATTTATATATAAACATTATATATTTGTTGTAACCTAGTGAAGATTACTGAATAGAATAATCAAACGAAGGTTGGTAATGAATGAAAATACTTTGGACAAGGACACCACATATAAGATTCGCCAGCGGCGCGTAGAAGTAGTAGTCAACTGCTAAAAGTGAGTTAAATGAATTCCACAATGAATCTCCAACTGCAGACCAACATACAGTATTTACTATTCTATTTATATGAATGTGGACATACCCAGTATAGTCCGTAGGTATGCTACATCAATATTACATATTATTGATATATATTACAGGAAATAAAATATGATACCTAAGTTGTAAATATTTCCGCATCGGAATTCCAGTGGGCGAAAACGATCTTCGAAATTTAAATGCAGATCCCAAACGCTTATATTTCGAGTAACGGCCATTTTAAAATTAAAGAGATGATATCAAACCAGGTGCGTAGATAATGTTGTAAACTGCCACATCCAAAATTAATCTATTAATAGAAAACAGCGTTCCTGCATTCCTTCCGAGGACAATGTACTGGTGATGAGGGCCGGGTGGGGGGATAAGCTGATGACAGAAGTATTCATTGTTTGAATTCGAAAACTAAACTAATGACGTTCCATCATCGGACTCTGAAGTTTTACCTTTTTGGCGATGAACGGATGTTCTGTCAGGGCCGTCCCGTGCTTTGAGCGCCTATTGGAATTTAAACAACCAAAATCTCAGGTGGAAATTGTGCATACGATCCATCGCTAAAGATACTGGGGAAATAGTTTCTTTTACCATTCAAGTAAGTACCTGATTCTTCCTACTATCCTCTACAAGGACCAGATCCGGTCGAAAATGGAATACTGCTGCCATATATAGACAGGAGCTGCCCGGTTTTTATTTTCCAGCCTCAACAGTCCAACAGAATCTCCCCGCCCTTGAATTATTTTCCACTTTACAACCCTTTTTCCAAAGACGAAACATCGCAAGCTCTATCGCTATTTTCATCGAAAGTGTTCATTCTTTAATTCCACCAGTTCTAATCTTTATGTCCAAGACCCGCCATAGCATGCACAGTGTAGCAAACCACCTTCATTCCCTTCGTATTCCATTGGTGAGATGTAAGTTCCACTCGAGTAGCTTCTTCCCATGAACCGCTGCTTTGTGGAACAGACTCTCAAGGGAATGTTTCCTCGATCACTACAATCTTAACCTGTTTAAGTCTAGAGTTAACCGTTATCTTCCCCACATACCCCTATGAACACTGCCTCTTATTTTGTAACCGTCTACCTAGAACGACTCTTGGGCCTTGAAACAGAGTGAACATCATTGTAAAAAAAAAGAATAGAATGATCTTGAACAAAAAATCAACATCCTTTATTTTGTGATGCCAACGAATACTCGTTGCCACTTTTGTAATGCTCCTTGTAGTAGAGACTTTGTAATCGCAGATACAACTATAGTACGCCGTTGATCAATGCTGGTGTCAGACGCTTTCGAATAGCACTCGAATTAATAATACATGCTCGGTAATACTCGCTCGAATAGTAACCACCGTATAGTGATCCGAATAGAGAAATAGTGTAGGGAATAGAGTAGGGAATAGCGGTCCGTATAGTAAGAGAGGATAGACTAGAAATGGTGATCCGATTAGTAATAGAGGATAGAATAGAAATAACGATTGTTAATCGTCAGCTACTTCCTACATAGATGCGTTTCCTCTATGGTCACATGGTCTATTTAATTTAATAATGGGATCGTCTGTGTTTGCTCACTGGCGTTCGGTGTTCAAACTCAAGTGTCGGCAGCGACATTTATTCCGATATTACACTTTATCAAGTATATCAAGAAATCGGCTTCAAGTAAAACTATTCCAAAATAGAAACTATGAATGGAAATGGAATGAAAGCTGTGAAGGCACATTCCATATTACTTCAAACAAATACATCAATACTGGAAAGATCGATAACAGCAGATTTGAAAAACCTATTTTCCTGAAAGATTGTTTTAAGAGAAAGTTTTTGTATATTTCAACCGACGATCGAAATGGCAGCTCGGTCAGTAAATGCCGAATGTTTCCTTATAAGGAAACGGCTAATATTAGCGTTATCATTAAAGATGAGGGGTATAGATATTATAATTTGATCCTGGCCTGATGGCCATGGAGGGAAGAAAAACCTAAGCCATATTGAAATAGCTACTCGGTCAATGATTACTGAATGTTTCCTCATAGGAAAACAGCTAATGTTATGATGACAATTAACATTTTCGTTTCCCCATTGTATTTTCTGTATATCTGATGCGCTTCCACCAAAATCATCTTTGTTCGACAAATATCTAGAGTAGTAACAGACGAACAAAAAAAGAAACAAATCGACCTTGTCTTTTATTTACATCGATTATTAGATAACATGAGATAGTCCAAAGGTCGATATTCTGTTTTGATTTTTCTCTCATTAATCAGATTAAATTTCCGCCGACTTGTGCTATGGATGAAAAATTGGAAATATAAAAGAAGGCGAACAAAAAATGTCGATCACTTGACGTTGACGTAACGATTGAAAACTCGGAGACAAACGAGATCTCGTTGATCCGCGTTCTGAACGAGACTAAAATTCTGAAATCTATATTAATCAGAAAAAGCAACGTTACTTTTTTTTTATTCTTGAGTTCACAATAGACAAATGTATGTTTATGTGTGTAGAGGTGTAGCTTACAGTGTAATAGAAATAATTCTAGATTTTCACCGATACTAGTGGTTGGAGTTCGAGTCCATGTAAAAGATTCGATATTGAATGCTGATTTTCAAAGCAAGCAGGCTTTACACATAAAATTAGCATAATAGAAGTTTATTATTCTTAATGGCTCTTACAGTCCCCTGGTTTATTTTTCATACACTTTCCAATAGTGGCACATGTTGAGATCGTCCTTCCCAGTCGATAACATCAAGAAGTCACTTTCCCCTTGTGAGATTCGAACTTAGGTTTCATGATAGGAAAGCGAACATTCTAACCACACCTCTCTCTCTCTCTATCTCATATATATATATATATATATATATATGTGTGTGTGTGTGTGTGTGTGTGTGTGTGTATTTACGCAGCAAATTCTCTAGGCATGTCTGAGTGAATAAATTACAAACATTAGGTCTGCTAATTTTTAATAAAATCAATCCATACTCACGAATAACCTTCTGTGTATTGATGTTAAAGGATGAGAGAAATGTGCTATAGCTGTTTAAATTTCTTTTATTTTCATTTCCCAAGTACTTTCGATCTTCTTCCAAGATCATCTTCAGAGATGCAAGTGGTACAAAACTATATGTTGTTTATTCGTATAAGTATTTATACAAAGAAGTGCGTTGTTATTCATTGCCGTAATTTTGTATTTAAAAAATACAAAATTACGGCAATGAATAACAACGCACATCTTTATTTATAAACTCATGTAAAATTTCAGATAGAGTATATCCGTAAAAGGACAATATTAGTAATGACAAAAAGAAAACTTATCTTAGCGGATGAGTTTGGTCCTCTTGGTATTTGCCCTGATAAAGTCCCTTGGGAGATGAAACGCGTCGGCTAAGATAAGCTTTCCTTTATTTCTTTACTAATATTGTACTTTTACGGATGTACTCCATGTGAAATTTTACACACACACACATATATATATATATATATATATATATATATATATATATAAGCGTTAATTAGTAAAACTGATATCATTAAGCCATTATTATCTCCCTCAAAATCTAAAAAATATTTCCTGGCTTTAAATATCCTACAAATGATTGATAAACAGTAAAAGATGAATCAATCCATAAATAAAAAACATAAAAGATAGTAACAAAAATCAACTAGAACTTATTTCTATAATAAACTAATTTCCTATAAATAATAATAATAATTCCCAATATATATGCTGGACTCTCCCGTCGTTTATCGACGTATGAGTGTCAAGCATCTCAGTTCCTAGGAACTGACAGCCCAGACACCAGCACATATGATTTGATTATAGTGGTGAAGGCTTTGCGCAGAACCAACCACACTTTTTGAAGGGCCGAATACAGAGACCTGGTGCACTACGTGCCATAAAGTCCCCAAACGACACTCCGCAGATTTTGAATTCAGAGTTGTCCTTCTCCTAGGCCAGTTGCCATCCAAGGATATAGAACCCAGTCTGTCCTGCCATTTACCCATAGCTGGAGGGAGAAGAATATTCATTCCTTTCCCAAGTGTTTGAATAGATATTCAGTTTATTTATTAATCAGTATATTTATTTATTTTCGTCTACCGGCCTGAATATTCGGAAAATCTTATTAGAGAAATATGTGTGCTCTCCGACGGTTTTTCTGCAAAAGGGGACGCAGGTTCGAACCCTGCCAGGGAGCACATATTTTGCTATAGTAAGATTTCTCGAATATTCAAACCGGTAGACGAAAATAAATAAATATACCCAAATATGGGTATCCACTAAAAATGATGTTTAAGTGACAAAACGCATTCTATATATGGTTTTACGTTTGCTATGTGACTCCGTATGTAATCATGAGAGGGAAATATTTGTTTAATAAATCCTACTTGGGATATAACATTACATTAAAAATCAACTGCAATGCATTCCTATAAGTTCTAATGAATATTTATATTAAAATAATTTGTAAAAAAATTTCCAGAATACTTAATTGTACATGCTTCATTTGAATCTGGCTTGATAAATTTGATATCTACCGCTTTGGAGTTATCGACAGTAAAAGTTCGGATTCATTTGCCTCGCTGGCGGCAGCCATTACTGGCGTTGTTTGCATACATTCGCTGTGGAAAGCTAAGTGCAGAAGAGAACGTAGTTAATGGCCTTGTTTACTGATCAAACTTGTCTCAATTGCTGCGCAAGAGAAATACATTGCGTGCGCAATAATCAAGACAAGTATATATTCTATACATACCTATTCGGCAGCGAATGTATGCAAACAACGCCAGTAATGACTGCCGCGACGCGAATGAATCCAAACTTTTACTGTCGATAAATCCAAAACAGTAGATTTTCTCAAATTTATCAAGCCAGATTCCAATGAAGCTTGTACAATTACACATAAATGTGAGTATTCTGGAAATTTTAATGCGAACTGAGCGTGGGTGTTAAACTAAAAATTAACCATATAAACTATTTCTGCACGTAAGAAAAAAAAAAGTAAAATAAAGAAATGAATATATATTGTGTGGTGGGGAATAAACGACATGTATTTTACGGTTTTCTAACAATCCAATGGAATATGACGTTTTACATACAAAAAAAACGCATTGAAGTCAATACAATGAGTTAGTATTTAATTACTCAAAGACATTGTCAATGAAACTAAGACATGGACACCAGACAGACACATACCTGTGGTCAGAAACAAATGGACGCGCGTAACTCATAATTTCAGGTGACTCCCAACCCAAGATTCAGGAATGTTCCGGGCTATTTCGGTATATTCCGGCTTTCTCCGGGTTATTTCGGTATATTCCGGTGAACTCCGGGTTCAATTCGGTATGTTCCGCTGTCCTCCTGGTTAATCCGCGGTATTCACTGTAAATCCTAAAGCTCTCCCCATTAAAAACCGGATGAACATTATTGAAACAGGCAGAAAACATCAGACTTACCTACAAAAGAAAAAAAAGACATGATAATGATTACAATTTCAAAGAGACTTTGTTTTTTTATCGGTCATAGTTTAAATGCTGGAATGAGCGCAAATCATATAGGAAAATGGATATCATAAACTACAAAGACACATACACACTCACATATATGGCAGCAATCTTTCGTTTATAAGTTTGGGCAAATGAACGACAAATTGGAAAAAATTAGGTATAACGCGTTTCATCCGATTTTTGTTGATGGAATTATAAATGTGTAGGAAGAGGAGGAAGTGATAAAAATGCCAGCGTTGGCTATAATTATGCATCGATAGAAAACGCTGAAGATGTTGGAACGCTGAAATTTAAATTTTATTTATTTATTTTTAGGCGTGTCTGGGCATGGTGGCTGCTAGGTCTGGCAACAGAAATTCTGCGCCATGCCACACAAACAGAAGAATTCAGTCATGGCTGTCAGACACTTTCTGCGACCACATAACCCCTTATATCTGGCCAACCTAACTCCCCAGACTGCAACCCCCTTGATTATTATGCGTGGGGCGCAGTTGAGCGAGAGACCAACAAAACTCCTTGTAACATCAAAGATGAAAAGGCAAGGATCAAAACTTACCAAAATAATCGATATATCACTGATGATGATCTCAGAAAAAGATGGATAGTACTTGGGAAATAAAAGTGATTCTCACTATTCCAGTGCATTTCTAGCCTTATTTAATTGTAATATACGGGAAAATATTCGTGAATATGAAAGGATTATGATCAAAATAAGCAGACATAATGTTTGTAATGTATTCAGACATGCCTAAAAGAGGATTTGCTGTCTAAATACGCAAATATACCAAAATACAGTGTATAAAAGATACTAATATTTAACTGTTTTGACCTTTCTGTTTATTCAAGCGCCCTCTTCATCTCTGAGGAAATTGTACAACATTCACATAAGAAGACTGATATTATATAGCAATTGGTCATTATACGCGTGAAAAAGTTCCGTATAAATTGTTGGGACCGTGAACATTTTGTACGAAATAAATGTGAGCACAATAAACTCTGACATGTGTAGTTTTAATGATTTTACCAAAAACACAAAAATAGACACAACATTCTTAACTAACCGGCGTCGACCAAAAAAAAAAAAAATGAGATAGAAAACAAAGTCTTCGAAAATGTAAATGTGAAACTCTTTTACAAGACTGCAAGTTCTGCAAATACGTGTGATACGTGAAGAGAGTTTTTCACGTGAGACATTTCTGTTTTATTATTTACTTGTCATCTTTCGTAGCCATATCAGTTGTGAAGTGTATCAGGCTACAGGGCAACAAGCCGTGTCGACGATTTCATGCAGAGGTAAGACGCCATTCCAAAATGGAAAGAAATCCACGACCTCTGAGGAAATTAAAGGAAATTGCTATCTTTAATTTTTTTTAAAGCTTCCGTTGATTGTATTCGATGAGAAGAAATAAAAAAAAAAAGAAAGTAATTAAAGAATAAAGGAAAAAGTAAAAAGAAAGAAATGAAAGAAAGGAAACAAGAAAAGAAAGTAGAGATTGAAAGAAAGCAAAGAAAGAAAGAATGAAAAAAGAAAGAAAGTACGAAAGAAATAAAGTAAAGAGAAAACGTGTGAAAAATAAAAGGAAGGAGAAAAAGAAAGTAATTAAAGATTAAAAGAAAAAGTAAAGAGGGAAATGAAAGAAAGCAACGGAAGAAAGAAAGCAACGGAAGAAAGAAAGAAAGAAAGAAAGAAAGAAAGAAAGAAAGAAAGAAAGAAAGAAAGAAAGAAAATGATGGGTGATGACAATGAAAAAAAGGACAAAAGAAAGGAAAGTTAAAAGAAAAGCAGAAAAAAATCAAGCTAACCGGTGATGGAACATGAAAGAAAGAAAGAAAGAAAGGAAGAAAGAAAGAAAGAAAGAGCATACAAAAGAAAGAAAGGAAGAAAGAAAGAGCATATGAAAGGAAGAGTATATAAAAGAAAGAGAATATGGAAGGAAGGAAGGAAGGGAGAAAGAAAGGAAGAGTATATAAAAGAAAGAGAATATGGAAGGAAGGAAGAAAGAAAGGAAGAGTATATAAAAGAAAGAAAAAAGAAAGGGAATATGAAAGAAAAACATATGAAAGAAAGAAAGAAAGAAAGAAAGAAAATGATGGGTGATGACTATGAAAAGAAGGACAAAAGAAAAGAAAGTAAAAAGAAAAGCATAAAAAAATCAAGCTAACCGGTGATGGAACATGAAAGAAAGAAAGAAAGAAGTTAGAATAAACTTTAAATAAATAACGAATATATGTGCATAGAAATATAGCTGGAAAAGAACAAAGTAAGAAAAAAGAAAAAAAACTTGGATTGAATGATCGATTTCTTTTTTACAGCTAATCAATCTTTTGCATGTTAAAGTCAGAAAATATTTTTGGAATGTAAGAATTTTTTAGAGATGATAACGATTTTACAAGTTCTACTAATTAACCCATAGCTGGGGGAGAAGATGTAGGTTCATACCTTTCCCTTTGCGCGTAAGTGAATATAACGAACCTTACTGGAATTAGAATTCGGCTTTTCGCTTTCCAATTCTGAGCCATTATCTGTTAGCCTACCAGCACAACCAAACCTATAACACCGGATATTTCCAAAATGTCACTCATCTAAATGAAGTTGGAATAGACTTAAAATAAATAAAGATGTGCAGAGAAATATCGTTGAGAAGGAAGAGCATGAAAAAAGAAAGAAAGAAAACAGAACTTGAAATAGACTTGAAATAAAGAATATATTTGCAGATAAATATAGCCGAGAAGAAAGAAAGCGTATATGAAAGAAAAAAGAAAGAAAGAGTATACAAAAGAAAGAAAGAAAAAGAATATGAAAGAAAGGGTATATAAAAGAAAGAGAATATGGAAGGAAGGAAGAAAGGTAGAGTATATAAAAGAAAGAAAAAAAGAAAGGAAATATGAAAGAAAGAAAGAACATATGAAAGAAAGAAAGAAAGAGCATATGAAAGAAAGAAAGAGCATATGAAAGAAAGAAAGAAAGAGCATGAGAAAGAAAAAGGAAGAGCATATGAAAGAAAGAAAAAGGGCGAAAGAAAGAAAGAGCATATGAGAGAAAGAGCACAAGAAAGAAAGAAATAAAGAGCATATGAAAGAACGAAAGAGCATATGGAAGAAAGAGCACAAGAAAGAAAGAAAGAAAGAGCATAAGAAAGAAAGAAAGAGCATAAGAAAGAAAGAAAGAAAGAAAGAGCATAAGAAAGAAAGAAAGAGCATAAGAAAGAAAGAAAGAAAGAAAGAAAGAGCATAAGAAAGAAAGAAAAAGCATATGAAAGAAAGAGCACAAGAAAGAATGAAAGAAAGAGTATATAAAAGAAAGAGAATATGGAAGGAAGGAAGAAAGAAAGGAAGAGTATATAAAAGAAAGAAAGAAAGAGCGTATGAAAGAAAGAAAGAAAGAAAGAGCGTATGAAAGAAAGAAAGAAAGAAAGAGCGTATGAAAGAAAGAGCGTATGAAAGAAAGAGCGTATGAAAGAAAGAAAAATATGAAAAAAGAAAGAACATGAGAAAGAAAAAGGAAGAATATATGAAAGAAAGAAAGAGCATATGAATGAAAGAGCACAAGAAAGAAAGAAAGAAAGAGAATATGAAAGAACGAAAGAGCATATGGAAGAAAGAGCACAAGAAAGAAAGAGCATAAGAAAGAAAGAAAGAAAGAGCATAAGAAAGAAAGAAAGAAAGAAAGAGCATAAGAAAGAAAGAAAGAAAGAAAGAGCATAAGAAAGAAAGAAAAAAGAGCACAAGAAAGAGCATAAGAAAGAAAGAAAGAAAGAAAGAAAGAAAGAAAAAGCATATGAAAGAACGAAAGAGCATATGAAAGAAAGAGCACAAGAAAGAAAGAAAGAAAGAAAGAAAGAAAGAAAGAGCATATGAAAGAAAGAGTATATAAAAGAAAGAGAATATGGAAGGAAGGAAGAAAGAAAGGAGGAGTATATAAAAGAAAGAAAAAAAGAAAGGGAATATGAAAGAAAAACATATGAAAGAAAGAAAGAAAGAAAGAGCGTATGAAAGAAAGAAAGACCGTATGAAAGAAAGAAAGAGCATATGAAAGAAAGAAAAATATGAAAAAAGAAAGAACATGAGAAAGAAAAAGGAAGAATATATGAAAGAAAGAAAGAGCATATGAAAGAAAGAAAGAGCACAAGAAAGAAAGAAAGAAAGAGCATATGAAAGAAAGAGCACAAGAAAGAAAGAAAGAAAGAAAGAAAGAGCATATTAAAGAACGAAAGAGCATACGAAAGAAAGAGCATAAGAAAGAAAAAAAAGAAAGAAAGAAAAAGCATATGAAAAAAAGCATATGAAAGAAAAAAAGAAAGAAAGAGCATGAGAAAGAAAGAAAAAAAGGAGTTAAATAAAGAGGATAATAAATAAAACAAGAAAGAAAGAAAATAAGAAAGAAATCACATGACTAACATTTTTTTCAAGTCATGGACTTCTCTTGTGAGTATTACATTTTGTTCATATAGACAAAAGACTCCTGTTTCCAGTGCCTATTTATCATTTTTGTTTCGACAAACAAGAATTAAAATTAACCAAGAAGTTATGAAAATAAACTTGGTCTTCGAACAATACCTCCAACTCTTGCTGCAAAGAGAGACGATACGAATAAAGAAGATATGCTCAATACGCGTTCAGCACATTCAATTATCACGGGTTTTGCTCGCTCGCAGTAATATTCTTTGTTTTCCACACCCGCAAGCTTTGAACGATCTTATAATAACTACATTATTTTAAAATAAACTCAATTGTATTTCCTTTTTACAATGCCAACACATTGTGTCTAAATTTGATAACAAATTCTTTAGCTGGAAAAAGTCTTAATTTTAGAATAATTAGCAAAAATAAAACATGTTTATAAAATGTGAAATGTGTATGCCAAGTGGTTAATTCTTAACGCCTTCTATAGAACAAACAGCCTTCACGCTGATAGGGAATGAGTTAAGTGAATAGCCAAAACTAGAAAGAGGGATGAGACAAGGTTGCGTTGTCTCGCCGGATTTAGTCAATCTATACAGGGTTAGGCAAAAGCCATGCAACATAGGGCTTAATTCACCGAGTTCATCAGACCACACACTTGGATTTTTTTTCTGTGGGGCCATTTGAAATCAGTTTTTTTAACAGACGCGCCCAAGAAATACTGAGTTAAATATAAATGCAGTAAAATGACAGAGGAAACTCTCTGACATGTTAATGAATCACGCAAGGACAGAATTATGTTTTGAAAAAGAAAGAGGACATTTTGAAAAAGAAAGAGGACATTTTGAATAGCATATATAACAATTAAATGACTGGTAAATAAAATTTCCATGTGTATGACGCGCGACATTTGTCTGTGTGCGTGTGTATATATATATATATATATATATACACACACACACGTGTATTAGAATTAATGGATTTTCATTTTTAATCTGATATATTTTTTACTTCAAACATTATTTTTAGTGAATACCTGTATTTGAATAGAACGTTCAGTTTTTTTTTTTATAAACAGTATTTATGACGTCTACCGGCTTATGTATTCGGGAAAGCTTAAAGAAATGTGCCCCCCCCCGAACCTCTGAAGGGACTATTCTGCTTTGGTTGCGAGGTCAAACAAGAGAAAATATATCGAAGACGTCGTTTTGTTTTTACTGAGGAAAAAAAATCAAAAAGAGGGAGAAAAAACGGGAAGATAGAAGAGGGATAATGTTCTCGTGTATTTAATTCGGCTAGTGTGTTTATATATATATATATATATATATATATGCATGTATGTATGTATAAAACAGGGCGAGGCAAACATCACGCACAATAGGGGCTAATTCATCATGTTTTAAATGTCTAATTTCTTTCAATATTTTCTTATTTTGCAGAAACAATTTTGACGAAGTAAGATGGCTGAAAAACTAAAGAAATGTTAAGGAACTTAAAGAATTAAATATAAATGCAGTAAAATGACAGACGAAACTGTCCGACATGTTAATGAATCTTGCAGGCACAGAATTGTGTTTTGAAAAAGAAAGAGGACATTTTGAACAGCATATATAACAATTAATTAACTTGTAAATAAAATTTTCATGTGTAATTATATTTTTAATAGATTATTCTTATGGTGCGCGGCATTTGCCTTAGTGTGTGCGCGCGCGCGTGTGTGTGTGTGTGTGTGTATACACAGAGTGCGATAGATAAATTGTCTAAATTACGCCATAATGAAAATAACACTGACATCTCATTTTCAGATGTATTTATCAAAATTATACAAAAATATCTTGAAATACTAAAGAGTAAATTTATTCAATAAAACCGCCATCGGCTTCAGCCATCACCTCCAAATGATTTCGGAATCTTCTGCAAGTCATACGGGTTAAAGGATAGCCTGAAGAGGTCCTTTTGAGTAGTCACCAAAGTCACCAGACCTCACCCTTGGTTGTTTTTTTTTATCTGTAGGGCCATTTGAAATCGGTTGTTTATCAGACGCGCCCAAGAAATATTGAGGAAATTAAAGAAAGAATTAAATATAAATGCAGTAAAATGACAGAGGAAACTCTTTGACATGTTAACGAATCATGCAAGCACGGAATTGAAATGTGTTTTTCAAAAGAAGGACATTTTGAACAGCATATATAACAATTAACTAGTAAATAAAATTTCCATGTGTAATTATACTTTTAATAAATTATCCCTTTGGTGAGTGACATTTGTCTTGCCGTGTGTGTGTATATATATATATATATATATATATATATATATATATATATATATATATATGTGTGTGTGTGTGTGTAATGGGCACATGGATGAGTGGTTAGTTCATTCACTTTCCAACCATGACACCTTGGTCCTGTTCTCACCATGTTCAATTTGTTAGGAAGGTGATATGTTAATGAATTAGGCAGTCACAGAATTGAAATGTGTTTGGAAAAAGCAGCACATTTTTAACAGCACATAACAATTAAATAAAAATTTGCATGTGTAATTATCTATAATTATCAAAATGTGTGTGTGTGTTCGGATGTTGTTTATGCATTTCCACAGTTTTATCCGATTTCGATGATATTTTTTGTTTGATAATTCTTCAGTGCCGGTTCTGAGTACAAATTGTTGACTGCAATGACTCTCCACTACTTCCTGTCCATTATAACTCTCACAAACGTTTTACTATTTAGTATATGTTCTTGGATATATCTCTTTCATAAACTTTAATAAAAATAGTTTAAATTATTACAATAATATTATTTATTATCATACAGTTCCCTTTTCTGGGTCACCCCTCCCCCATTCAAACTGTTAACCCCGCTCCACTTAGGGATGGGCCTCAGTTGCACCCAAATGTTGTTACTAATATTGATTTTCGGGTGGGCTGACTTTAAATTTAAATTGCTCCAATTGAACGGCAAAAATTCCCAGTAATGAAAGACCCGGTCAAAGACGGGTTAAACTTCAAGTACTATTAATAAATTATATTTATAGTGCACGACTAGTGTACAACGATTCGATTCTTGAGGAACAAGAAAACCTTCAAGGATTTATTATCGGCTGACACAATTTTAACAACATAAGACTACATCCAGCTGCAAGGCCTCTGATCGGGACATTGGAGGTTTTAAGGAGCGCGGAACCATCTCTTAATTGCTATTGTTCCCAGGTTCACCCTAACCCTGGGTGGTAGCGCCTGTTAGGGTCCCAGCAATGAACAAATAGTTAACCCCCAAACAAAACACAAAAAAGTATAAAAATACATTTTATTTTTTTTATTCTCACTGGGTACCCCATACTTTCGGCCTTGTGCCACATTTAGGGTACGCTTGAAAAATTACCATAATTTAGTACGACTGTAAAAAAGCAGAACCGTGTGCACGTGTCAAATTTTATTCCGAGTATTAATGTTAAATTTAATAAGACCGCGCAGGATCACTTTTGTAGAAAAATGCAGATAATTTCAAGCATAAACTTACATTAGAAATATTTGGAAATATATTTCTGTATTTTGCTATGATAATAAAAGACACATGGTGAGTGTATACGTGTTTATGCATATATAAGCTATCGGGGCATATGTGCATATACTGACGGGTGTGTTCACGAATAGATAATGCATATGTTAACACAGATACAAGAGTAGCCGAGTTAAAAGTCCGGTTTCGTTTTTTGCGTTCACTTTCACACAAAAGCTTTTGGAAAAGTCAAGAACCAATCTTTTCTATGCCACCAGCAGCTATGGGTTAAATAGTAAAGTAGATTGTGTTCTTTAGCTTCGGGTGGTAACCGGTTTAATAGAAGGAAAATTTCGAATTACAAATCATGCAGAAGATAAAGAAAAAACACTCTATCTTTCTCAATAATACATTAGAATTTACGGAAAATAAATAGAATTTGTGGAGAGCCATGATCAGCTACGTATTGAAGGGACATGCCATTAAGAACAAAAAACAATATGTTGGTGTAATTCGCATAATTAAATATAAACCTATATAGTCATATTTAAAGATTTTAACATACATACATATATATATACATAATGGGCGGTTACTTATTTTTCGATTACACGCGTCTACTTGGGAGGCTAGCTAATCCCTATTGCTGACGCCTGCTCAGACACATTTGCGTTTAACACCCACAGAAACCACCTGTGGTTGATACTGCAACTCTGCTTAGCATACATTAGATAGAGTTTCTGGGAGACAGTGCATGTTGTTTGAATAACGCCAGTAGACTCAAACCCTAGGCCACGATGTCTTGTGTTTCCTGTGACCGTAACTATGAAGGCTTCCAAACTGTTCCATCTACCCGTTTTCACTGGCAAGGTTTGGGTCAACCTTTTCCAAAGGTGTCATATGCTGGAATCATCCCCACAGACCGATAACCAAGGTGTCCTTTCTGACAATTCGACTACGAGAAGGAAGGAAAGGAAAGGAAAGGAAAGGAAAGGAAAGGAAAGGAAAGGAAAGGAAATGTTGGAGTAATAGATAGCGAGTCGGATTGAGGAATCAGAAAGCTGAGTTCGAATTACAGTTGGATCCATTACATTCACTTACGTGCTAATACCCTTCGGAAAGGTATGAATCCTTTTCTTCTCTACCCAGAGAGTAAAATACCAGGACAGACTTGGGTGGCGACCGACCTAGGAGAAAGTAACTCTGAATTCAAAACTGTATGTAGTCATGACGTAGCAGATACTATACAGCTAAAGAAAGGACATCTTCCCTCCCAGTTATGGGTAAATAGCAGGACAGACTGGATACTATAGCCTTGGGTGGCAACCAGTCTAGGAGAAAGTAACTCTGAATTAAAAACTGTATGTATTCCTGGCGTAGCACATACTATACAGCTAAAAGAAAGGATCGTTTACATTGGTTCGATGGCCCAGATGATGAGATAGATAAATAGACAGGTGAATAGATAGATACTCATTACTCAGCCACTGTAAAAGTCGACTACTGGAAAATTAAAAATAAAATTTTTACATAATCACAAAAAATATTTTTTCTAGTCAAGTACATAGTCTCCATTTTGCTATCTGTCATCGTTACACAAGGTTGCTGGGCGAAGGTTGTGAGGTATTTTGTGACTGAGCGTACAGAGTCAATATTGTCATTTAAATTGATCGATAAAGACCAAACCAAATGAAAATCCGAAGATTCATACATTGTATTCAAGAGAATACAATGGGTGCTGGAGGGTTTCCTATTTCTGCAAGGTCTGTTTTGCAACATGCGTTGACATGGTGGAAAATGAAACCTTTTCGATTTGCCAAAAATCGGCCGTTTTTCATGAAACCAAGTGTCTTCAAATGGCGAAAGGCAGTTGAGATATCAATTTTCAAATTCTTAGGAATCTCTTCCGTCGAAATCTTCGGTTCATTCTCCATGATGGCAAGCAAAGCGTCTTCATCGACGACAGAAGGTTGCCCGAGGCGTGGTTGATCGTTTATTTAAAAATCACCACAACAAAATCTGCTAAAGAACTTTTGACCGTGCTGAGAGATGGATCACGATTCAAATAAACCTTCTGATTTTTTTTGTCATTGTTCCGAAGCTTTATTCTTTCCGAAATTCCTAGAGCATAATATGGCGAAAGCGCAACTTTTCCTCCTCCATATTTAAGGCATTCATTTGTGGACAAAACGGTAACATGCTACAAAGTCTGACTGAACGATGCAAGGTTTCAATGTAGAACACACCAGATATTGCCACTAAAACAAACACTAGTATCAAGTTACGGTTATTTTAAATTAAAAATGAAAATCGGGGACAGATTTTTGCAGTGGTCTGATAGATACATAGATGCATACATACATGCATACATACATAGACACAAGCATACATACATACATACACACACACATACATCGATAGACAAAAAAGAAAAGAAAGTAAAACAGGCAAGTTAGATACATCCACATATATAACAAAACGATTTATCAAGATATTGATAACGAACAGACTGTGATAGATATGTTGACTGTCGCCTAGTTGTCAGCGATGATCGTCAACTGATAATTGTTTGTAGGTCTCATGAGGACGACAATGTCTCTTGAAGCCACTTAGTAACTTGCAATGCTTATTGCAGGCGTATTAAACTAAGTTGCAAATTCTACATAGAAATACACATAGATAAATACCTACAAATAAACAGGCTTCGATCATAAAAAAAGATCGGAACAGATGGACATAGATAGGTAACTATGAGTGTTTATCAGCGCACTTACGCCGCAAGTGAATGCAACACAAGGTCAAATAGGTAAGTAGGTAATTACCCTGGCCCTCCCCACTGAGACGACATGTGACACAATGTCGTGTTTACTGTGAGGGTACACCCGGGCCAAGGACAAAAATTACCCAGCTGACACAACCGTCGGTTGCGCCGTCCTCGGCATGACTTTAGTGCAATGTGGTAGTAGTTGGGGTGAAGCCTCGAGCAGCTGCTCCCTGGGACCGGGCAACTCCCAATATTTATTTTCCTCAGCTGCGTCTCTGTCGCAGACAGAGACACAACTGAGTCGCACCCTGCCAGACGACAAATAAGTAAGTATGAACAAATTCAGATAAATATCTATTCATATTTATCTCGGTCAGTTAAAGAGGTCGGGTAGGTTGATTTTACATGTAAGCACTTAATTAGTTAATTAAGGTCGATTTTTTGTATAGGGCACCTAATGGGGATTGAACCCACCAAGAATATTCATCAAGACTAGCCCCGCTATGTTTTTTTAACCTAGGGAATGTTACTGAATAGAATAATCACACGAAATTTGGCAATGAACTATAATACTTAGGACATGAACAACACATATTTGCCAGCGGCACGTAGAAGAAGTAGTCAACTGCTAGAAGTGAGTCAAGTGAATTCAACAATGAATCTCCAACTGCAGACAATATCTAGCAACCGCTACACGCGGTCAGTTGTGGAACAAGGCCGAATTTAATCTCGTGCAACCCGAGCCCGTAGGCTCAGCCAAAAATTCCACGTAGAACCTGTATAAAACGGGGGGTAGCTGTTTCCCGAGACGAGACTCTGCCCTTCGATGTAGCCTTGCCTCGGGATCCTATCTGCCGGGAGGTAAAGAGTTTGACCAGCACAGCTGAAGACGAATCTCCAACTGCAGACTGGCCAACGGTATCTACCAACTGTCCCACGCGGTCAGATGTGGCACAAGGCCGAATTTAATCTTGGGTACCCCAAGCCCGTAGGTTCAGCAAAAATTCTCCATAGACCCAGTATAAAACGGGATCGGGTAGGTGTTTCCCGATACGAGGAACCGCCCTTCGACATAGCCTTGTCTCGGGATCCTCTCTGCCCGGAGGCAGTGAGTCTGACCAGCACAGCTGAAGACGAATCTACAACTGCAGACTGGCTGACCAACTCATGCAGTATTCACTACTGCATTTAGGGGAATGTGGGTATACCCATTATCGTCCGTAGGTATGCTACAACACTATCCATTACCCCACGCTACTAATAGATATGAAGAGATTGAATCAGGTCAGTGGCTCTCAAACTTATTTTTCTTTTAGCCACATTTTCGGAATGAAAATTTGCTCACGCCTCAAAATAAAAAAAAAAGAGAGAAAATTAAAATAACCGTGGATTTGAAAGCAGAACATTATCATTGATAACTCTCTCCTTCAATTTGTAGACAATAGTTACTATTTTCTTAATACTTGATATATAATGCGAAAATATCACAGTGATAAAATCAGTCAACAATTATTTAACTATTTATACTGGGACGCATGCAAGTATTAGGTTGGTGCAAAAATAATGTCGTTTTCTCACATATGTTACTATGTGAGAAAACGACATTATTTTTGCACCAACCTAATAATCCATAATAATATTTTAAGTTTTGAAATCATATTTATTTTTGGCATATGAATTTTTTAAAAACTGCTTCTAAAATTTTGGATTGTCTTTCAATCATTCCGCCTCACCTGCTATCCTCTTCCGCAGTAGCTATGAGTTTGGGAACCAGTGAGTTAGATAGATAGATAGATAGATAGATAGATAGATAGATAGATAGATATGAACATATTGAAATAGATGTGAACACATCCAAATGAGACGTTCCATTATTTAGGTTTAATAAATATACATGCTGGTAATTCGTATGTATAAGTCAATTCACATTTATGTACACACCCATACATGAATGTGTGAGAATATTGGCAATAAGACAGATGAGAAAGATTTGATTTATAAATATTCATACCTCCAAGGCAGAACTTTATTTATATATATATATATATATATATATATATATATATATATATATATATATATATATATATATATATAAAATGACAAAGGAAATAATAAAGAAAATATTCATACAAGTGTGGAAGAGAAAAGATTGAATGAGAAAGCACGTGAAAAGAACAGGAATGTGGGAGGAAAAAAGGGAGTGTGGGGGGGGGGGGGAAGAAGTAAAAGTTTTCTCATACCCAACACAAAATGGCAACAAAAAAAAGGCAATAAAAAAAATGAAACAAATTAGCCGCTAAACTCCTTGCAACTCTATTACAATCTGTTGGTCACGTTTGCCGAGTAAGCGCCAAACGGCAGGGGGGGGAGTTGTGGGTGGCTTCAAATAATAAATTGCGTCTCGAGGCAAAATCAGTGGGCAGAAATAATTCCATATCGATTTTTTCTCACCGAACCGTCTTGTCCGCGGAGTCGGCCTCGCATGTGTTTGGGGTAAAAGGCCGCCCATTCCATCTGGTTGCTTTTACTGTGGAGTATCGGAATTTACGGCATCTCGTTCTGTTGTAATTTTGGTTTTGGAATCGAAATTATAAAACATGATAAAGAAGCAGTTGCATTAGAATAAGAAGAGTTTTCACTGAAAAATAAAGAAGGACATACAAATGATGAAGAAAAAGAGGAAGAATGATATACAGAAGATGAAGAAGAGGGCATACAGATGATGAAGAAGGACAAACTGATGATGAAGAAGAAGAAAAGGAAGACGGACATACAGATGATGAAGAATAGGAAGAAAGCCATACAGATGAACTAATAGAAAAAGAGGAAGAAGGGTATACAGATGATGAAGAAGAAGGACATACAGATGGAGAAAAAGAGGAAGAATGCCATACATATGATGAAGGAGAAGAAGGACATACAAATGATGACGAAAAGGAAGAATTACATATATAGATGATGAAGAAGAAGAACAAGAAGGACATACAAATGATGAAGAAGAAGAAGAGGAAGATGAATACTGACTGAAGAAAAGAAAGAAAAGACAAAGGAAAGCATGATTGGGTGGCAATGGTTATAGAATGGCAATTGTGCAAATTATTGGAAAGAAAAAGAATCAGCAGAAACCATAGATTGTCTCAGTGTCTTCTCCCAAATTCTTCGGGATTTCGACATCCAGACCGACCACTCAATTAACGCAAGAAGAATGCAATTAATAACCGTGAAAAAAAATGAAAAAAAAACACGAGAGAATTACTATTTTTCGAAGTTTTTTTTTTTTAATCATATCACCACATGCAAGGCAGTAAAGCCACAAAGACACAATGGGGTTTACTGAATGTGGAAGAACAAGAAAAAAAAAAGAGAAATTAGGGAGTGAGGAGACGAATTAAGACAGATTCGTAGCGATCGACATTGCACTTAAATTTTTGGAGATTAAATTTAGCTGGAAAGCATGGAACCAGAAGAGAGTTCCACAAGCGAGAAGTGCGACAGAAGAAACTATCAGCATAGAACTTACAGTTACATCTAGCCAATTTAATAGTGAATTGATGAGATCATGCCGCCAATCTAGTACTGCGCTTATATTTATATAGTCTAGGTAAAAACAAAGCAAAGAGTTCATCCGAAAAATTACAAAGCAAAGAGTTCATCCGAAAAATTACCATGAAAGTATTTACAGAAAAGACACAGAGCCAACCTTACGGCAGTGGAAACGTGACTGAGACCGAGACGCCGGGCCAGGGCTTATACGTTATGATAACACCCAGCAAGCAAGGCCGACCCGCCGGATCTGCGAAGACAAGAGAACACGGCGCATTCATAGTCTTTCTCATTAGCCAGGAAACAACTCACTAGCGTCCATCAAAACATACTGAATAGAGAACAAACATCTTAGAATGTATTTACAGTTGTTAGTTGAAAACCGGGTTCCCTGTATAGAATATACATCCACACCGAGGCGCTGAAGATCGCGAGTGGGATTCGCCCTGCGAGTCTCTGACTCCAGGCCGCGGCCATTTATACTAACCAAACAGAGAGACATGATCAGTAAGATTAGGGTTAGGAATCTGCATTAAACATGGCCGGGGTACGGGCAACGACGGTCTGTAGCATTGAGCCTTAGCCCATCTCACTTTTGATAGTCCCATCAAGAGACATGTCATCTATGTCTCAGGGAAAAGTTAATTTCGGAGCCCTATACAGTGAGGGGATGAACAAAAAAAAGAGAGCCTCCTAGAACAAAACTTATTTAATTTCTTCTACATTTTCGTCGTCAAAAAAGGCTAAGGGTGGGAATGCCCCGAAGGCGTCATTTACTTCTTGAACCATGAACCTTATTTGTTAGGCTCCTTGGCCCGATCTAAGATCACAGTTAATAAATACTCTTTTAATGTTCGGGAAATTTTGCGGTGTGTCAATGTCTTTAGAATTTACTTCCTTAAAATTTAATAGATATTTTAAATCCTTAATGTTACGGGTATTGGTTAAGACCTTTTCAAACTGCTCCCTCGATACATGGCACACATCTTCCCCTAAATTGTATATGGGTTTGGATTTCTTTCTTTTTTTCATTTGTCACCCACAACACCCCCTGTCGTTTAGCGCTTACTCGTCAATTCAGCTTTCCTCCAATCAGATTCGTCCGCGGGCAATCGGCCCTTATCAGAATGGGATAATCCAAAATCAAGGCTTCCCCAATCCATAAATGGAACCGACGAGCCCGCAGACGAGTTTGGCGCATAGAATGATCAGCAACGGCTAAGGTCTTTATTGTAAAAAAACAAAAAAACTAATCGCAACAAAATGTATGCGTCTCATGTCTGTCAACTTTGTACCAGAAAGTTTAAAAGTTTGTTCAGATGAAAGAGCCCTATTTGCTTAAAGCACAACGAAACATCACAGTGACATCTTGATCAGAATCGACAACAATACAGCAGCCATACACACACACACATGTATGTATGTATATATATATATATATATATATATATATATATATGATGGACTCTGCCGTCGAGTTTGATGTATGAGGTTCCGACGACCACGACCTAATTATCTGCATGCCTATACCGGGCCGGATTTTTGAGGCCGGCTCGAGAATTGCGCAAAAGACCACAAACAGTACTGGAGAATGTATTGTATGCAATTGCAGCAGGAACACTGTTAGATGTCTTATTTTGCTTTCGTGTTTCACGCAGTCGACTGATGCTTACTTCTTGATGATGCATTATTCCTGAAAGGCAGCTAGAACGAAGCTCCGATCTCTTCATAGTTACCTCTTCAAAGTTCTTGAATTCAATGTTGACGCAAGAAAGATTGCTTTTCAGTTTATCTTTTACCTGAGTAAAGGTCTACAAACATTTCTATGACCACTATGGGGTTCACTGTAGAAAAGAACTTTTGGTATGCGATCATCATTCACCCTTGCCACGTGGCCAGCCCAACGCAGTTGTGATTGCGCTATGAAGCTCTAGATGGTACCAATCTTGCATTTCTAATATATATATATATATATATATATATATATATATATATATGGTAGAAATATAGTCATTCTACCGTTACTTATAATAAGAAAGTAAAGAATTAACCAGAACCGTTTCAATAAATTTCCGGATTGTTGATTAATTGTTTTAGCTTAATTGTTATTGCAAGTAACTGTATAGTGACTTTATTGCCACCCTGTGTGTGTGTGTGTGTGTGTGTGTGTGTGTGTATATATATATATATATATATATATGTATGTATGCATGTATGTATGTCTTTTTGTGTGTGTGTGTGTGCTTATGCCCATATTACGTTTAAAGTTTTATTAAGTTTTCGTACGATCTCCAGAGTTAAGCAACGTCGAGCGTTGTCAGTGCCTAGATGGGTGACTGCTTAAGGATACCAGGTGCTGTAAGCTTTGATGTGCTGATAGTGTAATAGATAACGGTTTCGAATTGGAGCCGGTTCCAATTCTAGTCAAGTTGATAATATTCACTACGCGAAAATGGGTTTGGGAATCCACCTCTTCTCCTCCCAACTATGGGTTAATTAGTAGAACTTGCAGTTTTGAGACTTTGGTGCCATATGATTGGAACCTAGAAACTGATCGATAAAAGTCGTTTATTTTGTGGCCGCGTGTAGTAGAAGTTGTTAAGCTGATCTCGCAGGCCATTATTACTGTAGTAAAATAGAGATACAGACGGAGCTGTACTAGTAACTGTACCCGCACCTGTTGGTCAAAGAGACGACGTTTAATGTGCTGTGTCTGGAACAAAGAAAGCAAATGACTGCTCTGTCAGAACAAAGTCGCTGCGACCACCAGGAAATCTGGGTATGAAGAAAGTATCTATCAGCTCGAAATAGTCGAACTGAGCTGTGTCAGCTATGCAAATGATATCTTTTGCGAGCCAACCGAGGAGTAGAAGTGAGTTTTTCCCGTCGAGAAGATGTAGTATATGTTCCACGCTGGGGGAATTCTCTCATCCCTTGCTTTCCCTGCACCGTTGCGTGACATCTGTTATGTAGCGGTGGTATGACCAGCTATGAATAGCTTAGATTAGCCTTGACCAGCTAAGATCCAGCTTAGACTAGCGGAACGAGTGGAAACACTCGGGTCCACACTTTAAAAACCGACCTGTGTCACAACCTGACTCAGTGGGATGTCAAGGTAAATCTCGGGCAGAACGCCGTTCTGAACGGATGTCTGGATTGCCGGGCAGTACTGAGGATCCCTGTCCGTGTTAAAATAGAAGTGTTATCCAGCGTCGCCAGAAATTCATTCGCTCTTGCATGATTGTTTTCCCAGTGTCGTGGCTACATTTGTCGCTTATGTATGGTATTCCTGTATGGAAGTCTTGTTTGTTGGTTGATTTTGTTTAGCGGCATACCAACACTTCTTTGGTTATTTTATGCCGAAATCTAAATATATTTTGAACGCAATTTCATGCCTTCAATTACAGATAGAATGAATTATTGGTAATTTTACTTTGAAAAAGTATTTTTATACTTTCATAGTGTTTTTTATTTTTATTTATTTATTTTTTTTTTAATGTTCACATTTGCCTATGGCCGGGAGCCTAACAAGTGCTACCACTCCGGGTTGGGGTGGACCTGGGTATAACTGCAATAAAGAGTTGGTTCCACACTCCTCAAAACGTCTAATTTCCTGATCCGAATCCTGGCGGGTGTAGTTTATCGTTATAACCGGGACCAGGAAGTTTTGTTCGTGCCCTGCTAGTCTTGATCCAGTGTTCGATTCCTTTAGTTTTGGTGCTGCTAATTTTTCCGTCCCCTTCTAAGTTGTAACATGCCTGTTGGTTAGCAGATACCCAAGAAGTAAGAATAAAATCTACTAATTACTGAAGTAAGAATTCCATACGCAGTAGACACATCATACTTGTGGTCTTGAGACAAACTAAGCTAGGGTTTCCAAATACCACATTAATTTATCAATATACCATGTGGTTACTTATTGCTCCTGCCCCCAAAGGCATACCCACCTAGCCACTGACCTGCTCCTTTCACTTCAAAGAGTGAATGTGTTTCAATTTTGGCAAGAGATCCGGCTGCACACTTTACTAAACACAGATGCCACTTCCATTTATCCTGCTTCATATTTCCAGCACGACTTCCGACAAAGCAAATATCAAATCAATAGCAAATCGATAGCAGATCATGCGCTGCGATGACCCCGATCAATATTTCCTCCGTATGGTTCCTACACTTAACCGCAAATTTACATCTGGGCCAATATGGCGGCCAGACATTGGCTAAGCACCATCGTCTACGGACAGTTCCCG
>OZ010613.1:43427038-43432038 GCA_963932145.1 Acanthosepion lycidas
TAAAGCACACTTTTTTCTTTTTATGTGTCATCTCCTTTCAAGACGTAGGTGATCATGGCTCTCCACCTCCTTCTATCCCTTGCAGCTCTCAACAAGTTTCTTCCTTCTGCTTCCTCCCCCAGACTACGTTCTGTCATGCACATGCTCAAGCTCATCAGGTATGTTACGCCCTGTTTTTCCTTGTTTATCGTTCCCTCTATTCGACCCGTGAGTATCAGATTCTCCAGGCCCTCCTTCCTCATTACTGATATCTATAGGTAGTAATTACCTATAAGTATCTGTAAGTCAACGGACTACAGAAACCAGCTGGAATCTGTTCCAGCTGTGCTGTCGAAACTCTCTACCTTCGGGCAGAGAGGAACCCAGACGAGACTATGCCGAAGGGCAGAGTCTTGTCCGGGGAGGTAGACAGACCTGATCCCATTTATGCGGGGTTTACGGGAATTTTTGTCCGAGCCTACGGGCTCGGATTTCCCCACATTAAACTCGGCCTTGTGCCACATCCTACCCCGTGGGAGGTTGGTAAATATTACCAGCTGGAATCTGTTCCAGCAGTGCTGTCGAACTCTCTGCCTGGAGGCAGAGAGGATCCTCAGACGAGGCTATATCGAAGGAGAGAATCTTGTCAGCGATACCCGGCCGCGTTTTATACGGGGACTACGGGGAATTTTTGGCCGATTCTACTGGCTCGGATTACCCCATGTTAAACTCAGCCTTGTGTCACATCGTACCTCGTGGGGAGGCTGGTAAATATTGACTAGTTGGGATCTGTTGAGTACAACTCAGACTTACGCGGGTACTACCAACCTTCCAATAGTCGCACTCACTACTGGATTGACTTACAACAACCGTGTGTATAACTGTTACCTTTATTCTTATTGTACTGGTTTTGTACAATAAACCATTACTTATTTTATCCACCTTGTTTTTCAAGTATATATTCCTATTAACACGGCATATAACAGTACGCAAATGTTGATTGTTTATATTTAAGTCTATAAGCATTTAGTTCGTTTCAGGATAGGTGAATTTAGGCTTATTTTAGCATTTCGGAACTGATTGAGTGGTTAATTTGTTTTTGTTTTTTATGGCTTATCGACCCTTTGTGGCTTATTTAAAGAATTGTAAGAATAGTTAATTTTTTCAAGTGAATATTGCGTTAACATTTTTTTGCAGATAATGATTTTTCCTATTTAACCCATAGATGGGGCGAAAAATGAATTCACAGCTTTCCCAACGGTATTTGCGCGTAAGGAAATGTAACGGAATAACATGTCATCCCCATGAGTGACTACACTATAGGTAGAAACTACTTATAAGTATCTGTAAGTCAACGGACTACAGATACTTGCTGGGATCTTTTCCAGCTGTGCTGTCGAACTCTTTGCCTTCGGGAAGAAAGGAACCCGGACGAGATTCTGCCCAGCCTTATGCGGGTTCTACGGGGAAATTTTGGCCGAGCCTACGGGCTCGAATGTCCCGCGTTAAACTCGGACTTGTGCCACATCTACCTTGTGGGCGGGGGGATAGTAAATATTGACTCGCTGGGATCTGTTGAGTACGACTCAGACTTACGCGAGAACAACCAACCTTCCAATAGTAGCACTCACTACTGGATTGACTTGCGACAACCTTGTGCATAACTGTTACCTTTATTAGTATGGGAATATAACAATAGGGTGGCCACTGGAAAACTGAAAGGTTTGAAAAAGTCATAAGTAGTTCGTTTTCAATCTTTTTATTTTCTTTTTGTTGTTTGTCGGTAATAGAGCATCCCTTGGAGATTAAAATGGCTACGTACGATGTCCAGTAACGATTAAAACTCATTGTTTTTCCATTCCAATGAAAGAGCAATTATTCAAACTCAGAAAAAATATCGGCAACATTTTAATGTCACAATATCACCTAGCGATAACAGGATTCGTAACCAAATCGCCCGGTTTGAAAGAACTGGATCAGTCGGTGATCTTCCGGGAAGAGGTCCTAAGCGCAGTGTGCCGACTAAGTGCACTCAGCGGACTTATTCAACCTATAGAGCGAGACAATTCTGAGAGAATTACATGCTCTACCGGGATTCAGTATAGGCGGCCACAGTCTTAACATTAGATACGCAGATGAGACTGTTGATAGAAGACACGGAAAGAAAGCAACAAAAGCCCCTACAGAAAGTATTGAAGGAAAGTGAGAAGAAAGAACTAAACATCAATTGCAAGAAGACAGAATGCATGGTTGTTAGCAAAAGGGTGAGTCCAAAATGCAAATTACAAATCGGAGATACCAAAATCAATCAAGCACAAAAAATAAATATCTGGAAAGTGTTCTAACAGAGGAGGGAAAATGCGAAAATGCGACACTGAAATCCTAAGACCAACTGGAATAGTCAAAGAGGCCTTCCAAAAGCTAAGCAATGTATTAAGAGATAGAAAAAACTTCGTTAGAAACAAAGAAAAGAATACTAAGCTGTTACGTGATATCTGTCCCCTTGTATGGCAGTAAATACTTTTCTCAAAGATGATAAAGAAACTTAAAGCAACAGAAATGTGGTTCTACAGAAAGATGCTGAGGAGACCATGGACCGAACATGTGAGCAATTACGAGGTTTTAGAGAGAATGGAAACAAAAAGGAAAATTATCATCAGGAAGGGACGGTTGAAAGTTATGGAGCACATAATGAGGAAGGAGGACTCGGAAAATCTGTTACTCATAGGACGGATTACGGGCAAGATGGATAGAGGAAAACAACGAATAACATACTTGACGATCTTGAGAAAAGGATTTAGAAATAACGAAATATCAACATTTATTTAGAATTGCAAGGGACAGAAAATTGTGGAGAGCCACGATTGCCTTTGTCCTGAGGGACACGACACGACACATAAAGAAAGAGATAAAGACTCCTCGTAGACGAAAATAAATGTGTCTAGCTCTCTCAACTAACGCAACAGGGTCTAATCCTGACCCTGATCCTCTTGACACAGGAGCGAAAGCCACTCAATCAGTAATACCGTAAATCATTAGGATCGTAGGGTCACAGCACATGTACTGTAACAACAGCAACATTAGTACATCTAGGGCAAGATAGATATAACCCATCCCTCATCAGGCCAGTTTTGAATACAGAATTTCCTTCTCCAAGATTGGTTGCCATCTCAAAGTAAGAGTGTCCAGTCTGCCTTACTATATACTGTATATGCTGGCGTATAAGACGACTTCCAAAATTTCAAGTTAAAATATAGGTTTCGGGTTATATTCGCTGTATAAGACAACGATCACGAAAAAACATCGTATTTTAAGATGTATTGAATTTATTAAATAAATTCAGTAAGCATTTATTTTATTTTCACTCAAATTCTAATGGAAAAACGGAGGGGATATATTGTCAATTAACTACCACTATCTACAATACCCCATGAGTGGGTGTTATGTTTTTGGTAGACTATTACGGTAGCCTGAATGACATTTCCCCGTTAACTATCACTGTTCTTAAATACGATCTGTAAACGGCTTGTTGAGACACACATCCAGTGGTGTTTTTGTTCAACATCATAGAAAAAAGTGCCATGCTAACAGCTTACCATAATGCACCTGATTTATGGGTCACATTTTATATCGGGAGTATAAGACGACCACGTGCGATCATCGAAGTTAAGCAACGTCGAACCTGGTCAGTACATAGGTGGATAACCGCTTGGGAATACCGGCTGTTGTAAGCTTGACTGTGCGGGTGGTGTAATGGATAATGGCTCAGAATTGGAAATTAGAGAGCCAAGTTCCAAATCCAGTTGGTTTCGTTATATTCACTTACGCAAAAATAATTTTTGGAAAGGCATGAACTCACCTCTTCACCGCCCAGCCATAAGTTAATTATATAAGACGTGCATCATCAAATCATTATCATCCCTCAAAAATTCTGACTTACTGGCTTTAAATAACCTGTAAAAGGTTGATAAACCGTAAAAAAGCAAATCAATCAATCAACCGGTGTTCCCAGGCGGAATTACAGGCTCGATGCTGCTTACACAAGAACATGCGTTTTCAGTGCGAGTTGACCGTAAACCGAGAGCTGTGTGCGTGCAATATATCGTTTCTGAAAAAAAGAAATCTATATAAAATCGGAATCTGATGATTTCCTCTTCATCAATAATTGATGAGAGGAGAGATAATAACCGATATATTTTGCGTGAGAAAAGAGATTCAAACTTTTGATCACCCGCTCTTCTCCGGCCAGTAATTGTCGGCCATTTTGTCTTGTAAATTGGCGCTTAGGCGACCACAGTGTTTACAAAGAGAAGGACTGTTGAATATTTCATGCGCAATCAGCGGAAATCTGTTAAGAATAATAGAAGCAAACGAATGCAAATGGGTTCAGCTACTTTGAACATTTACAGGAATGGGATGTCTATGGCTTTATGGAACTTATTTGTTCCAGAGTACAGTCACTAGTACTTATGAACCCAAGAAGAATTATCCTATTAGAGTTCTGTGTGTTCCTGAGCGCGTACGTTACGTCAATACCTCATAAGTAATAGACTAATCCATTTTGAAGGGTAGGAAAAACGGAAAATACATATCAGAGACGTTACTTGGTTTCAGTGAGAAAAAGAAAAAGATAGGCGATAACGGGCTCGTATGTTTAATGTCTGCTTCAGTGAAATGAAAACGTTGTCAGTTTTAAATCTTTTGCTTTGTACCCTCTGAATTCATTAAATAATTACCTGCATATCCATTGTGAACACAATAAGGATTATTCTATTCTACTCGTGTGTGTTCCTTAGCGCATACGTTACGCCAATACCTCATAAATAATAATCTAATCCATTTTGATCGGGAGAAAAACGGAAAATGCATATCGGAGATGGTTCTTGGTTTCACTGAGATAAAGAAAGAAAGGGAAGATAGAGGAAGCGATAACAGTACTGTGTGTTTAACGTCTGCTTCTGTGAAATGGAAACATTTTCAGTTTTGAATCTTTTGCTTTATACCACCTTAGTTCTTGAAAT
>OZ010613.1:43441718-43444218 GCA_963932145.1 Acanthosepion lycidas
CAATGATTCTTATTCGATCACCGAAATTAAATTGCGTTAATTCAAATCAGTTTCTAGATGGGGAACAGTTTGGCTTATTTTCTATTTAAAGGAACATTTCTTTTTTCTTTTAGTGGAAAGTTAACAATTTTTTTTTTTTATATTTTTACGCAGATAACAATGATTTTTTTCTTTTCAGATATAAATCCTGCTATTCAACCCATACCTGGGAGTAGAAAAGATGAATTCGTACCTTCCCAATTTATTTTCGCGTAAGTGAATGTAACAAACTCAACTGGAATACGAACTTTTCGATTTCTTATTCCGAGCTGCTATCCGTGATACCAGACGCACATCCCAACAGTCAGGTACAAAACAAGTTCATTAGGAACTGTTACTGCACTTAAAGGGCGTGTCATAACGTACGCATGTCATTAACCGGTTTGAAAAGACACATGCACTGCCATGCTTAACGCTAGAACCCAACTACATAGAACACATAGCAGAATAAAAGTCGTAATTAGACACAGAACATAAAGTCCTATAAACCTAAATTGTGATCATCCTTCTGTTTCAAAGGAGTGGTTGGAAATCTAACAGTAAAGATAATTAGCCTTTACTGTTAGATTTCTGTAGTTGTATTACGTTGGTGCAAAAATAATGTCGTTTTCTCACATAGTAACATATGTGAGAAAACGACATTATTTTTGCACCAACCTAATTTTCTTTTTTTTTTTTTTTAGCCGCCATGCTTTTTTTTTTTGTCCTCAATTTACTCTCTGATGAGAAATGGTCGATAAACCGATTGTTTTTAATACTTATAATTCCGCTATTACTAATTTGCGGTAATATATTTTTTCGTTACTCATCTTTTATGTTATGAATGTTCTTTTAATATTAGGTTGGTGCAAAAATAATGACGTAATAATGTCGTTTTTTGACGTTAAAAAATACGTCAAAAAACGACATTATTACGTCATTATTTTTGCACCAACCTAATATGTTTCTTCTTATTCTATACACCATCGAATGTATATATACAGGGTCCGATGAATAAGTTCTCGTCTGAATGAAAACAAACAGACATCTCATTTTAACGAATATGCAAGGTGCGATGGATAAATTGTCGTCTAAATGAGGCAGAAATGAAAATAACATCTCATCTCATCAGATCTATTTATCAAAATTACGCAAAAAAATATCTTGAAATAGTAAAGAGTAATAAAATCGCCATTGACTTCAACCACATCCTCCAGCTGATTTCGGAATCTCCTGCATCTCTTCTGGACGGTCTCCTTGCTTAACTGGTGAATGCTGCCATAATCCTTGCCTTCAGTTCTTCTTTGATCGAGTTTTGCTGGACTCTCGCTCAACTGCGCCCCACACATAATAATCAAGGGGGTTGCAATCTGAAGAGTTAGGTTGGCCAGATGTAAGGGGTTATGTGGTGGCAGAAATTGTCTGACAGCCATGTTGGAATAAGTATGACGGCAAAGATGAGGACAATAGTCCGAATAATGTAAATATTGTACATAATACCTCATCTCAGAAATATAGACAGACCCTGAAGGGCCGAAATGTTGTAATAAATATGGCGACAAAGATGAGGACAATAGTCCGAATAATGTAAATATTGTACATAATACCTCATCTCAGAAATATAGACAGACCCTGAAGGGCCAAAATGTTGTAATAAATATGGCGACAAAGATGAGGACAATAGTCCGAATAATGTAAATATTGTACATAATACCTCATCTCAGAAATATAGACAGTCTATAAAGTCATATTGATCCCAAATATATCATAACGGACAGATTCCTAAAACTGATCAAGACAACACCATTTCTTCTCACACTTTCATCAGTATTTCTTCCGTACAATTGTTAAAGTGCATGGGATCGACTTTATCACCAACAATAAATATTTAAACTCAGTAAGGAACTCCAAGTGTTGAAACTATGATACAAAAAACACAACTGCGATCGGTTGTCCCATCTTGCATTCATTTCCATTCATTTTTTTCTAAGACAATAGTTGTTTTTTTTATATAACTACAATGTCTCTTCGGCATACAGTCGATCATTAACGTACACATCTTCCTTTTCTTTATTATCTGTTAATTGCCATGTCTTTTTCGGGAAGATTAGTGGAGTGATTCCCCGATGCCTTCTCTATGGTCTTGAATTTAGATCTAACCATCTGGCTGACATCCAAGGTCAAGAGTGACTAGTCTACTCTGTTGTTTAGTCTCGAGCTAAGGAGGGGGAATCAGTGCGAAAGTGAACGCAACAGACTCGGTCGGGAATTGAACTCGGCTTGACGAGTTCATTTTCCGCGACGATAACTGTTATGCAGACACGCAAAACAGAGGCGCTCACAGTAATAAATATCTCGCAAATGATAGTTTTATACTTTGATAAAAACTCACTTGCCCTTTCTCTGTGTTCAACACACACACACACAATATTACTGCTAACTTTCTGTTTCAATAAGTGTGTGTGTGTGTGTGTGTGCTAAA
>OZ010613.1:43449218-43456718 GCA_963932145.1 Acanthosepion lycidas
ACGCCCTATCTTTTCCGTAAAGAACTGATCGTCAAAAAACTAGCATGATACACGAGTATATACAGTAAATCGGGGGATGTGCGAGTGCATTAACGATTATCGATTTGATAAAAGAAACCGGCGAGCAGGGTTCAAATTCCGGACTAATCTGTTGCGTTAAATTTCGCACAAATATATATGGGAAAAGCATGAATCCATCTTATCAACTCTGTATGGGTTATTTAAAGCCGAAACATATTTCGAAGTGTAAGAGGTTGCTTACAGTAACTGGTGTTACCAAATGGTCCTCCATCTATATCCAGTAGCCGGTGTTGCCCTGAGGCCTTCCATTTATGTCCAGTAGCCGGTGTTGCTAAGAGGTCCTCCATGTCCAGTAGTCGGTATTGACAAGGTGTCCTCCATCTCTGTCCAGTAGCCGATGTTGCCAAGCGGTCCTCCATCTATGTCCAGTAGCCGGTGTTGCCAAGCGGTCCTCCATCTATGTCCAGTAGCCGGTGTTGCCAAGAGGTCCTCCATCTATGTCCAGTAGCCGGTGTTGCTAAGAGGTTCTCCATCTATGTCCAGTAGCCGGTGTTGCCAAGCGGTCCTCCATCTATGTCCAGTAGCCGGTGTTGCCAAGCGTTCCTCCATCTATGTCCAGTAGCCGGTGTTGCTAAGAGGTCCTCCATCTATGTCCAGTACCCCGTCTTGTCAAGCGGTTCTCCATCTCTGTCCAGTACCCGGTCTTGCCAAACGGTCCGCCATCTATGTACTGACCAGTTTCGATGCTGCTTAAATTTTGTGATCGAACGGGAACCGATGTTTTCAACGTGATTTAACCACAAGCAAATAGCAGGATAGACTGGATTCTTGAATGGTAACCAGTCTACGAAAATGAAAAACCGCGGTGAAAGCAATGATAAACCACTACACTATCCTTCTCAAGAATGCACAGCAATTCACAGATAATAAAGGAAAAAGACATAATCTCCAATATATTGAGAAGACATGTCATTTAAAAATGCATGCATCGATTGAGACAAAAAGGTAGCAACTGTTTTGAGATAGGTATTAAGATTAGCTTAGCCTGGAATATGACTATGTTACAAGGATCTTCAAAGTGGGGAAAACGCGATCGACTAGACCGGAATATGAACTCAGCTGACCGATTCCACTTTCCACAACCATAAACGTCACGCTGCCCACACATCCAGTTGGGCATGAAATTGTCTGTCAAAATGCTACATTAATTTTGGGCTACGGTCCGGTGACTCATATGACAGTTAGTGCTGACGGTTGTCAGCAACAAAAGCCATCACTTTCGATGGCTTGACAGCTGCCAATAGAAAAGTGTCACTCGAAGCAAATTGATATCGGTTTTTTTAATATGACAGAGTTAAATAATTTTTTCTGAAAATGTGCGTATATGAATTTTATCTTTGTTTATCGAATAGCATGTGGACACAATTGCTGCTTGCACGAATGGACATATTAAATGCAATTTTATATCAGTAACATCCGAAAGGAATACGAGGCTACAGTGTTCATAATTCATAATTCTCCATTAAATAAACGTCGACCGAATCAATAGGTATGTGGTTTCGTGTCTTTCTATAAACGCTCGATCTTCTTACGATCGTCCTGGGTATGACAATAAACTACATCCGGCAGCATGGCCCCCGATCGGAAGATTTTAAGGAGCATGGAACCACCCCTTAATTGCTGTTGTTCCCAGGTCCACCCTGACCCGAGGTGGCAGCACCCGTTAGAGTCCCAACTATAGGCAAATTGTTAACATCAAAAATAGGACCAAAATACATTTTTATAGTAAAAATACCAGCCATGCATTTTCATAATAAAAAAAAAAAAATATTACCAACAATACATTTTTGAAAAAAAATATCAGTAATAGTTTTTTTGTAAATCAAATTACTAATACTCACGAGAAAATTAAATTTCGGCATTAAATGACCCATATGGAGTTGATATGCCGCTAAACAAACAAACAAAATAATTCTACTTGTGAAGATGCGAGTGATTCTACCTTATCCTCTCGAAGCTATCTCACTGATCAAGCAGTCCTATAGTATTTTTGTGATGTCAGCGAAGACTCGTTGCCACTTTTGTGATGTCAACGAATACTCGTAATCATTTTCGTAATGCTCGTTGTAGTAGAGACTTTGTAATTGCAGATACAACTATAATAACGTCGTTGAACAATACTGGTATATATATATATATAAAATGATAATATTTTTATATTATATTGTTATAAGTATATTATTATTGAATATATATTTTTATATTATATTATTATATTTGCTCTGTTCTTGCATTGAGCTCTCTTCGGATTTATATCCTCCTTGGAATTCTCCCTATTAATTACCAAGTATATATATATATATATATATATATATATATATATATATATATATATATATAATGGTTACTTCCCTTTATCTTCAAAATGTTCAGGATCCTCTTTAAAGATAGTAAATGACGTTATTTGAATGACTAAGTATTTCAAACATAAAGAACATTACCAAAAGAATTGCGGATTTATATAAAACACTGAAATGTAGATTAAAGCCAAAATTTTATTTTTCAAAAATTGTATTTTTAACTCAGTATATGCAAATTCAGTTTATTAGGGGCCATGCGTGATATACGCTTAGGCGATCATGTATCTTTCGAAACACGACTGACGAAGCAGATTTTTTCCGCAGTAGGTTGCCATTTCTTTCTGCGGGAGACCAGTTGCCATCCAACGCTATAGAACCCGGTCTGTCCTACTATTAAACTATAGCTGAGGGGGTGAGAGGAGGATTCATACTTTTCCCAAGGGCATTAGCACGTAAGTGAATGTAATGGATTCGACTGGAATTCGAACTCGGCTCTCCGATTCCTCAATCTGAGCCGTTATCCATTACTACACCATGCCTCCTAAAACAAAATATGATTGGCAGAGGTGGGATGCAAATTAGTTAGCCGTATTAGCCAATATTTCCTAAGTTGGCCAAGGTATAAACACTTGCTAAGCTATATAAATGATAAAACAGCATTTTTAGGCGTATTTGTTATATGTTCAGCTTTCGAAATTCAACTCCCCAGGGAGCAATTTTCTCGCTGCCTGAAGAAACGTGATGAGTGGGAAGTAGTATCAGGGGCAATGACTGATGCCGGGGCCGTCCGAATGAAGGAGCGCCGAGGCAACTTAGTAATGCCAATCCTATTTCCGTGTTAGACTACCGCCTTATATATATATATATATATATATATATATATATATATATATATATATATAAAAAGGGTGTCCAATAACTTGGACCGATTTTAAATATGAATTAAGTTTAAGCGTCTAATGATTTTTTTCTTTTTCTTTCAGATTTAACAACTTAAGTATTTGGCAATTTCAACCATGGAAAGATTAACAATCAAACAATGTGTTAAAGTTATCGAAGCCTATTACGAAAATGGGCGTTCAAACAGAAATGCATTTCGATGTTTTCCTCTGTCCCTTTTGTCTTCAATCTGCCCTCGGAGTATCAGATTTTCCAAGCCCTCCTTCCTCATTATGTACCCGAGAAATTTCAACTGTCTCTTCAAAATGTTAAGTATAAGTGTCCTTTTTTGTTTCTATTTTCTGGAAAAATTCGCCGTTGCTCACATGTTCTGTCCATGGTATACAATTTAATACAAGAATTAAAAAAGAAGTAATAATCGACATAAAAAGGAAGTAATAATCGGCATAAAAAGAATAATCGGCATAAAAAAGAAGTAATAATCGACATAAAAATAAAGTAATAATCAGCATAAAAAAGAAGTAATTGACATAAAAAGAATAATCGGCATAAAAATGAAGTAATAATCGCCATAGAAAAATATAATAATCAGCATTAAAAAGAAGTAATAATCGACATAATAATGAAGAATTATAAGCATAATGACTAATAACAGTCTTCTTTAGATTTTATCAAGAATCTCTAAATATATTACACAATCCGGTAACAATATTCAAAGCAAGGACGAATTGTAGATTTATAATGATGTAAAATAAATTCTGTCGAGAAAAAGTTAATAATAATGCATGAGACACGGGTTCGAATGTCACTACGGTCGATGTGACTTATTGATGTTATCGATCGGGGGAGGCGATCCCATTGCGCGGCATCTTTCTAAAGTGCTTGAAAACCATACCACGGGTTGACCCAAGCTTTGTCAGTTAACTTGGGTAGACGAATCCGTTCGGAAACCATCGATGGTTGTACTAGAACGAAGTCACAAGTCATCATGACCGAGGGTTTTAGTGTTCTGGCCTGGTTTAAAAAAATAATCAATCCGGGTTATGTGTTCTCACCTAAAAACTCTAACGAACAGAACAATTGCAATATAAAATACGGGTGTGCTCTGTGAATTGCGTAGGCGTCTGTAATAGGGTTTTGGTTAGGCGCCCTGGCAGATGGTGTGCTCGTAAACCAGTGGTAACTGGTCATTTATAATAATATGTATAAGATATTAGGTTGCTGCAAAAATAATGACGTAATAATGTCGTTTTTTGATCTTAAAAAATACGTCAAAAAACGACATTATTACGTCATTATTTTTGCACCAACCTAATATTTGATACATTAATTTTTCTGGGGTAGTTAAGCTCTGTGAAACCGTTCTACACATGACATCGTTGAGGCGATAAACGTATATTTGATATTCCTGGGTATGATGATAAACTACAACCGGCAGGACAACAGCAATTAAGAGCTGGTTCCACCCGCCTCAAAACAATTTGCGTCTTAGCGGCCTTATTGCCTTACATGGGGTTAAATGTCTGAAAAAACATCTTATAGATCTTAAATATCATATACGATTGTCGGAGTTAGCTCCTCCTTAATTCCCTAATTGTTCACTAGGGACCGCTCTCCCTACACTATAAATATTGGGCGACTTCTTGCCTCGTTCACTTTTTCATTTCCTCATTTCAGCGAACACATCTACAATGTAAGCTCTCTTAGAAGATAGCGTCTCCCCACTTGTGGGAAGACGCCGTGAACATTAAACACCTACACGTACTTACGAATATTCACCAAAATACAAACTTTTTACGTTTACACAAATGTTGATATATATATATATATATATATATATATATATATCGGTCTTGTTTGTTTTCTTTACATCTTCAGTTGGACTTCAGTTTGAGTCTGCCATTGTAGTTGGGCCTTCTTCTAGCAGGAATAAACAGCCCGTGTTCCTAATTCAACAACACTCAAACCACGCGGTCCTCTACACGAGCATTAAAATTACAACCACGTTTGATATTATACTAAAAAGCAAAGGAATAATTTCCTGGGAAACTAACATAGCTTGCGAGGAGTACGGCGTTCTAGCAAACGGAAAGAAACTCTCAAAATACCAATAATTGGCGGAACAGTGCCGAAGTAGATGGCGAGTAAAATGCGAACCGACAGAAAAAGTAACTCGAGGATGCGTCGGAAAATCTCTCTGCAAAGCTTTAGAACGGCATAGGTAGATTAGTTAAAAAAGCAATAAAAGTCGTAAGAGAAATCTTCCAAATAGTTACCTGTCAATATTTAACAGTCCCCCCACCACGAGGGATATATGTGGCACAAGGCCGAGTTTAACGTGGGTCATCCGAGCCCGCATAAACGGGTTCGGGCCTGTCTACCTCGGCACAGCCTCGTCCGGGTTCCTCTCTGCCCAAGGCAGTGAGTTCGACAGGAGCTGCGATCAGTCACAGAACTGCGTCTCGACTGTCTACATATTACACCGACGGTGTCCACGAAACGTATTTCCTGATAACAAAAGAGCCGTATAAACTAATAGCATATTATCTACGGGACGAATAGGAAATGATTTTTCAGTGCACCCACATCACTACCGGATGTAACACAATGTCAAGTAGAGTAGGTTTAACGACAATACCGTAGAAAAGATGCTCTAGCCCCCTCAATACTTCTCATTTTGCGGACACCCCAGACCCTCCCGTGGGAGAGGTACTGCCTTAAATGATAAACACCCAGCCACCACAAGGCTTGAGCTTAATATTATTTTCAAACTACCTCAGTCGAAAACAAGGGAAGTATGATTTAATGGGAGGGGTGGATTTTTCAGTGCCCACAAGACACTAACGAATGTAACACAAGGTCGAGGTTTAAAGTGGGTTTAACAGCAATACCCGTGAAAAGTTGCACAAGCCCCTTCGACACTTCTCCTTTTGCAATCGCCTCAAGCATCGAATGATGACCCCAGTCCACTCCTGATAGAAAGGCACTCCCTGGGAATATGGCCAACTGGAGTTTGAGCTAGTATTAATTGAAACTACCCAGCCGAAGCAAGGGACATCTGGCGTGCCAATTGCACTGAGTCTTTCAGGACGTGTACGATCATGGCTCTCAACAATTTCCTGTCTTGTTCTTCTAAATAACTTTTCACCATTCCGTGTTCCGTTCTGCTTTCCATTCATACAAATTCGTTAAGTAGATTAATCACCCTGCTTCTTTTGCCCTCAATCTGTCTTGTGAATGTTAACTTCACTAAGCTCTCTGTCTTCATTTTCAGAAATTTTAAACGCATCTCTCTGTTTCTAAATGTACGTTTCATTACAGTTGCAATTTTCTCTAAAACTTCCGTAATGAACACACGTTCTGTCCATGTGATTCTCACCATTTATCAGTAGAAATAAATCTCTGTCGCTTCTGTCTGAGGCATCTACAAGAAGAATTTTAATAATTGGCATTCGGGAGTTTTCTAAATCTTCAATCTTATCCTCATTTTTGCTGTTATAACAACGTTTCGCCCGTTTTTTTGTTTTGCTTTTGTTTTCTCTTGCCTTTATCAGCTGTTTGTTGATCTGTTTAAACTCCAGGGAATTTCCAACCGAACATTTTATTTAACTTACTAAGGTGGATTGTTCTTTTTTCGCTGACACTGTGTAGGGGAGGTAACTCGTCTTGTTCTTATTTAGTACTGAGTAGCTGTTGCTCACCCCATTTCCAATGAATCTAATTACGATCTACTCGGCGAAGGGATTGAACCCAAAATTACTGTCATGTTTACGAACGAACTTTTTAATCCAATAGGCTAAATATATTATGTTAAAAAAAAAAAAAAAAATGGGTTGTCTGAATAAAAGAAGATTTGGACAATGATTTAAAAGGTAAAAAATTGCTAATAAAATAGTTTATCTTAGTAAAGTCGGATTAGGCAAAAAGAGCTAAGAGCTCAAAATTCGAAGTAACTTTATCCAGTAATAGGTTAATTTTGCAATTATTGTTATTATTATTGTTGTTATTATTGTTGTTGTTATTATTATTGTTATTATTGCTGTTGTTATTATTGTTGTTATTGTTATTATTGTTGTTATTATTATTGTTGTAATTGTTATTATTGTTGTTGTTATTGTTATTATTGTTGTTTTTATTATTGTTGTTGTTATTGTTATTATTGTTGTTGTTGTTATTATTGTTATTGCTGTTATTGTCATTATTACAAGTTGGCATCTAT
>OZ010613.1:43461718-43526718 GCA_963932145.1 Acanthosepion lycidas
AGGGAAAAAAAAAACTACGGTGTCTTTGATGAATGACTCAACTTTTCAACGGGATATGGCCGTGAGCCGAGATTTTATAAAGGCATAACAAAAAACGAATGCTCGTCATTACAACGGAGTGGTTATTGATTTACAACCCTCCTTTGTAATTGTGCAATGGTTAATTTTTAAAAGGTTTATCTATTTTATTCTGTTCACCGAACATCGACCAGCAGGACAATGTGACCCTCCTCCCCGATCGCGTGCAAATTATTCCCTCTGCAAATCCGATACGCTTTTATATTTGAAAAAGCATTGGTTATTTTGTTGAGTAAAACACATTGACTGCAATTCTATATAATGCTAACAGAGTAATCGATAATAATCACGTCAAGCCAAGCATTGCTAATGTTGAGAGATCAATGTTCAGTGGATATGTATTACATGTGACCAAGTAGCAGGCTTTGTTAAACTTTCTAAAGCCTGATAACGAAGATGGCATCAATAAGCCGTAAGATGGATTTCGATATATTTACCATGTATAATATTCTAACTCAGCGATTCAGATTTACCACTGAATTAAATGCTCATATAACCTTTTATTTAAATTCATTGAGGTTTCACTGATGTATTCTGAGTGGCAATTATTACAGTTAATAATACAGTAAATTCCTTCTTAAAGTTTTAGCTTATTATTCGTTTATTATTACGCATATCTTTTATTATTTTAGAAGTAGTTGTAGCAAATTCTATGTTGAGTTTAGATAATTTTTTTTTTCAATTATGAGAAAATTCTATTCAGTTAAGATAGAGTTGGTTGGTAGGTAGATATATATATATATATATATATATATATATATATATATATATATATATATATATATATAAAATGTAAAACAGCTCTGAAGATATGAACGTTTCTGGTCCACAAAATAAATTATAACCTAACCTGATGGATTTTTAAGGATTCTATATTCATTATATATGTACATGCAGAAATACAGTTTTAAAGTGTGCTATATTTATGGGATAAAGTGCTCAATATCAGAGACAGAGCGTGTGTAAATATAAATATAAAAGTGAACATTGAAGTCAACACTCAGGGGTGACAGGCATCTAAGCAGCCTGACGATTGCGTCTAGCATGAAACAGCCTGTCGCCTGAGTGTTGACTTCAATGTTCACTTTTATATATATATATATATATATATATAATGTATATCTACATGTATAGGTATATCGGCATGTATATCTCTCTCTCTCTCTCTCTCTCTCTCTCTATATATATATATATATATATATATATATATATATATATATATATATATATGTGTGTGTGTATATTAATCTATCTATAGATGTGTGCATATATAAGTATATATATATATATGTGTGTGTGTGTGTGAGTATAGGGTCATATGTGTGCGTCTCTCTCTCTCTATATATATATAACTTTAAAAGAAGCCAGTTGTATGCTCGACCTTACGGCCTCATCAGACGATTTTTTATCAACTGACCTCGTAACGCTTCTCGACCTTTTGGCCAGGATAAATACCTGGTATCTCTTTAAAATTTATTTTATATGGCAGAAAGCGCAAGGCCCCGGTGATTATAAATCTGAGATAGTACCTCCTTTATTACACGAAGTGAAGTTGTGCCGGTATAATATCGATGCCAGCATGACAGTGTTCGCGGTGACTGGGAAATTTTTATCCTTGTCCCGTATGCATATTCACGTGTATAGGCATCCCATGTGAAAAAACGAGCGTGTGTCACATCCTGCCTAAGTGGGGAAGTCATGTGACCATACACAATCTTGACGATATCAGTCATATATATATATATATATATATATATATATATATATATATATATATATATATATATGTGTGTGTGTGTGAGTAAAAATATATAGAAAATAGGAAAGAACTCCTTAGGTAAATAATCCGAAGTTCTTTAGTATTTTGTTTTTATTTTCAAAAAACAGTTCTCGATACAAAAGTAGAGCCTAAATATAATTATTTATTTAAAAATATGATTCCTTCGCTACATAAGAGTTCTCATGTTTCAAAAAGAAGTGCTGAAAACTTCAATATAATTATTAGAATTAAATTGAATTAAAATAGCAAGCTCTGTTTCATCTTCAAGCGAAAATTTTCAAGATTAGTTATTTCAAATATTTCGCTTGAAGATCAAACAGAGCTTGCTATTTTAATTCAATTTAATTCTAATAATTATATTGAAGTTTTCAGCACTTGTTTTTGAAACATGAGAACTCTTATGTAGCGGAGGAATCACATTTTTAAATAAATAATTATATAACTAACAAATGGCATTAATAACATAAGTGGTAATGTTTAATTTGTATAACAATTTTTAGATGTATGTTTTATCAAATATTTCAACGGTGTCATTTATTTTTCATTCAAATTTTAAAAATTATCAAATATATATATATATATATATATATATATATATATATATATATATATATATATGCAATGTTTTTGTCAATGATTTTTTTAATTCACCGTGTTTGTAAGGGAAATAAATTGAGTTGTAAGTAAAAAAGAAATATCAGTGTACACTATTTACATTATCCTTGACACATGGGTGAAGGCGCTGATTACAGTCAATGACAGGACACAAAGAGTGTGAGTTCAATACCCGGTTGAGGCTGTGGAAAACTTGAAGAGGGGAATTAACAGGAGATAGCTGATAACTGATATCCATTAAACATGGCACGTGTAACTAGAACATTCTAGCCCAGTGAGCGAAATAAAGGGTTCGGTTCGACATTCCAACCACTTGAAGAAGGCCGGAGTGTACAACGACCGAAACGTTGTAATAAATAAGGCGACAAAGATGAGGACAATAGTCCGAATAATGTAAATAGTGTACATAATACCTGATCTCAGAAATATAGACAGATACAAAATATCACTTTATTTAAGAAAAAAACGTAAATTAAATATAAACTTTGCTTCGGAAAATAACTGTTTTAAGAAGCGGACATAAAGTAAATAATTTTAAACAGTATCTGTCTATATTTCTGTGATGTGGTATTGTAATTATTTACATTGTTCGGACTGTTGTCCTCACCTTTATTGCCATATTCAAGGACACTGTGGATAAGCGTTGGTTGAATCCAGTGACTTGACCCATACAGTCGTGATACCTGGTTACTTCAGTGGAAAACAAAAATTTGGGGAGTTGAGTTACAGGGAGGTAACTGAGATATCCGGAAGAGACATGTTACGTGGAACTAGAACAATCTACCCCGGTGGACGAAATAAAGGGTTCAGTTTGAATTTCCAATCACCTGAAGAAAGCCGGAGCGTACACCGGCCGAAACGTTCTGAATATGACAATAAAGATGAGGAAAACACTCCAAATATAAATAATTTTAAACAGATATTAAAAATGTTATAGAAATCGATGATTTTGGTCTCAGCAAATTTAATTACGATCTTATTTACTGCGTTCATTGTCGTCTTCAGTTATTTCAAATTACTACAAATTAGTCAAGCGTAACAAAACAAAAAAAACCTAAAAAAAAAATCATCTGTTTACTTTCCTTGAATTACTTTCTGAATTATTTAAGTAACTGAAAAATAGTAAGTTTACTGAATTATTTAAATGCTTCTCTCACGTATGCAGCTATACGAGGTCTGATCAAAAAATATCGGAAGTGTTGCTATGGTAACGGAGAAGGAAGTCGATTGTCACATATTGACCTTGAACTCTGTTGCGCATACACACTAAGTTATGACGTTGTCGCTCACTTCCGTTGTTTATAGCAGTACTTGGAAGGAAAGTGTGTAGAGTGTGGTCGTTTCATCACACCACAGAAATTCCATTAATTGTGCAGCAGTTTTTGGCTAACGACATTTCCCAGGTTCACCAACCACCATATTCCCAGTTATTGCTCAATAAGACTTTTTCCTCTTTTCAAAAATTAAATCCCACTTGAAAGGAATAAGATTTCAAGACATCGAGGAAATTCAAGAGAATGCGACCAGGCAGGTGCTCGCTATGCCAAAAAGAGTTCTAAGAATGCTTCCATCAATGGCAACGATACTGGATAAAGTGTGAGACTTCAGAAAGGGGACTACTTCGAAGGAGACTAAATGCAGAATCGATATGTAATGTTGTTTTCTTTTTATAGCACTAGTCCAAATACATTTTTATCAGATCTCATACACACACATATATATATATATATGTTTTATATTGTTAGCTCTATCATTGATGTTGAGCGCTTTTGAATGCGCATATATAATATATATAAAAAGTACATATACATATGTTTATATACATACACATTTTACACACACACACACACATATATATATATATATATATTCAGGGAGGTATGTTAGAGTAAGACTCAGCGTACATCCTGCTCTTCCCTACTATTGTGACAATAGACTGCTCCTACTTATAAATATAGCATAGGTACGTCCATGAGATCACTAAAAAAGAGCATAGCATGTCGAAAAAGACGCCAAACTTGACGAAAACAAAACTTTATCGTCTAAATATTTATGTTATTAAGAGGAAAGATCAAAGTATTTTGTTGTTTTTTTTTACATTTTTTAAGCGTTCCAAAATGTTCTTTACAAATCTTGTTTTTTTTTTAGTCAGAAAAATTGACAGATAATCAATCATGTCAACCATTTTTTTCCATATTATAAAAAAATGAAAATCTCAGTTTGAAAATCTTTTAAAAATCAATTTTTTCAAAACTTATTTTACGAAAAGCAGATATTACAATGTTTATTTAAAATATTTTGAAACAAGCTTCTTAACTTAGTTTCTGCGTCGAAAAAATGTAGTTCAAAAATAAAACAAAGCAGGTCATAACATTTCGCGTCACTTGACAGGTGACGAAAGACATTTTCATGACATATTGATAGCTTACGTGAGGATAATTTATTCTACGGAAGGAGAGAAGTGAAATTATTTAGATTTAAGTGAACAAATTATTTACCTCGTTATTTTTAAGGAAAACTTTCAGGACACTATTTTTTTTTTGTACTTAGCTTTCACCTTTACGTTTACGATGCTTTATGGAAAATATATAAAGAAATTAAAATAAGACTGTTGAAAGTGAGATTAAATTTCATAAAATTGAAATAAGACGACTCACTTAAAACTGTAAAACAACTTCACAAAATTGAAATTGTAATGAAATATGTAAATGAAATAAAGGGTACTTTTAAAAATGTAGTAATGTTGCTGCTGAAAATGGCTTAGGATGGTGTTCAATTTTTTTTAATTAGTATAAACGCTAATTCAAAATGCTCAACATGTGTTTCGCACGAAGAATTTGCAATAATGAGATAGACGTTCAGCGGAGAACGCTTACACTCAATCCACGTGACGTTTTATTGCTTGTGACCTTCCGTACTTTTTAATTACAGCCATTTTAACGATTTTTTATGAACTCAGAATTACATTTCTTAATTACTGCGGGTCTTCTGATTGGACGAAGCGATACAATTTACAAAGCACTAAAAAATGATCTATCTCATAAGGACATATACGAAGGTGAATGCGGCTTTCAACTAATTTTATATTTTAACAGCTTAAATATAAAAATCTAAAATAATTAAAGAAATAACAAATACTTGTATTAAAAATTCATTTTTTATCGAAAACATTTTTCTGCTTTCAGAAAATATTATCCATATTCATAAAGACAACTAAAAGCAAATAAAATCATTTGAAATTAAATAATATCTTTGTTTTATTGAGTTTTGCATGTTACAATTCAGGGCTGATTTTCAGGTAGATTTTCAGGGGCCCAATTAAAAAAACAAAAACATGATTTGCTTTCCTGAAAGCCTTGTGCTTTGAACTAATATAATCACTAAACAGAATTCGATTGAATTTCTAGAGTTTTCATAAAATTAGTTATAGGGGTAATAAATATAAAAAAATATTTCTGCCATAACTTTAATAAAAGAAAAACATATTTATAATAATTTCCATCATCTATAAATAGTTTCTGAAAGTTTCATTAACACCTGACAATTATTTTTATTTTTGCAAGATTTTTCAAATTAATATGTGGCATACAAAAAAAAGTGCTAAAAATTGTATGTGTTATTTTACTAGTTCCGGTGATACAAAGAGAAACAATGTTTTTTTTAATCAAAATTGCGAATGTTCTTAAAACAAAAAAATTAAAAATTAAAAAAAATAATTAAAAAAAACTTTGGTCTTTCCTCTTAATAATAATATAAACATTTAGACGATAAAATTTTGTTTTCGTCAAGTTTGGCGTCTTTTTCATCGTGCTATGCTCTTTTTTTAGCGATCTCATGGAGTTACCTAATATAGCAAGTAGCCACATTAGGGCAGGATTTTTGTAGTATTTGATTTACTGAAGTTTTTCCGCTCTATGTATGAATATTTGATAAACCACTTCTTTGTTTTTGTCTTCCACGTCTTCTATTCCTTCGATCCTCTATTCTGGGTTATCTTGAATAAAAACAACATTATAACACATCTATAGAACTAGGAAATTGAAATCAACTTGGCATAATGGCAAAAATAACCCTCGACAAAAAAAAAAAAAAGCCTTGTTAAAAATATTTTTTATATAGAAGTTTTATAGCGATTCAATGTGATAATTTTGATCCCCTCTGAATTTTTCATAATTTCCAAAATATTTAACTTACATTTTCACCTTTCCGAATTATAGTTTATAATTATAGTTTAGTTATATGGAAAAAAAAGTTTCAGTTTAAACCGGCTTTTCTCAACCGGTGCGCCTGGGTCACACTAATGCGCCCGAAAGGTCGCCAAGTGCACCCCAAGTTATCAGAAGAATAATTTATTAATTATTTTTATATTTAAAAAAAAAAAAACTTTTTAAAAAGCTGGAGACACCAAGAAAATTTATACTTAACATCAGGAAGAGACAGCTGAAATTTCTGAGGTGCATAGTGAGGAAGGAGGGTTTGGAAAATCTGATACAGGACAGATTGAGGTCAAGAGGAACATGGCTTAGAAGAAATAGCGAAAAAACAGAACTGATTTTTTTTTATATATACCATGCGTGGTACACGCTTAGGCAATCTGACGAGGCAGATTTTTTTCCCGCAGTAGGTTGCCATTTCTTTCTGCGATAGACCAGTTGCCATCCAAGAACCCGGTCTGCCCTGTTATTTACCCATAGCTGGGGGGAGAAGAGGAGGATTCATACCTTTCACAAGGGTATTAGCACGTAATGTAATGGATTCGACTGGAATTCGAACTCGGCTTTCCGATTCCACAATCTGAGCCACTATCCATTACTCCAGAATTGATTAAGAACACCAAAGAACAAGAAATTGTGGTGCGCCATGGTCGCCTACGTCCTGAGAGGACACGGGACATAAAGAAGAATATGAAGAAGAAGAAGAAGAAGAGACATCAAGCACTAAGTCAAGTCTTTGTCATTTGATATTTTAAACTGGATGGTAAATTCATTAATCTTTAAGAAGGAGTCTTCAATCCTTTCCTTTTAACCTTCCTCAAGAGATTAAAAAATACCAAATTCTTCATAAAATCATTTGACTGAAAACTGGTACTGTTAACTTTCTTTTGGGAATGGTCAACCAAAAACGACAACTTTTAAAGGTGATTTTCTTGTTTGGCAAAGCACATCAATTACAAGCAGATATAAAAATACATTTTAATGTCTTAAAAATAAATGTTTATTTTAGAAGACATCTTTATTATGTTCCTATTTTCAGATTTCACGACTAATTTCTCCTTATTAAAATTGAAAGTGCGCCCCAGAGTCTTAGATATTGTAAGAGTGTGACCTGAAGTAAAAAAAAAAAAAAAAAAAAAAAAAAAGGTCGAGACACACAGGCTTAAACTGACGCCGGAAGCAGTAGAATGAACATAGAAAACAAGCGGAAATACAAATAACAAAGGGAGATAACTGAGAGCCCAAACTACAATTTTATGAAAAAGAAAAATAGCCATGAATACTAAACGAAATAAAACTGAAAACACAGAATAAACCTAATCAACAAAAATAGGATTTTTTTAATTTTGAATTTAAGAATTGTCAATGTACGCTTATTCCAATTAAGCAAAATGTTGTATCTCTAATAACATCTATAATGATCTAGATTAACTGGACAGTTGCCTAACAAGCTTTTGCAAATGGATGACAGGACTAGATTTAAGAGAGATGACAAAAAGACAACATTTACTAAGAGTATACCTGTTTGTATTTCTGAGATAAAGTATAGTAACTATTTACATTATTTACATATATTCGTGTTGTTGTCCTTATCTTTATTGCCATATTCACAACGGTTCGGCCGTTGTACGCTCCGACCTTCTTTAGGTGATTGGAATTTCGAACCGAACTCTTCATTTCGCCCACCCGGGGTATACTGTTTTAGTTCCGCGTGCTATGCTCTTTCTGAATATCTTGGTTTCAGTTATTTCTTTTTAGAAACACTGATGCCCCCATGACCTACTCTATAAAAGCGTTGGTTGAAGTAATCAAGTGACTTTACCCAAAGAGTTGTGAGTTCAATACCAGGCTACAGCAGAGGTGAACAAAAAAAATTCGAGAGTTGAGTTACTAAAGGGAAATAACTGAAACTGAGATACCCGGAAAAGTCATGGCACGTGGAACTAGAACAATCTGCCCAGGGTGGACGAAATAAAGGGTTCGGTTAGAAATTCCAACGTATATCATCTGAGGAAGCCGTACAACGGCCGAAACGTTGTCAATATGACAATAAAGATGAGGACAACAGTCCGAACAATGTAAATAGTGTAAATAGTTACAATACCTCATCTCAGAAATATAGACAGATCCGGAAGAAGGCCAGAGTATACAACGGCCAAAACGTTATGAATGTGAAATAAAGATGAGGACAACAGTCCGAACAATGTAAATAGTTTAAATAGTTACTAACAGTAATTGTGTGAAGATGAATGCAACGAATTCAAATGGAATTTGAACTCAGCACGTCAATTCTACTTCCGGCGTAGTCACAGTCGCCATAGGATTAAAAAAAGCCTTTGTCTTTCAAAATACTGATAATTTCTGTTGTTGATGAGGATATATATATATATATGTATATATTGTTATGTCTATGTATGCACCCGGACGTCTAGCCACACTGAAGAGCTGTGATACAGCGAAACAGTCTGTCTGTGGATAACAATATATATTAGTTTTTGTTCCCAGCATTTTTCCATATGTTGGGAGTAGAGGAGTGCAAAAAATTTTCCGAATTGTCCCAAGCGCTGTCTCCCCTTTAGCCATTTTCAAGAGGGTGTTTTTTTGTTTTGTTTTGTTTTTTTGGTGGGGGTGTTAATTTCTCTTCCTATCTGACTGCATAAGATGTGTTGTTTTCAATACTAGTAGGAGCGTTTATTCCGAGATTTGCGTGTTGAGCGCAGCTGGAATTCAAGTGGGCATCTTTCTATTCTTTTAAAAGAAACTTTCAACATCCTATTACCTCTTCTGAAGAAGGTGAAGTTGATAGTAGGAGAGAGATGTTTTACATACATGACCTCTCTCAAGGCATGATGTCTCCGATAATTTGATTTATATAGAATTTTTGTTTTAAAAACATAGCTATGTACATAATATTAGGCATATATTAATTGATAACAATATAATACTCACACATACACACAGTAAAAAGATCCTTCAGATATTGGAGGCTATCTATATTAAAACAAAGCAACGCACATTCAACAAAATTACATTTCAAACTAGTTGCAACACATTACATTGCATCTATGCATTCGTTCTGTTGTAATACTTCGGTCTATTGCGAGGTATGACGTCATAGATCGCATTTAGAACTTACGATTTGCGTCTCCTATTCCGTGGCCGTTATCGTCGCATAGTAATCTTCTATGTCAACATAACAGAATATAATCTTCGATGGCGAATATCATTGTTAAAATGTCCGTATAACCACTCTGAAGATGGTTTATGTGAGCCGAAATCTTAGATCAAGGACCAACTTAATAAAAAAAATATCCAAATGTTGGGCAATTTTTATCTTTATTTTCACCCTAAATTAAAGCAAACATACGAACTTTAGAACGGCTCATGATCAGGCATAATAGACATTGTCTGATATATATATATATATATATATTATTTATTAATCCGACAGATTTTATCAATTTAAACATTACTTTTAGTGCATATCCATATTCGAGTAGACGCTCTGTCTCTTTATTAAACCGTACATTTTATTTTCATTTACCAGCCTGAATATTTGAGAAATATTATTAAAGAACAGGAATAACTCTCAGTCTTACTTTAACTAGCATGATTATATATATATATATATATATATATATATAGAGAGAGAGAGAGAGAGAGAGAGAGAGACAGACAGACAGACAGACAGAATTAATACAAATAGTACGGTTGTCACTTCGCTGATTGATGTTACCTTCAGTATCTCGACTCCAGAGTTTCGTAGACGGACCCTCTGTGAATCACTCCGTCCACTCCTCAAGGAGTATTACCAATTATATGCCGATAGAAAAAAACTTCCTTTGAGCGTTGGTAAAGAAAAATTTCCTGTTGTCTTTATATATATATATATATATATATATATATGTGTGTGTGTGTGTGTGTGTGTGCATCAAAATTTCAGATAGAGTATATCTGTAAAAGGACAATATGAATAAAGACAAAAAGGAAGATGTTTTAGCCGACGCGTTTCGTCCTCTGAAGGTTTTATCAAAGGCAAAACGTGTCGACTAAGATAAGTCTTCCTTTGGACTTAAATATATATATATATTAAGCGTTTCACCCCAATCAAGGCGGGAAGCCACTAGGACGCAAGGGGTTACAGAAGATTTGGAGCAAGATCAGATAGGAGTGATAGAGGAAAGGATGAGGAGAAGGATAGTGGATAGATCAAGGCAACTGGAGATGTCGATTGACATTACATTTGAATAGTTGGAGATTATAGCTCTCAGGGAAACAGGAATAGGGAAGGGAGTTCCACAGGCGAGAGGTGCGAGATATGAAGCTACTGGAGTAGAAAAGACGGCTACATTTAATAGTTTCAACAGTGAAAGGGTGAGAGCAGAATGCCAGCCTTGTAGGGCGCTTGAATTCATGACGTCTGGGAACCAACGAATGCAGCTCCTCGGAGCAATTACCATGGAAGTATTTGTAAAAAAGACGGAGAGAGGCGATGGCGCGTCTGTGAGAGAGCGACTGTAGACGAGATGACAAAACAGGGCCAATTATATTGCATATCCGCCTCTGGATCTTATCAAGAACCCCGAGGCAAACAGAAGGGGCTCCAGACCATATATGGCAGCAATACTCCATGCAAGGGCGAATTGTTGATTTGTAGATCTGAAGGATCGATTCCGGGGAGAAAAGTTTCCTGGCCCGGCACAGATATATATATATATATATATATATATATATATATAATACACCAGAATAAACCAAATAACCGATAAAGTATCGAAGAACTACCGAACCAATAGCAAGTTTGCCAAATTAGAAAGCTTGAAAAACGAAAACAGCAAAAATAAGAAAAATATAGATAAAATGTAATAGATTTTGTTTTCTTAATATTGACGTAAGCAGGTACACTTACAAGGTAGATTTGTCACAACACAATCTTCCTACGTCAGTTTTTCTTTCAACTTTGTACTGCCTGAAACTGATGTTTTTCTTTTGAGTGCTGCATTATTGTGAACTTATGCCAGACAAAGCTACAATTTGTATACAAAGATACATTTGCGTTTCACTTTGGGTCACTGTTTACTGAGCTCGTCCAGCAAGCAACAATACTGTGTGTTGTGGTTTGTGTCCTTGTGCCAGACACAAACGAACTAAGTTTATGCCGATACAATAGGTGTTAGCGACATTCATTTTACAGCAAAACAAATTCTACTTTACACACTTTTACTCGTCTTAATATCGTTATGTAATCTTGAAAACTTTTTTTCTTTTTTCATTCGACGTTTGCATCAATATTCAGCCTCGTTTCTTTCAGACACGCTTTGTTGCTAATCTGTTTAACGCGTCCGTTCACCTAACACGTATTGCCGACACTAACAGCGAGGTTTAGCAAAAGAACGACATTTCTTTTCTTTATCTTCTTTTCTTCCTCTACACGCCAGAGAGCGACCGATTATTTTAACACGGTTTTTCTACCATTGTCTTTCCTTTTCTTTCTCGACTTAACACTCGCAATCCTATCTCAATAAACGCAAAATTAATTGAAGCGAGAAATGATTTTAATTTAAATCCTCCGTTCATGTTATAAGGCTTTCGATTTCTGATCGATATAATCGCGCCGATTCTTTGAAGACGATGAGGTGAGAGAATCAGAGGAAGGAAACATGATGCGATTGTGTGCAAGGGACGGGTGGTATTTCTGCGAGAGAGACAGCCGATTTGAAAAGGTAAAAACACGATATTATGAAAGAAATAAAACGGGGGAACAAGAAAATCGAGTAGAAAAAAGGAGTGACTGGAGACACGAGTGAGTGGGGGAGAGAAAAGAGAAGAGAAAGAAGAAAACAAATAACCTGCCTCATAGCTGAGCTAGTTGCAAATATTCCACAATTGCCATTGGTTTAGTGGTCGATCTCGTGTCAAATAGACAGAATTTAGAATGGAGACTTTCTGAACAGTTATGTACTTCATATATATAAGACTGTCGAAACAATCTTCCTCGCTTAATTTTATTCTATTAAAGGCCTGTTGAATTAAACATTTTGAAAGGCCATATTGAGCGTAATAAATTAGCTTCGGGCGACAAGATTAAGTTTTTAGTGTAAATTACTGCGTACGAGTAAGATAGAAACACACACACACACATATACATATATATATATATATATATAGATATAGATAGATAGATAGATAGATAATATTAGTGGTAAATATACATATATATGCAAAATCCACAGGTGCATATATACACGTAGGTCTGATGAATTGGATCTTATTTACGTAGGTCTGATGAATTGGATCGTATTTACGATTCCAATGGAATAAGTTATGACCATGGAATATTAGTGTTTAAGCCTTTTTATTATATATATATATATATATATATATATATATATATATATATATATATGGGTGTGTGTCTGGGTGTGTGTGCGCGCAGGTATGCAGAAAATAGAAAAGAACACGTTGGGTGCATAATCCGGTGTTCCTTAGTATTTTTGTTTTTATTTTTAAGAAGACAGTGCTCCATACAGAAGTAGAGCTTATATTATAATATTTTTTGTTTAAAAATATGATTCCTTCGCTACATAAGAGTTCTCATGTTTCAAAAACAAGACCCGAAACTATCCAAATAATTATTAAAATTAAGTTGAATTAAGGTGTTTAGTCCCGTTTCATCTTCAAGCAAAAATTTTAAGAATAAGCTATCCCTTGGTTTACGTGTGTTTTTAAGCATGGTTTGTTCTAACATTCGTTATTGTGGTAGTGGCTAGGCGTGTCATCTTGGTTAAGTGGTCACTTATCTATAGATTCATCATCTTCTGAGGGGTTTTGCTCAGGTTGGGTAGGGTATCTATTTCGAGGCTAGTGTTGGCAGTCATACTCTAGTTAGTTCCCATTGAGGGATATATTTATGGCGCGCCTACAAGTCGTTATGTGTAGGGAGGATTTTGTTTTTGCCTATTTGCCAGACTTTGGAATTATGACACTGTGTCCTCCACATGTTTTGACTGATCTTTCAACCACCGAATGGCCGTTCTCAAATTTATAAGCCTTGATAAACCAATGACATTCTTGCTCTTGTATATAAACATGCGCAACAAAAGAAATCCTACATTGCCTTGATAAAGTCCCTCAAAGGACGAAACGCGTCGGCTAAGAATAGTTTTCCTCTTGTCTCTTTTTATTCATTTTGTTCCTCTACACAAACACTATCTGAAAATAATTTACCCCACTCATTTTATATATATATATATATATACACGCATTGCCAGGCGGTTAGAAAGTTCGTTTTCCGGACATGAGACTAGCGTTCAAATCTCACTATGGTCTAATCTCTTACGGAAACGCATCAATTTATTTTCTAATCTTCAGGGTTCAGAGACACCATTAATAAAAAGCATACTGCTAAACAATCTTAACATTTTAATAACAAAGCTGTATAATCCTTTTATGTAGTTGATCAAAAATGTTTGCATTCATTCTCCATTCTTTAAGTTGAGAAAAGAAAATACTTGTTTGTATACGAGAAAAATATAATAAAAATATCGCAAACCTGTCTTGTCAGTCATGTTTAATAAAACCAATTAAAAATCGATTTCTGTCGAAATAAGCAACCACACAGACACACACACACACATATATGATAAAAATATAGTTTTAAAGCATGCTATGTTTATGGCCAAAAGTGCTCAATATCAGGTGTAGAGCTTGTGTAAGCATGAAAGTGTACACTGATGTTAACACAGAGTGGAGTCTGTTTCATGCTTTATAGTTAACTTTATTTTGGACTTTAATTCTCTTATATAAAGGACTTCAAGGGGTTTTAGTTTTTGCTTATTATTGTTTGATGTAATATGGATGTAGTTTCAACTAATATTCATCTAATCTGTGAGTATGTGCATGAGTGTTCAAATGCTGAGTTATTGAACTATGCTCAGCCAAATAAAATGTATGCCTTTTTGTTGGCATCGCCGTAGTAAAGCCAACATACGTATTGACATTTGTACCAGAGATAAAATCTCTTAAAGGACATTTAAATTGCTATATAATGTTGGCCTTTTGCAATATGCTAGTTGGCGGAGAATAATTGTTTTCGTCAACTAGGTTGGTTGTATTAAATTTAGTATAGTATATAAATAATTTTTTTCTTTTACTTGGATCAATGTGGGATATATTAGTGTTTATGAGTCTTTTTTAGAATTTTTTCGTCTTGTTTATAGTTGGAATGCATTTGATTACAATATAGTAATTTGTTATGTTTAGAGTTATTTGATGATGTACTGTATTCATTTTTATCTATGTCTATATTCCTAATAACTTGTCTAATTTGTTCATCAACGATAAAATTAGGGAAGTCATTATTAATGAGGATTTGTTTAATATTGTTTAGTTTAGTGTAGAATTTTTTTGTTAAAGAATTTGATCTACTGTTTATTACGTTTCATATAATAGCCATTTTGTAATAGTCATGAAATTGACTTTTATAGTTGACAGTACACGTGTTTATTCTAGTTGGTTTTATAAGGAGAGGTGGTCATTGCATTATTATTCTTACTGTCTATCAATACACCGAGGAACAGGATGTTTTTTCTTCTTAAGTTCATATGTGAACTTAAGTACAGAGTTTTAAGTTTTCTTCGAGTTCATGTATTTTATCTATGTCTTTGATTAAAATGAGAATGCCATCTCCATATCTTCGGTAAATGGAGAGTTTTGTGATATTAAGTACATAATTTTCTAAATTAGTCATGTCAAAATTGCTAAATGTTGGCCCTAGGATGGAACCCATACAGACACCATCGCATTGCGCGTATATGCTATTTTTGTGAAACTTCTGTGGTGCACATCAAGAGTAGTGTTTTTTTAAATATTAAGTCGAACTTTTAATGGAGGGGGAGATGAATTATTGTAGATATTGTTTATAATTATATCTATCGTTTCCTTGACTGGAAAACGACATGATATGTCTAAATTATTTAACCAAACCTGTTTGAATGAAAATATGCTTATATATATTACAAATTAATTGATTTAAAAACCATATTTTAAATCAATTAATTTATAATATTAATGCTCTGTAAATTTACATTGAGCACTATTTTGTAAAAATAAAAATATCTATAAGAACACCGGATTATATATCTTACTGTTCTTTATTTTTATTTATATATACATACATATATATATATATATGAGATAACGATATGTATTTTTATATACCAAGAACAATATTGGGGAAATTTTATGACAAAGTGGATTTCGTCCTTCAGGACTTCATAGGACTAATTTTGTTATATTGGTAGGACTATACATGCACACGGATGTTGGGAAGTTTAGAATTTTTTAATTCTATCTCAACTCAACATAAAAGTCTTTACTACTACACCCCAAACAATAAAATAGTTTGTCTAGACAAATACTAGACAAAACAATAAGCTAAAACCTGAAGGAGGAGTTTACCCCATCGCTTGTAATAATTGTCACAAAAATACATAGGGGAAACCTCAAGGAATCTAAATAAAAAATATATGAACACAAAAGGGACATTTTATACAATAATACATCAAATGCACTAGTTTCCCATCGTAACAAGACTGACCACAACTTTGACATAAATCCCAACCGAACCCTCGATATATGCTCAAAGGAGAAAATAAATACGACGTAAATGTCTAGAGAGTGCTTTAATCACAAGGTCATCTACTGTAAAGTTGCGCCCTTCAACATTTCACCATTCCTAGCAGGTCTTCTAATATGACAGTATGGGATACCTATTTACAAAAGTTATGGAAAGAAAAAGGAAAAGGCTCTAAATGAATTCGACTGAAAGAAAAAAAAACTAAAATATATATAAAAATTGTAAATACATGTGTGTGTGTGTGTGTGTGTGTGTGTGTGAATAAAGACAAAGGGAACACTTATCTTTATTCATGTTGTTCCTTTACAGATATACTCAATTTGATTTTTGACACACAATATATATATATATATATGTGTGTGTGGAGAGAGAGATGCCTTTCTATGTGGGCTCATAGGCAAGATTTATTTTAGTTGTTTCCCCATCCTGTTTCAGTCGTTCTATCCTCCGGCCCTCATCAGTTACCTGTCGCACACAGTAAACTTCTAGTAATTATGAACAGAACACTTTATTCAATCCACAGGGATAGATTGTTCGCATTGCGTTCTTCCATCCTTAGGGGAGATAACTCATATTTGTCACATCTTTCGAGTCCATCCAAATACACACTGAATGTGATATAATCTTTATTGTATCGCTTACTCGAGTAAAGAAAACTACAGAGATAAGATTCGGTTTCACAGTGCAGTTTATGATATATTTGGTGGTTACATATGGTAAGATGATAGTGTTTAGTATTGTCATTAATTGCTATGAGATAGGATAGGTTGAAACAAGCGATAGGTTAACGATATTAATACAAGTCTATCCAGTTGGTAAAGAAACTAATTTGATCATCTGAGATACTAGTTTCGAATTGTATTTGTAATAGTTTATAAATAATACATTCGTCTACTCTCTCCCTCTTTCTCTCCCTGATATATATATATATATATATATATATATATATATATATATATATATTGTATGTGTATTTAGGCAGCATTCTTTCATTCATACATGTTTCATTAAATAATATAGACAAGTGTTGTCTATTTTATGTAAATTCTTTTCATAACGTCTGATAAGCTTAATAACATTATCATTAAACGAAGAAAGAAAATCGCAATATTGATCCATATTTTTTAATCCAATCGAAGCTTTCGGCTTACATAAGCCATTATCAAAGATGTCAATTACAATATATTAAGCAATATACGGACAATACAGTGATGATAGTCTGTTATTGTTTACATGGATGATTTCCAAGCAACGATAAACACGTGCATATAAGACGCTGGAAGCGAAAATCGCACAGCAGCTCATGACGTCACACATAACCACGCGGGAGTGAATTCGAGAAGTATTAAGTATGGGAAGCCGTTGGTATAAACCAATGGCTTCTGTTACCAATTATAGACATTTAAGGATATTTGTAGAGATTCCATAGTTGATTTTCTTTAGGTTAAGTTTCAACTGTTTGATGTATATAGCTTCTTTGATAATGGCTTATGCAAGACGAAAGCTTAGATTGGATTAAAAAATATGGATCAATATTGCGATTTTCTTTCTTTGTTTAATGATAATGCTATTAAGCTTATCAGACATTATGAAAATGATTTACATAAAATAAATAGACAACACTTGTCTAAATTATTTAATGAAGCATGCATGAATATATATATATATATATATATATATATATATATATGAAGAAATATAGTTTTAATGTGTGCTATATTTATGGGATAAAGTGCTCAATATCAGAGATAGAGTGCATGCAAATATAAAAGTGAACATTGAAGTCAACACCCCGAGGCGACAGACTGTTTCACTGTTGACCTCAATGTTCACTTTTATTTATATATATATATATATATATATATATATATATATATATATATATATGCTTTCAGACCATTCTGAAAATGAGATGAGGATTTACCTTTAATTCGATACAAAAAAAACTGTAAAACTATGTTAACAACTTTCGACATGTACTATTAATGATAAAGATACAGAATAAATTAACGGCTTTTGTAAAAGTCACTCATTTTCTTTCTTCTTTACTCACGAAAAACGCCAGCTCAGGGAAAAACTATTATGATTCATTATTTAAGCATACAAAAACAAATACACAAACATTTCATTCTTTTAGGATCTGATTAAGCCTAGAAAGGCGAGACGCGTAATCAAATCTTCAAAACTTTGTTGGAATTATATATCCTATTTTAAGTACACACACATACAAACAAAACACACACATATATAACTAAAAAACCTCGTGAGCCAGAACTTACCAACCTTTATTTAGTGAGAGTTGGCCATTATTTTACAAAACAAAAAACTCATACGAAATAACATATCTTCCACAACTAGAGACAGTATCTTGAAATATGCACAAAATATTTAGTATCTGTCTATATTGCTGAAATGAGTTATTATGTACACTATTTACATTATTCGGACTATTGTCCTCATCTTTGTCGCCATATTCATTACAATGTTTCGGCCGTTGTACGCTCCGGCCTTCTTCCTCAATGATACATGGCACAGTGGATAAAGATGTTGGTTAGATCTAGTGACAGGACCCAAAGAGGGTGAGTTCAATACCCGGTTAAGGTAGTGGAAAACTTGGAGAGAGAAATTAACATGAGATATCTGATAACTGAGATCCATTAATCATGGCACGTGGAAATAGAACAGTCTACCCCAGTGAGCGAAATAAAAGGTTCAGTTTGACATTCCAACCACCTGAAGAAGACCAGAGCGTACTTCGGCCGAAACGTTGTAATAAATATGGCGACAAAGATGAGGACAATAGTCCGAATAATGTAAATAGTGTACAAAATATTTAGTATAGTAATAAAACAATAATAAATAAATAAATTAACACCTTGTTTTTTGTACGTTCTCACTCTCCTTAACCGTTGCAAAATAAGTTACCTTAGATTATTTAAAATATTCAAATTCTAAAGAATACCAGAATATAGCCAACAGGGTTTTGCTTACAACGTAGATCCACATGGTTCTTGAAAATAACTGAGACGCTCGAAAGTACTTAGATAATACATCGAACAGTTTATTCGGATTTTCGATCCCGATATAGATCTTGTGGCTAGACGTCCGATTGCTTCAAGCTGGGACCGAAACCTGACTGATCTGACATTAGTCAGATCTCTTACCTCTAGGCAATCGTCGTTTTTTCTCTATACGAAATACGCCATATATATATATATATATATATTAGGTTGGTGCAAAAATAATGACGTGATAATGTCGTTTTTTGACGTATTTTCGAACGTCAAAAAACGACATTATTACGTCATTATTTTTGCACTAACCTTATATATATATATATATATATATATATATATATATATATATATATATATATATCATATAATGAAAATCCTTCATCTCAGAACATCAGATAAGTGAAAGTATTCGACTGAATAAGAAGAAAAAGATGAAGTTACTAGCCACGAAAATGTGTGCAATAATGGAAACGCCACATCACAAATTCAGCAAGTTTTCAAGAATTAAAAAAATCTATTAGGTTGCTGAAAAAATAATGTCGTTTTCTCACATAGTAACATATGTGAGAAAATTATTGATATCACTTTCGATTGTGTTGAATTTTTCGCGGCCATTTAAAACTTTTCTGGAAACATCAAAAAATATCTAGACGGATCAACACGTATGTAGATCATTAGGTCATTAGTCGCTAAAGGGTGATCGATTATGTTGTTGCCCTCACTTTGTAGTCGGTTTTCTATCGCGTATGATCAATAACCATTTTAGATCTCTGAAATAATTTCACAGCGACAGTGCTTATAGTATAGGAAACATTCATATACACACATATATATCATACAATAGGGATTAACATTACATATAGGTAATGATCATTATCACCTTGTAAATTATTTCAATTTACACGGTGATAGGGATCACGTATCTGTAATCTTAATTCCTATTGTATGAAATATGTTGTTCTCTTTAATTAAAACATTGAGCTCTATGCGTGAACCAGTTTTAATATTGTATTAACAGGATTCACTTGGATTATATACCAACGGATTATTACATATATATATATATATATATATATATATATATATATATATATATATATATATTGTTGTTGAAACGTAATTTTTAGTGGATAACCATATTTGAGATGTTCTGTTTGCTTATTAAACATTACATGTATTTATTTCCATCTTCCGGCCCCAGTATTCGAGAAATCTCATTAGAAAAATATGCGTTCTCCGGCATATTTTTCTAAAATTTATACAAAGGTTTGAGCAAAGTCGATTTAATATCGAGATCTACTGCGTGCAAATATTAAAGAAAGCAAGCTGTTCTTCTCAATGAGAGCCTTACCGGTCAATGTTACACGCAGTAAAGCAGGTCTTGCTGCCCACTTATGTAAACATGTGGCAATTGATCCTCAACCACATGTTCTATATGTCTAAAAGTTTGTAAAACACCTGCAGGCCTTAGGGGACATTTGTGTCCATAAAAGTTGAGCACCTCTTTATTTTACTGAGCCCACATTTGTCGCCTACAACGAGAGTCCACCATATATATATATATATATATATATATATATGGGGGTTGTGTGTGTGTGTGTGTGTGTGTGCGTGTGGGTGTATTGAGTGCATTTGGCCGGCAATTTTTTTATTTTTCCACATTTAGTTCAAGAACGCCGAATACTTCAATCCTAGCACGTCTCGGATGATTGAGAAGGTGCCTGCTACAGGGATGGAATTTCTGGGGACCAGCCTCCCTTCATTGCTAAGCCGTAAATAACTCGAATATTTCTTTACTTGAAATTATTGAAATGGCGACGCTTCCTACACTACAGCACGAGTACACGGCAAAGAAAGTGAGACAGATACTACACACTGATCTTGGGCAGAGTTTCATGCTGTGTCACTTTCATCCGAGGCAGAGAACAAAAGCACACATATGCTAGGTAGAAGTATCGATCTGCGCAGATAATTCCGTCATTTTTATGGGTAGTATGCTAATCTATTAAACAAGACTAAGTGTTTGTGTGTGAGAGAGAAAGAGAGAGGCAACGAAATTTCAAGCTGCGATGAAATATGATACACACGCCTTTCAATCTGTCCTGGTTTGGCATCTCGACTTCAGTCACTTTCTCGTCGACATGACGTCGCTTCTCTCTGTCTTTTCTACAAATATTTTCATACCAATTGCTCTGATGAGTTTTTTTCCTTAGTGCTTTGACTGCATGAATTTTAACGTAGTACTAGATTGGCAACTCGGTTTCACCGTTTTACTACTGAACTAGCTAGATGCAACCGGTTGTTTTATTCTAACAGTTTCTTTTCTCGCACCCTTCGCCTATGGAAGTCCCTTCCGATTTCTTGCTTCCCTGTCAACTACAATCTTCAAAAATTTAAATGCAACGTCAATCGCCGTCTTCTGCCTTCCTGTACCCTTTTCGTTTATAATCCTTTTCTCACTAAAGTCTTCTCATTCTCTTTCATTCCGTGTAACCCCTGCGTCCTGGTCGCATTATCACTTTGCTCGGGGTGAAATGATAAAAAAAAAGAATACTCAAGTGTGTAAATGGTGTACAGGTTTTCCCCAGATATCCGAAAATGGCGTATTGATATAAAATGTTATTAAATAGAAATGGCGTAAAACGACTAAAGCAATTACCATTAATCTATACAGAAAACGTTTTTGCGTCACCCTACAACAACGAAAGAAGCTTTGCATATGTTCGTTGCTGTGATTGAAAGTGTTGCAATGAATACAGTAATGTATTATTGTAATTTTGAAAAGGGCACGCACGTTGGGGGTATGTTTAAAGGATGTTTTGCATGCCTACAAAGAACAGCATGAGAGAAAAATTCGTTCAAGTATATTTTCGCATTGCACACTAGACAAGGAATCTCAACTTTTGATATCGAGACAGGCTGACATGGCAGGTTTATTTAGTTATTTATTTGGTGGGAAACGCACAAAAAACTTCTCACGAATCAGTGGTAATTGCGTATTCGTCTTTTTGTCATTTTCGGATAGAGAGGCATTAATACTAAAGTAGGTATTTCGTAAAATCGAAGTAATGTAAAACGAGAAATACCTGTATTAAGGTCGCGATGAATCATTACAGTAACGAATTTTTTTTCTTTTTTAACTAATGTTCACACAATACAAAGCCCAAGAGCCATTCAAGGCAGAGGGTTATTCTGTTGAATTATATTAGCGTAGGAAAAAGACAAATGTTACGAGCATAGAGCTGGAGTAGATTTTAGAAGGAACTGTTCAAAAAATCGGGGAGGAGTGGGAACGGGACGATACGCGAACCTATCTACTCCTATTAATTATTTTAAAATGAATCTAACGAATAAACTTCCAAGTGATTTGAAGTTATTTGCCCTTCTTTTAGAACGGCCGTGACCATCAGAGAACTAAAAAAAAAGAACTGATCATTAATTGCAAGGAGATTATATTTATCTAACCTCACCACTAAGGTAAGATGTGACACCAGATATTTTTATGTGGGGTTCCCATACACAAGCATATCCATAGAGGCCAAGAGGTCAAAATTTACTCTGTCACGCTGGCGTTGATATTACACTGACTCGGGGTTGGAATCTCCGGAATCGGGTGCCTTCTCACATCTCAAATGAGGAGAGAAAAGATATTACGCTTTCATCCCGGCCCAAGGCCGAGCCAACTGCAGAGCGGTATTTAATTGACCCTCCAACTAAGACAGGATGTGTGTGACACAAGGTCTTTTTATGTTGAATGCCCATACGCATGCATATGAACTAAGAACTAAAACTATCACGCTGGTGTCGATATTACACCCACCCTGCCGCAGGGTTGGAATCCCGTAGATCGAGCGTCTTCTCCCATCTTAAATGAGGAAAGAGCATATACTACAGTTTCATCCTGTCAAAGGCCGAGCCTGCTGTAGAGCGATGTTTACCTGACCTCCCCACTAAGACAGGATGTGTGTGACACAAAGTCTGTTTTATGTTGAGTGCCCACACGCGTGCATATGCACCAATAACAAAAACTGCCCAGTCCCCATGACCACTGTCACTCCGGTATTAATATTACACTGACCCCGACCTGACAGAGTTGGAATCGCCGCAATCGGGTGCCTTCTCACATCTCAAATGAGGAGAGAACAGATACTACACTTTCATCCTGACCAAAAAGGCAGAGAAGCGATGACGGTGAATGGAAGGGACAACACAAGGGGTGAAGCTGACACCGAGTGAGAAACTTGAAATTTTGGGATTGCACGCCCTCGGTGTATTTCTTTTTAATACTTTATGAAATCTGTTTGTTTTTGTTTGTTTTTTTTTAAAATTGAAAGTGGTGTGGAAACGTCAACATTCTTCTTTCAGGATCAAAGACGAAATTGCAGTTTTCAACTGGAGCAAAAATAAGCAAAAAGTTTCTATGTGGACGCAATAAAAAAAATGTATGAAACGCACGTGGAAACAAATTTCGCACGGGGATAAACATTATTTACAATGTAAATACTGTACATAACTCATCTCAGACATACAGACAGACTCTGGGGGATAAACATGTTAAAAAAATGTAATTATGAAGAGAAAAAAAAATCCTTCGTTTTGAAACCAGTTTCATTATTCGTCCTGGGTTCGAACGTGTTCTATAAATTTTGAAATCTAATCAACCAACACTAATCATTTCAAAAAGAAACAAATGTATTTCATTTAGATATCAGTTTTTATTATTCTATCCGGTTTAAAACTAGTTTTATAGGATTGGGCACCTTACTTATCAACCAGCACCTATTTTGAAGACAAATAAATTTACTTCATTTTGATACCTGATTCATTATTCTATCCGAACTAAAATTCGTTCTATAGGATTGGAGACCTTATTTATCAAGCAACGCTCATTTGAAGATAAATTCTTTCACTTTTATACTAATTTTATTATCTTTTATGGTGCCAAACCGGTTTTATAGGATTCGAGACGACCTGTCAATCAACCCTTGCAAGTTCTCAAGGACACATGACACAGTGGATAAAGGCGTTTGTTAGATCCAGAGACAGGACCCAAAGACTGTCAGTTCAATAACTGGTTAAGACAGTGAAGAACTTTCAGAGGGGGATTAACAGGAGATGACTGACATCCATTAGACATGGCACATGGAACTAGAACAGTCTACCCCAGTGAGCGAAATAAAGGGCTCAGTTCGACATTACAACCACATGCAGAAGGTCGGAGCGTACAGCGACCGAAACGTTGTGATAAACATGACGGCAAAGATGAGGACAATAGTCTGAATAATGTGAATAGTGTAGATAATACCTCATCTCAGAAATATAGACAGATACTGAAGGGCCGAAACGTTGTGATAAATATGGCGACAAAGATGAGAACAATAGTCTGAATAATGTGAATAGTGTACATAATACCTCATCTCAGAAATATAGACAGATCTTTTGTATTCATCATAAATTATCCAATGAGGACATAGCTAAATGTGCAACATAATCTTGCCGAAATACCATATCAGCCATTTTCGGACATTTCATTTACAGGCTTCAAAACCACGAAAAGATTTGTCATGATCACGGCCGGATTCAATTCTTAAGAAAGAAAACAAAGAAAATTATATCCAGATATCTCGCCGGTCACCGTACCAAAGTGCTTAATGTCAACTGTATTTTGTTTGGTTTCCTTGTTTCTGTAGCCCAGCGAATATTTCACATGTTGGGCTGTTTCTTTAACATTCACTGACCGAGCAGCTAGTACTGCCTTTGTTTTAAATTTACAAAATCTTTCTCTTAAAAGGATTTTTCAGGAAAATAGGTTTCTTAAATCAAAGAGCTGTTATCGCTTTTTACAGTACTGATGAGAGTTTCCTTCCTAACCTTTTATTTGAATATTTGTGGGATGTTAACTTCTAGATTATGTCGTTATTTTCTCTTAAGGGTACAATCCATTTTAGCTATTGCAGCTATTGATGTTCCTCAAGTGATGTGGTTTCTGTTATTTGGTACAGTTCTTTGTTTCTGATCCTGTCGTGGCAGTCCACACTATTCAACGAAGGATAGTTTCGCCCAACACCACAAGTTGCTGCACAACCCAAACATTAACCTGAGAACTCTAGTCATGTTCATAATTAGCCTCCTCAGATCGAGGATTTCATATGGATCACATGTATAGCGACCAAATTGTTAACTGGATACAACTGCTTTCTCAGATCAACGTAGGAGAGGACGGTCCTTCTTTGAATCTTGTAAACCGACGGTAAAGTGTAACTAACAAAGAACAGCGCCAATTAACAGAAACCATATCACTTGATTGACTTTCAACAGACAGCAATAACCAAAATGGATAGAACATCTAACTCGAAAATAATGATATAATCAAAACGTTGACGTTCCACACTACTTCCAACAAAAGGTTAGGAAGGAAACCTCATCAATACGAGAAACAGCGATAACAGTCATTGGTCTTGAGAAGCCTATTTTATCGAAGAGCTGAATTCAAATACCCTTGGGAAAGTTATGAATCTATCTCTGCCTTTTCCAACTATGGGTTGAATATTAAGACAGTGTGGGTCCTATAGCCATTGGTGGCAAACGGTGTGCCGCAGAAAGAAACGGCAAACTATTGCGGAAAAATCTTCTGCTTAGTCATGAATCGAAAGAAACATGATCGCTCAAGCGTGTATCACGTATGACATTCAACTGATTTTTTTTTTCCTTAGAAATTGTTTTAAAATAAAGATTTTTATACATTTCAATTAATAGTAGCACTGGCTGTTCGGTCAATGGATACCGAATGTTTCCTTATAAGGAGACGGCCAATATTACCATTAACATTACCATTTGAAGTAGTTAACTTCAACGGTTTCTATATTGAATTGCTTACAGAAGGGAGCGGCATTGCGCGTTCTGTTCAAATTCCTCAAACATTCATTACGACATCGTTACATCCGATGCCACTTAACAAAGCTGAATGCAATTCCTACACCTGTCTATCACCATATCACAAACAATCAAAATACAATTATAAATAAAAGACAAATATTCATAGTTAATACCAAAATATTATACAGCATTCATTGTAATGGCAATATTGGGCGTTTCCTTCCAAATAAATATTTGGCATTCATTGATCAAGCACCCAGTACAGTTTTCGGTTGAAATTTCTCAAATCTTTCTCTTGAAACAATCTTTCAGGAAAACAATATTGTCAGGTCCAGTAGCTTTTATCACTCTTTCCGGTATGATAGCGATTTCCGTCCTAACCTTTTATTTGAAGTCGTGTGGAACGTCAATATCTTGATTATGTCATTATTTTCTCTTCGAGTTACATTTGCTATCTATTTTAATTGTTTAAGATATATAAAATTTAATATCTTCGTCTTCAAGGTTTCGGGTTGGCGGTTGCCATATTTTTTTTTCCCCCCTACCGGACTGTTTTAAAGAAAAAGAAAAGAAGTCCTACATGGGATCTTCCTTTGCTTAAGGGGTAATGAAACAATTAGGACTGGTCAGAGAAAAGGGAAGAAATGAGGTCTTTGTTCTTATCTTTTATGTCCTCTGTATGTATGTATATATATATATATATATATATACACACACACACACACACTTTGTATGGTGTGTTGAGTTCGTGTGCGTGTTTTTGCAACTATGTGTGTATATATTCGTTCTCCATACATATATACTATTATATTACATAATTATAAAAAAAATCTATACACAAGCTACAAGTATTTTGTTGTGTGTGTGTGTGCGGTCTGACTAGAGTGTTTGGCTACTATATATACGGTGTGTGTTTATGTGTGGGGTATGATTTGTTTAGTGTTGGTTTAAATTTGTCTATAAAGTTTTTTTTTCCTGTATTTATAGATAAGAGTAATAGTCTGTTTGATAGATAATTTTAAATTTATCTTTGTTGCATTTGTGGATGTGTTTTAACACAAAGAGTTTCCTGTTGTCTGGTAATTTAATGTTGCTTTTGTGAAGGGAAAATCTGTTGTTTATTGTTTGGATGATACTTACATAGGATTTCTTTCATTTTGTACACTTGAATGCAAAAATCACATTTTGGAAGTTGCAAAAAATATTAAAAATAAACTATAATATATATTTTAAAAATCCACATTACAACCAAAACATTTGCGGCTTCTCTTTAAGATATACACTTTTCTCTCATTGAAACAACTATAATCTCTCCCATTATATATATATATATATATATATATATATATATAAATATGATTCTTTCGCTACGTAAGAGTTCTCATGTTTCGAAAACGAGAGCCGAAAACCTCAATATAATTATTAAAATTAAATTGAGTTAAAGTATCAAGCCATGTTTCACCCTCAAACGAAATATAATTATAATTTAAGCTCTACTTCTGCCTGGAGCACTGTTTTTAAAAATAAAAACAAAAATACTAAAGAACTCCGGATTATTTAACTAACATGTTATTTCCTATTTTTATATATATATATATATATATATATATATATATATATATATATATATATATATTATTCGACGTATGAGGTTCAAGCAGATCAGTTCCCAGGAAACCGACAGCCCGACAACAGCACATGAGATTTGATTATAGTGGTAAAGGTTTCGCGCAGGACCATCCACACGTTTTGAAGGGCCGAATACAGAGACCTGGTGTATTACGTGACAACAAGATCCCCAAACGACCCTCCGCAGGTTTTGAATTCAGAGTTGTCCTTCTCCTAGATCAGTTGCTATCCAAGTCTATAGAACCCAGTCTGTCCTGCTATTTACCCATAGCTGGAGGGAGAAGAAGAGGATTCACACCTTTCCCAAGGGTATTAGCACGTAAGTGAATGTAATGGTTTCGACGGGAATTCGAACTCGGCTCTCCGATTCCTCAAACCAAGCCGCTATCCATTACTCAAATATATATATATATATATATATATATATATATATATATATATATATATATATATATATATATATATATATATATATATATATATATATATATATATATATAATCTGTGCTAGCACACAGTCACAAGTCATACTGACCGAGTGTTTGAGCGTTTTTCAGATTGTTGATCATTCTAGATAACACACTCTCTCCCATCCTAGTTGCAGTATAAACCACAGGTTGGCTCTGCGTTTGTTGAACTAACACAAATGTGCCTGAATGAGAGTCTGCAATAGCGAGAGTCTTCGAATACGAGTGGACAGCTATGATCATTTATTATATATGGTTAGATTTACAATATTTAAAGGAGAAGAGTTTATTATGGAAGACGGCGATTATAAACACTATGGACATAGAAATGAACACCGCATGGTGACTGTCAGTGTCAAATCAAGTCTGAAGATCTCGTTGAGGCATTAAACAATATAAAAAAAAAAACAGAACACTTTGTAATCCGATCGATGTATTTTTTTATAAAAGGAAACGTAACTGCAGAATAGCGAATGCTTGTCCATCGATAACAACTTGCAATGTAAAAGCATAATATATAAGCCTACTGTTAAATTCAAGGGGAACTTCCGAAAACCTACATAGGGTCTACCGAAGGACTTTTCCAACAGAGGTACTGCAAGTCTGAAGATCTTTAATGTCCGAGATGTGTCAAAATATTACCGCCATATCGTGAAACATATGGGAACTTAAAGAAAGAGAAAAAAGATCCAAGTATCAAGAGAGAAAAAATACAATTAAAAAGATAAATAGCGATAATGTGGATTGTGTATACGGCAGGCTATTTCAACAAGTGCATTTATTAAGTATAAGGAGTGAAATATTAATGAACTGTAAGCACAAAAAATATCTTAACACACCAGTCGTCAGCTTAAGTTTAACCACTCGAGATATATATATATATATATATATATATATGTAATGAAAAACAAATCACTTTAATGTACCATTACGATAATTTATTTCACCTAAATCCTTTTTTAAGGATTCAGGATCATCAGGTAAATCTTCCAACAACGAAATGAGAAAAAAAATGAGATTAGAAATTGGTGGGTAGTGTAATTTTTGTAATTTAATAGAGGGGGTTGAGAGTGGTAGTTAACCAGATAATATAAAGTATAGGGAGGGGTTAATTTTATATCTCTCTTAAGTATGTTTTATATTGGAGTAGGAGGAGTGACAGAAAACTTGGCCTCTTTAGATGGTTAATAAAACGGAAATGAATTGTCGAAAATGTATACAAGTGAGCCTTACGGTAAAGAGAGGGATAGGGGGAGGGGGAAAGAGAGATGGAGTTGTTATAATTTTGTTTTAACAAAATTATGTAAAAGATAGTTTACAATGTTTGATAGAAAATTCGATGTCTGAAAAAAATTTTGTTATTAACTTAAATATTTAATTTTTTAAGTAAGTAGTTTCAGGACTAAATATAACTATTATTGTAATAAACATATTTATCTAGGACATAAAGAAATATTTAAAATCTTAATAGTTTATTCACCCGACTAATTGTATTTCCAAAAAAAAAAAAAAAAAAAAAAAAAAAAAAAAAAAATATATATATATATATATATATATATAACATCTATTTTAATATTCAAAATTAATTCATGAATGCAATTTATTTATTACATTGGTAAACTAAATTAAAGATTAGGTTTCATTATTTAATAATAGAATTTGAGGGTAATATTAATTTTCATTTATTCATATATGCCTCACAAATGCATTCATGTGAATCCCTACATACATACGATCATTAACAAGTAAAAAAAAAAAAAAAAAAAAAAAACCTTTGAGATAATTTACACAAAAAAATTCATTTATCCTCATACATAAACTATATATACATTTTACAATCTTTATCTATATTTCAAAATATATATAGATTTCACAGTTAAAATTTAATTTTATCAGTGTGATTTCGGAAGTGTTTCATTTTAAAGGAATTTAGCTAATATTATTACTATTATTAATAGTCAAATAATGGTATATTTAAATTTAAATCATCAATTTAGAAATGAAACTCCCTTCAGAAGAAAATAAAATTTAAACTATAGAATATTACAAAAGAAGGACATTACAAATAAAGAAAATAAATTAAAATGTCATTAGAAAGACCCAATATTTCATTTAAAATCAATTCATGCACGTACGCACATATATACATACACACACATATATATACATATATACATACACACACACACACACATATATATACACATATACATACGATCATTAACAAGTAAAAAAAAAAAAAAAAAAAAATAAAAATAAAACCATAGAAACACTTTAGATAATTTACACAAAAATTCATTTAACCTCGCACATAAATTATATATACATTTTGCAATCTTTATCTATATTTTAATATTTGAAATATATATAGATTTCACAGTTAAAATTTAATTTTATCAATGTTATTTCGGAAGTGTTTCATTTTAAAGGAATTTAGCTAATATTATTACTATTATTAATAGTCAAAGAAATATATGAATATAAAATATCGTACACTGAGTGGTGCTAAAAAGTGCTCGATGTATAACAGAGATATTAAATATATATCAATAAATATACATATTATCCCTCACCGGGAGCACGCCTCCTCGTAATTTCATGCAGAGATAATATGTATACACACACCTGAAGACTGCGATATGCAAAAAACTCCGAGTCGTGGTACTGGTGATGGATAATATATATATATATATATATATATATATTGTTAGAAAGATTCTGTACAAAAGCTTGTTGTATAGACTAAAATAAACATTGAGAAAAAGGCACCTAATATTTATAATAATATTTATAATATATTTATTTTACAGAGAAAATTTAAAATTAAAACTTTGTCACTGACAATTGGATTTTCAGTGTTTTTTTTTTTCTTCTTCTTAGAAAAATAATACACTCAAGGACACATGACACAGTGGATAAGGACGTTGGTTAGATCCAGAGACTGGACCTAAAAAGCGTAAGTTCTTTATCTGGTTAAGGCAGTGGAAAACTTGGAGAGGGGAATTAACAGGAGATAGCTGATAACTGACATCCATTAAACATCGCACGTGGAACTAGAAGAGTCTACTCCAGTGACGGGTTCAATTCGACATTCCAACACCTGAAGAAGGCCGGGGCGTACAACGGCCGAAACGTTTTAATAAATATGGCAACAAAGATGAGGAAAATAATGTAAATAGTGAACATTATTTGCGTTACACCTATGTAACCACAGCTCTAATAGAATCCATTTAAACACACACAAACTTGCCAGACTCCATCCAAAACATACAAGTAGAAAATACAAGCATAACCTCATCCACATGAAAAAATGATTAAAAATAATGGAAGCCTTAGTAATAAAAAGAAAAATCCGACACTCAATAATATTAACTACGAACACGGTCACAATGTGCTGTGTTCGGAAAATAAAACATCTCTATAAACCTAGAAACATGCACAAAAATGTATAGTCGAAAGCGCTCAGAATTACAGAACATTTAGACAGTTTCTAAACACTTTGTGTCCAGAAAAGAAAACACTTGTTCGAACACAAGAAAAATTACACACACACACACACATTATAATATATATATCTCAAATGGTCAAACTATTAAAATGACGTCAGGTATGTTAACAGATATTTTTCAGATGACAATAATGGATTTCTTCCCATTGAGATTAATATGCCACAAAACAAACCAAACCAAACTATACATTTTTCAAAAAAAAATATTATCACCTATTTATTAAAAAAAATACTACCAGCGATACATTTTGGGAAAAAAAGTATTATCACCAATAAAAGTTTTGTCGGCATTAAATAACCCATTGTGGTTGATATGCTGTAAAACAAACCAAACCAAACCAAACCATGAACTCTGGCCTATACAGAGACGACGGAGTTATTCTTCTATGTAACACCAACCAACAACAAACAGATTGACTTAGAAAACATCTGATCTAATTCTTCAAGGATTATTAGAGTAAATATCACCACTAACACCAATGTTAAGGTGATCAACTTTCTGGACACTACTTTCGACCTATCTAAAGGAATATACAATGCCTTATACTAAAGATCTATATAACCATAAATACAATAGCAAAGAATCTAACCATTCAGCAGGAAATTTAAACAACTTGCACAAACCGATAACTCTAGCAACAAAATTATTTTTGACAAATATAAAACTAAATATTTAGATGTACTAAAAGAAAAGTAAACACAAAGTTAAACTAGAATACATTACCATTAGTAAAAATGCCAACAGACATAATAGAAAACGCAACATAATTTGCTTTAGCCCACCATTTAACAAAAATGTCAAAACCAATATAGTTAAAATTTTCCTTAATTTAATCTACAAATATTTCAGCCATATACCATTGCTCAACAAAATCTTCAACATAAACAATATTAAGATTAGCTACAGCTGCACCAAGAACCTCGAACAGTATATAGCACAACATACAGTATAAAACAAATATTTAAACAGCCTCAATGACAATATTAATATAGATAAAAAGTGTAATTGTTGAAAAAACAGTACCTGTCCACTAAACCATAAATGTATGAATAAAAGCGTTATTTATATGTCTAGTATTAAAAATAATGGCGTGACTAAGTTTTATTTTGGTTCCACTGCAAACCACTGGAAGACCCGGTATTACCACCATAAAACGATTCTTACCGATAAACAATATTTAAATGCCACGGCACTCTCGAAATTTTACTGTGAAATCAAAAATAACTACACACCGGTAGTAAATTAGAATTTACTCGCCAAAACTACACCCTTTTCCGGTCGTGACGACTGATGTAACCTGTGTTTGATGAGAAAATATTCATACTCAAAAATATTAAATAACCTGCTGAACAAACGAACTCTCTCCTAAATATTTTGATTCTGGATAAATCTTTTTACCCAGCTTCAACTACCCATTAAATATTTTAGATTAAATACTTATTACCATACTTTAACCATTTAAACGTCTATTAATATGTAACCGGGTTACATGGCGTTAATCTTTTCTTTCATTTTTTTTTTTTTTTTATTACTTTTTTCTCACCTTTTATCTTCTGTGTATCTACACGTTTTATTTTTTAATTTATATCCTAATATTATAAAATGTTAGCTTTATATATTGTGCAGTGTTACCCCCCCTTCAAACATAGAGATTATTTATAAACAATATAAATTCCACTGCGCCTACCCACTCTTTTTTATTCATATTTCTCGCTCCTTACGCTTTATAATTTCTTAAATCTTTTTTCCCCCCAAACTTTAGGCTTACACCATTTTCTTTTTTTTTTCTTTTTTTTTCCCCAATATCTCCTTTCATACATTATATTTTGAATTTACATCCCACTCATATATTGGCTTTATATTAACTTTGAGCTTTGAACCTGAGTATAATGTAGCATACTTCCCACGAGACCAAATATTTAAAAAAAAAAAAAAAAAAAGAAAAAAGAAAAAAAAGAAAAAAAAAGAAAAAAAAAGAAAAAAAAAAAGAAAAAAAAGAAAAAAAAAGAAAAAAAAAAAAGAAAAGAAAAAAAAAGAAAAAGCAACTGTAATAAGTGACTCAATTCCCATATGTGCCTGACGAAACCACAAAACTTGTTGCACTATAAACGTAGTTATATGTGTATTTAGAAATGTATATTTCATGGCTCTGTTTAATCACATTGAGCACTGTTTTGTTTGTACCATGAATTAAATTAAATAAATATTTATTTGCTTACCCACGTATGCACGCTATCGCACACATATACAGTTGCTAATATCTGGTTATTTAGTTAACATCCACACTCATATATATGTTTAACATATGAATTAAATCCAACAGAATGATTTGTTTAAAAAATGGGAAATTAAAACTGAAATCAGATAAATGCTAATTCTATAAGATATAAACGTTACGTTTACACAACCGACGTAAAGAAAAAAGAATTTTAAATTTTAAATATAACTTCAAAAACCTTCTGATGAAGCTAAAATTAAATTTCGAATCATGTCCAATTTAAAAATGTTTTTCTAATTATCCCTTATTTTATCATGTATATATATATATATATATATATATATATATATATGTGTGTGTACGTGATATTATTCAAATTTAATTAACTGTAAATATCAAATCCTTTTTAGTTGTTGTATCCTCGACTCCGAAGTAAATGTAGATGAATAAATATACTGTTTAATAAATAAATAAATAAAAACAGAGCATCTACTCAAATATGAGTATTCATTCAAAAAAAAAAAAACAAAAAAACTTTGAAACAAATAAAATAAAAAATCTATCGGATTTAATCCATTTCCTAAAAAAGTATATGTGTGTGTGTGCATATATATATATATATATATATATATATATATATATATATATATATATATATATATATATGCATATATATTTATATGTATGTATAAATATATACACATACATATGTACATGTGTGTGTGTTTTTTGATACATATTTCACTGGAAGCACAACAGATAAATTCAGCACTACAATCTCACTGGACAAGACCAAGTTTTCAGCTATAAAACTATATTCTCACAAAGTCACCACCATCGGCCATACATTTACCCCAGCAATAAATAATAACCTCTTCGAGGAACCTCGGGATATGGTTTATTGCTAGGCTCAGATCCCTTGTTTCGTCTCCGTAATCATTCAGCAAGAATGATTCGACTTTTTTTTACTGTATCCAGGAATTCAATTACACTGTTCTGCTTAGCATGTACTTTCGTGTTAGACGCTATTTTTACCAAACTGCTACCTATAACAAGACAGGAAGAAATGACAGTTTATTGTAGAGAAAGTTAAGCTATCTCATAGACATCTGTTTCTTATATAGTTGGTTAACAGAACAAAATAGGAGGCCTTGTAATTTCCGGAAAAAAGATACCCTTAGTGCACGTAAATTAATAGTCGGTTACTGATATACCAAGGTGAACGAACAGACGTACACACACGCATATATGATTGCCTATAGCCTCAAGTATAAATCCGACCAATATTTACTCATATATAAACACAACCAATGTGCACTCAAGTATATACACGAACATTTTTACTTGTAGGTCCATGTATAAACCCGATCTATATTTGCCTATCGGCTCAAGTATAAACACGGGGAAGTTTTAAAGAAAATAATAAACTAACAGGCCACTTATACTTGAAATCAGAAGACAATAGATTTTCTGGGAAGCATAATGAGGAAAGAGGATTTGGAGAATTTAACACTCACAAGACAGGGTGGTAGAGGTAAACAGCAATTAACCTACCGAATGAGAAACATGACAGAAAGGAAGCAAAGAGGGATGGTTAAAAGCCAAACGTTGCTTTCATCTTCAAGGACCAGGAAGTTATGGAGAGCCATGATTGTCCACATGCTGTAGAGACACGGCACATAAATGAAGAATGGATAGCACAAATACAGATCCATCGTACTCCATTTGTATTACTCATATAAGTCTTGAAAAATCCACCATTGTTTGGTTAATGCTTTGACTGCTTCATTGTTATAATAGCATTGTTGCCTGGTCGTGCTGGACCGTTTTCGGAAAAACAGGAAAATGCCATTTACTGGAAATAAATGGAAATAAATTATAAAGATGCTGACGGTAATTTCTCATGAGTGCCACCATTTTGGTTTGATCGGATAGCCTTCAGTACAGAAACTAAACAACCCACTCTAACATACAATAAAAACAGGTCACAAAACAGATTGTATTATATGCTGTTATATGTCTACATTGGTTTGGAAATAGGACTAAGTGCTAACTTACATTTCTCAGTGTCATATATATATATATATATATATATATATATATATATATATGTGTGTGTGTGTGTGTGTGTGTGTGTGTGTGTGTGTGAACAGCAGATAATTAAATTTTGTAAAGCTGTACATGCACAGAAGTTGAAGTGTTAGTAATAATGCCTATCTTTCTTTTTATGTGCCATGTCCTTTCAGGGCGTAGGCGATCATGGCTCTCCACCTCCCTCTATCCCTTGCAGCTCTCAACAAGTTTCTTCCCTCTGTTTCCTCCCCCAGACCACGTTATGTCATCCACCTGCTCAAGTCCGTCAGTTAGGAAATGCGCTGCTTTCCCTTATCATTTCCTTCTATTCGACCCGTGAGTATCAGTTTCTCCAGGCACTCCTTCCTCATTATGTGTCCCAGAAATTTCAGCTGCATCTTCCTGATGTTAAGTATCCTCTCCAAAACCTCATCGTTGCTCACACGCTCAGTCCATGATATCCTTAGCATCCTTCTGTAGAACCACATCTCCGTCGCCTCGAGTCTCTTCATCTTTGAGGAAATCGTCCAAAATTTGTTGCCGTCAAGGACAGATGTCACGTAATAGTTCAGTATTTTTTTTCTTATTACCAAAGATATCCTCCTGTCTCGCAGTACTCTGCCCAGCTTTTGGAATGTGTCCTTGACCATCCCACAGTGTCGCACTTACCGTCCTTTGCCAAGACGCTTCCCAGGACTTCAACTATATTATTACAGTTGAAATGGCTAGATGTAACCATAAGTTTCATGCTAACAGTTTCTTCTCTTACACTTCTCGCTTGTGGAACTCTCTTCTGGCTTCTTTCTTACTCAATCAACTTTGATCCTCAAAAATTTAAATGCAACGTCAATCGTTATCATCCTTCTTTTTGTTCTTTTCTCTCTCTCTCTCTCTTTAATAGTGTTTTTTCTTTCTTATATTCTCTCACACTCAGTAACCTCTTACGTTATCGTGGCTTTAGTGCCTTGCTTGTGGTGAAATGATTTTTAAAAAATAACTAAGAAATTCAGACAATATTATTCTGTCTCTTGTTGATACTGGGTATAAACAAAGGACAAGCATTTTCTCATGGATGACTCCATTTTTGTTTCAATTGTATACTGTAGTACAGACTAAGATAAACAGCCCCAACACACACTAAATAATAAAAATACATCACAAAAACAGGTCGTATTGTATGCTATTAGATGTCTACGCCGGTTTGCAAATAACGCGAAGCGCTAGGTAGTTCCTAAAAAAACGCTAGGACAAATATTTCACGGTGTCCTGAAGACGTATATACACGTCGACAACAGTCAAGGTAAATTTTGTAATGACGTCTAATTACGTCTATAGCAGTGAAAGTATTAACATTCTCGTCGCTCAAGTTAGTACAAAGAGAAGGAGTTTAATTTTCTGTTTAACACCTTCATTGCCGGATAGCACTGTTGCCGGGCTGTGCTGGTCCGTTTTGGGAAAAATAGAAAAATGCTGTTTACTGAACATAAAAGACTATAAACATGTTGGCGTTAATTTTTCATTTGTGTTTTAAGCAAAGGACAAACAATTTGCCGCCATTTAGGTTTTGATCAGGTACTTTTCAGTTTAGAAGACGCTAAACAACATCCTCAATAACGAATATTACAAAACTACGTTTGCTTGTTTTTTGCTTTTTTAATCATTTCACTTCAAGCAAGGCAATAAAGCCACTAAGTCACAAGGGGTTTTACTGAATGGGAAAGAATAAGAAAAACATTCTTAATGAACAAGAATAATACAAGAAAAGGAATCAAAAACACAGAAGATAGCGATTGACATTGTATTTAAATTTTTGAAGATCCAAGTTGACTGGAAAGTCGCGAGAGGGTTTCACAAACGAGAAGTGCGAGAGAAGAGACTGTTAGCATAGAAGTTACGGTTACACTTAGCTATTTCAACTATAAAACGATGAGAACTTGCCGCCAATCTAGTTCCATGCTTAAATTCATAAAGTCTAAATTACCATACAGGAAGGTAATATTATTTTTAAACTTAGCTAGCCACAATCACTGACCCAAATACACTACAGTATTTCTTACACCAGAACAACACATTCTTACTCCAGCCACCATAATACCTCAAGTCTCTATTAAAGTCCATATTAGTTCCCGTATGTACAATGTGTCTGGAGGTGGAGGTTAAAAATAACACCATTTAAAAATGAAAGCCCAATGAATATTTACCACGAAGAAATTTATATATAAGAAACTAAAAAATTGTGTTAGTAATAAAACACCCCGCAATCTTTAATTATGGCAGGAAAATCAGTTAACTGGACGAAATTAATGTGGGGACTAGGTATTTAATAACAATCATTCATTAAAACACATTCAACCATACACACACCCAGACACAAGAACAAATATAAAATAAATACACATTAAAAAAAAAAAAAAAAAAAATGCGAAAAGCGCCCCGCATCTGCCAGAGAACTGACATCTCTGTCACCTAACAAGAAAATGTGTTGGTAGAATAAACTAAAGAAAGTTGGAACAGAAATAAATGAGGTCAATGAGCATACATCCCCTAGCTAACTTGACTTGAGAAAAGTTCATCAGAACAATTAACGTGGAAATCTTTATAGAAAAAGGCAGAGGGCAGCTACATTACGGCGGCGGGGCGTCACTAAAAGACTATTTTGTTTGCGCTGGTTCGCTGCAAGTTAGTTTATAACACAAATGCTAGGGGCCTCCATTTCACGGTGTCTTGGAAAAAGTATATGTATACGTCGACAGCAGGAAATGTAAACTTCGGAAAGACGTATAACTACGTCTACCGCAGTGGGGTTGTTAATAGTAATTTTATTGGGAAAGAAATAATAAAATATGAAATAGTGTACCTATTAGGGTTTATTGATAAAGATATATGTAAGTGTGTATGTAATCAAACAGTGTGCTTGTGTGTATTCATGATTTATCGTCGTATTATTAGTTTTGAAATTAATCTGTATATATTTGTTCTTTTCGTTTCCTATTAATCCCCGTTTTAAAATTTATCTCTAATTTGGAACCACGCCAACTCCCGCCATTTCCATTTTCTTCTCGTCCACTTTCCCGCCATTCTTCGTTTCATTTGTCTATTTTCCCGCCAACCCCATATAATCATGTGAGGTTTGTATGATGCATCATACGATGCAGACGAGACACTGTTATGCACGATATACGTTTCTTTACCGAAAACAAATCGAAGTGAGGCTTTTGTCTACCAAGTGGAGCAAATGAAAGAACAAAACCTCATAATTAGGATATTTATATTTTTTTTAGATACCTGTAAAATCTGAAGTGTTTAATTCTTCTATCTATTCAATTATAAGCTTATGTATATCTGATAAGTCATGTTTTTGTATCAGGCGAGGAACTTTCTCAGTGGGCATATATCTATGTATTGATCGAACGATCGATATCTCGTCATCTAAGTTCGTTCTGATAGATCGGATTGAATGAGATAGATATGAACACAATGACGATAGACAGATATGAACAGAATTAGATAGATATGAACAGAATGAAAGAGATAGATAGATATATAGATAGATATGAACAGAATGAGATAGATAGATAGATATGAACAGAATGAGATAGATAGATAGATAGATATGAACAGAATGAGATAGATAGATAGATAGATATGAACAGAATGAGATAGATAGATAGATAGATATGAACAGAATGAGATAGATAGATAGATATGAACAGAATGAGATAGATAGATAGATATGAACAGAATGAGATAGATAGATAGATATGAACAGAATGAGATAGATAGATATGAACAGAATGAGATAGATAGATATGAACAGAATGAGATAGATAGATATGAACAGAATGAGATAGATAGATATGAACAGAATGAGATAGATAGATAGATAGATAGACATGAAGAGAATGAATAAATAGATATTTTCTTTATTTTTTTAATCATTTCACCCCAAGTAAAGTGTGAGTGCCGCTAGCACACGGTTGCTTACGGAGTGAAAGTGAGAGAAAAGGCTGGGTATAGGAGGATTGAAGAAAGGATAAAAGACGAACGAGGTTCAAGACAACAGAAGATGACGATCGACGTTGCATTTAAATTTTTGAAGATTGTAGTTATCAGGGAACAAGTAAATGGGAGTTCCACAGGCGGGAAGTGCGAGTAAAAGTTGCGGTTGCATTTAGATATTCAACAGTAAAACGGTGGGACCTAGATGCCAATCTAGTAGCAGGTTTAAATTCATATAGTCAAGGCAGCAGGGACAAAATATCGTCAGAGTAGTTGCCATGAAAATATTTGTAGAAAAGACAGAGGGAAGCCATATCACGCCTGTGGGAAAATAACTGAAGTCGCGATGCCAAGTCAGGATCGATTACATTGCAGATCCTTCTTCGGATGAATGGCAGAGGTAGCAGCCCAGATATGGTAACAATATTCAGTTCACCGACGAATGTAAATGTACAAGATGGACTTTGACGGCACGACACAATGAACCAAATTTCCTTACAGTAGATGCAGCTACTGATTCAATGTAGTTGTTCTACTTAAAGTCAGTCGAAAACCTGAGGTCAAGAAGGCGCAATGAAATGATCTAGAGTCGAGCATCAGCCATGCTGATGGCGGGAAGAAAAGTTTTATAAAAGATTATTTTGGGAGACAGTAAAATTGACAAGCCATTTCATGCCCCAGTTGAACACTGATTGGAGGCCCTTTCCAAGAAACAGTTAATTTTATCAGCTCTGACGGATTGAGACAGGAGTAAATAGTAGCGTCATCTGCATAAATGCCTACTTGGGAATTGATGATACCAGGAAGATTATTGAAGATCAGAAACAGCGTAGGACTCAGTATAGAGCCTTGGAGAACATCCATGTTCGTGTGAAAGCGTCCCCGTTCAGAACGACCTTCACTTCACGATTTGATTGGAATGATTGGATTAAATCAAACATTCGTCCTGTAATACTGAAGCTTACATAGAAAACTAGTATGCCAAACCCTTGTCAAACACCTTTAATATATCTAGAGCCACAGCTCGAGCTTCGCCGTTATTATCAAGAGCTTGATATACATATTCAGTGATGGTCTTAAGCACATCAGCGTTGGACCGAGCAAATCGGAATCCATATTGTTAGTCAGAGATTAAGTTGTGATAGGTAAGATGCTTAACCGCTTCAGCATTGATTAAAGCCTCGAATACTTTGCCAAAAAGCGGTAGGAGACTAATAGGGCGAGAGTTTGAGGGGTAAAATGTTCTCCAAAGTTTGGAGAGAACTGGAGCCATCTCGGGGGCACATTTCTTTAGAACGACGGCTGGTATTCCTCATCTCCAGCCACCTGGCCATGCGTTTGTCAATCAATTAGTTTTTCAACCAAGCTACTCGAGTTCTTCATATGAGATGGGCTGATTGTTTTAAGGGGAGGAGGTAGAAGGATTGTTATGGCTTTTGCCAGTTTATAAGGGGGCGCTGTCTGTTCCTGAGATAAAGGGGTGCAACGGGATACCTGTTTTGTGGGGTTTAAGGAAACTGTAAAGTTTGGATGATCAAATCAAGATAAACCTTTTCAAGGTGATATTCTATGAGTCTATACAACGATTTGTTTCATTTTTAATTAGTTTCCTGATTTCATTGTCGATTCTTTCTATCACTGAATTTGTTATGTTCCGTGCTAAGGGAATAAATACTTATCAACAGATGGATAATAGAAGAAAGGTCTATTGTACACAACCAATACAATATGAAATACGGTACACACAGGTCAATCTAGTAGTGAGTGCCACTAATTGGAAGGTAGGACGTGCTTGCGTCGTGTCGCTCTTCCCGCAACTCTCTCCTAGACAGTTGACTTGATAGGTACTTACTACCTATAGTGTAATCATTCATGGGGGTGACTGGTTATTCCATTACATCAGAATTGTTGTTCATGGTCACAATCCGCACTCCTTGTCAGAATAGTTTTTCATCAGTATATGACCACACCAGTAAAGGCTTCATCTTCTCGTCCATTAGAAACAGTCTTCGAAAATCCTAATCCACTTAATGCATCGATCTAATAAAGGAACTTTATCGGCCCACAAAATCTTACATGTCTGGCGAGGAGCCCAATACGAAAACAGTTCAAAGCTCATCAGGAGTTCAACAAGGAGGACATAAAAGCACTGGTCTATTTAATTTTTTTTACACTATGCCCTGCAAATATACAAAGACAGATGGACCCTGACCATTTAAGGATTCCATATCACATCCCAAACGAATCTACCAATACTAAACAATGATCCTGCTGTCTCTCCCGAGGCCAATATACTGATGAGGGGGGGATATGCTGATGACATAGGTATTCATAGTTGAGGTAAGAATGAACTTAAAAAAAATCAACATGTTCTATCAAGTGTTCTAAGAAATAGGAATCAAGATAAACATTTCGAAAACAGAAATTATGATTTGGGATTAGAATGAGAGAAACGATGGCACCTACACTGAATAACTCATAAAAGAAATTTGGATGTGGATTTAGTAAATACCAAACATGTTAAATAAACAGGTGTATGGATCAGTTATAACAAATTTAGAATAGAAGATAAGGAAATTGAACAGATAATAGGCTGCACAAGAGGTAGTTTAAACTGTAAAATGATGAGACCATGCCTTGATGTATGGATCAGTTATAACAAATTTAGTATAGAAGATAAGGAAATTGAACAGAGAATAGGCTGCACTAGAGGTAGTTTGAACTGTAAAATAATGAGACCTTAGCTTGATGTATGGATCAGTTATAACAAATTTAGTATAGAAGATAAGGAAATTAAACAGAGAATAGGTAGCACTAGAGGTAGTTTCAACTGTAAAATGATGAGATCTTGGCTTGATGTATGGATCAGTTATAACATATTTAGTATAGAAGATAAGGAAATTGAACATAGAATAGGTTACGCTAGAAGTAGTTTCGTTCAACACCACAAATTGCCACAAAACCTGAAAAAGTCATGTTCTTAAATAGCTTCGTCAGATTGAGACTTTCATTTAGATGCTATGCATGGCGATAAACCCGAACGAATGAAGCTTGTATGTCTGAAACAGGACCATACCTCTTCGAAACTTGTGAACTGGCGCTACAGAATCCCTAAGAACTCTAGCAAATAAAAGAAACATCACTTGAAGACTTTCAATAGCGGCAACAACTGGAATGTATAGCACGTCTAACTCGAAGAGAAAATATGACATAATCAAGATGTTGATGTTCAACACTACTTCAAACAAACGTTAGGAAGAAAACTCTCATCAATACTGGAAAGTGCAATAACAGCTACTGGACTTGAGAAACCTATTGTTTTAAGAAAAATATTTTATAAACTTCAACCGGCAGTAGTACTGGCTGCTCGGTCAATGAATGCCAAATGTTTCCTTATAATATTACAATTAGCATTTTTATATCGAGCTCAATCCCTATATATTCAAATCTATCTCAGTCTCTTCATATCTGCCAGTTATCAAGCTATTCCACATTCTTTTCATATCACTCGATATATCTCAGTCTGTTCATCTCGAAATCAGCTCATTATCTATTTCTCACAATTTGTTCATTATCTATCTCAGTCTGTCCGTCTCGAAATTAGCACATTATCTATAGAAATCTCTTCATATCTAAATTGGCTCATTATCTATTTCTCGCAATTTGTTCAAAATCTATCTATCTATCTCAGTCTGTTCATCAATCATGTATGCTTTTGTTGATCTAACAATGGAATTAATTAATTAATCTACATTTTAAAAAACCTGGACATTACTTAATAAATTATTGCAGGACGTCGGCTGAGAGTTGACTTTACTTCAAAAACTAACACCTTTTTCCTTTTTTATCATTTCGCTGTCATCAGCCCCGCCTTCAGTCACAATGAAGTCAATTTAATATGAAACGGATGTCTCATTGGCGCCGTATTTAGCAAATGTGTATTGAGTCAGAAACAGCCTAACAAAGTGCTTTATGGTGCATGTATAGTAATCGATGTGTCAGATCTTGATTTGACCGATCTTTTTCTCTCAAGACACGACGGCCATGCTCTCCTTGTTCAAGTCCTTTGATCATTCATACCTTTCAGTCTCAGATTGGTGCGATTCAGTTTTCGATCGACTAGTCTCTTAAATGCTAGCCCCGATATGAACCGCTAAATACCATCTTTACTCGAGCACAGTGCGAGCTTTTATGATCAGTTCTTTTTCGCAAATAAATAAGGGGTCGCACTATACACTGGTAACTTTCTGAAGAGGATAAAAACCATGAATTTTTGGTGACCGGTTGCACTTAGACACGGGTACAAAATTCTGGAAGAGTTACAATTCATACAAAAGAAATCAGTGGTCACTATACATAAAGTCGGTTTATCTACGGGTATATACGGCAGATATTATCATGAAATTAACAGTGAAATTTCATTTCTTTAGTGATAACAACAGTAAAGAGTCACCTGTATCGCATTCCAACGAAGCATATTTGACTCGGATTTAAAAAATTAGTCCGACGAGGAGGCACGGTGGATAGCGACTCGGTTTAAGGAATCGGAGAGCCGAGTTCGAATTCCAGCTGAATCCATTATATTCACTTACGTACTAATACCCTTGGGCAAGGTATGAATCCTCTTCTCCCCCAACTCTGGGTAAATAACAGGACAGACCGGGTTCTATAGCTTAGACGGCAACTGGTCTACTACAGAAAGAAATGGCAACCTACTGTGGGGAAAAAATCTCCCTCGTCAGTCATATATCAATGCACTCATATCTCACTTAGTTTGGGACTCTTAACGAGGAAAAGAAACTTGGAGAATTTGACACTCACAGGATATACTGAAGACAAGAGGAGCAAAAGAAAGCATCGAGTAACCTCCTTAACGAACTTGTGAAAATGAACAGCAGAACAGATACTGGTGGGGGGGCATTTAGTAAGAGGGCATGCATTGCTTAGAGCTACAAAGGATAGGAATTTGTGAAGAGCCATAATCAACCTATTTAACGAGCTTGTGCTAATGGATGGCAGAACAGTGACTGGGAGATATAGTAAAGAGACAAACATTTCCTCGATCTACAAAGGATAAAATGTTGTGGAGAGCCATGATTACTCACGTCTTGAAGGGATACGATTCATAAAGAAAAAAAGAAGATTATAGGCGGAAATGAAATAAACATGAACTACGCATGTCACAGGCAAATTCAGAAGAAAAACTAAAAGAATCATTAGACAAGGTAGTTTATGAATGGAAGGAGGAAGAGATTCAACATTAATTGTAAGAAGACGAAATGCATGGTTATCAGCAAAAGGGACAAACCAAAGTGCGAGTTACACATCGGGGACGTCGAAATCAAGCAAGTGCGAAAATTCAACTACAGTAATTCCCCGTGTGTAATACGCCTTCATCCATAATACGCACACCTAAAATTGTGCTGAAAGTGTAGAAAAATGCTACTCACGCATAATACGCACCTGTTGTTTGGTAATCAAACCCTATAAGTTGTACCTCTCCAATTTCATTACTTTAGTGTTTCCTACTCTTATTTTTAAAAAACTGATTTTAAACATAGAATAATATTATTCTAATTTAGTTTTATGATAATGCTTACTTTATTTTACGGCAATTTTTTTAAAGATTTTCTGAAGCTGTGCATAATACGCACCCCTGATTTTGCTCATTATTTTTTAGAAAAAAAATGCGTATTATACATGGGGAATTACGTTATTTGGGGAGTATCGTTACATGCGACAAAAAGTATGAAATAAAAAATGCAATGCATAGGTGTAAACAAAATGAACTACCCAAGATGTGCGTTACACATGGGGGGGGTGGACGTAGAAATCAAAGTGAGAAAATTCAACTATTCAGGGGAGTGTTGTAACACGCAACAGAAAATATGATACAGAAATCTGAAAGCGATTAGGAATAGAGAAAGATGCTTTTCTGAAGCTGAGCAAAGTAAGAAAATAAAATGTATAGTTACAAGCAAAAGGGGAAGAATAAATTATGAATTACGCATCGGGGACATCGAAATCGAGCAAGTACAAAAATTCAACAATCTGGGGAGTGTCGTAACACTCGATAGAATAGATGAAATAGAAATCTGAAAGCGCTTACGAAGAGAGGAATATGTTTTCCAGAAACCGCGCAAGGTAAGAAAAAGACATGTTTACGAGAGCGCAGAGAATTGCTTTACGGTGGTTACCTATTTTTCATGTTTCTGTATATATCCGTATTGTTACTCATAATGCTGGGCCGTTCTTGAGTTCATTCATAAATCTTAGCAGTGGGTACTTCAACGTGGTGTAATGATTAGCAAACTTGTCCAGCGAGATCAGTTACGACTGGATAGTGAGTTCCATCCTCACTGAGTGCCCCATACTTTCGGCCTTGTGCCACACCTAAGCTACGCTTAGAAAAACTTCAAACGTAGTGTAATGACTAACAAGCGTGCCTTGCGAGATCAGTTAAGACAGAATAGTAAGTTCGATCCACACTGGGTGACTCCATACTTTCAGCCTTGTGCCACATCTAAGCTCCGCTTAGGAAATCATTAAGGCACTTCGACGTGTTGTAATCATTAGCCAGCTTGCTTTGCGAGATCAATTACGACTGAATAATGAGTTCGATCCTTACTGGGTGCCTCATAATTTCGGCCTTGTGACACATCAAAGCTACGCTTAGAAAATGACCATGAACCGTGATCGTTCTATTTCTATCGAGTTAAACGCAACCAGCTTGTGAACATGGCTTTCCACAACATCCTATCCTTTGTAGCTGTAAAACTGAAGGTGGCTTTTTCTCATCTTTTCAAAATTTCTTCAGTGTTTCCTTTCAATGAAAGAATCAGAATTTCAGATTAATTCTTCAGCTTTTTCGCGCCTTTTCTAAAATTCAGTTAATCTCTTCCTCTGTAAATAAGTTCGCCATTTAAAGGATTAGCACTGAAGTTAATTGAATCGTACTGTGGAGACGTAACTTCCAAATAAATCTGTATCAAGTACGAGCATGTATTGTATTATTTACCCTGGTCTTCCCACTGAGACTGGATGTGACGCAAAGTCGGGTTTAACGTGGTGAAAAACTGAGCCCCACTGGCACCGGTATGACTATTGATCCCCTCTTTAGTGAAATGGGGTGGCAGCATCGGGTAGCTGTTTTACGGGACTGGGCATCTCACAGTATTTATTTTTCCTCAGTTGTGTCTCAGTCCGGAAATGATGGAAGGTAAAAACGGTCCTCTCCGATGATTAAGAGAGACAGTAGTTTCACTGCTGCAAATACAACAGCTGTATTGCCATAAAAAAAACAAAAAACAAAAAAACAAAAAAAACAGCCTTTTCCGGGTGATAACCTTGGAATCAGGTATAATGGAGGATATCGTTAACATTTATCTTAAGCGTTTCAGCTGTATCAGATTTAATTGATTTTCTGTTACCGAAAATGGACATGCTGGATGAAAATGGAGCATTGTCATGTCATCAACACATTGGCTTTTTTAATCGTAGAGAGGGTCCGAATGCAGAAGCCATATTGAATCTCCTCCACAACGGTCTATCAACGGCAGCCATTAGCAATTCTGGTATAGTCATGCTTGACAATTGTTTGACAGTGTCCAACAAATTTTTGCGTTGAGGTCCTCTCCTACGTCCACCTTCAACGGTGACTTGCATGATGATCTTACACAGGCTGCTGTGTCTTGCAACGTTTCCAAACCACACCATTTTTCTCTGTTTGATAGTGGCGAGAAGAGGTTCCGGGTAGCCGACAAGACTTTCAACAACACAAACGCATTGTTTTTATGTTCCCAATCATATACAGTCTGTTATGTGTCATGCGTGATACACGCTTAGGCGATCATGTATCTTTCAATACATGACTGACGAGGCAGATTTTTTTCCGCAGTAGGTTGCCATTTCTTTCTGCGGTAGACCAGTTGCCATCCAAGGCTATAGAAACCGGTCTTTCCTGCTATTTACCCATAGTGGGAGGAGAAGAAGAGGATTCATAACTTGCTCAACGGTATTAGCACGTAAGTGAATGTAATGGATTTGACTAGAATTCGAACTCGGCTCTCCGATTCCTCACTTCGAGCCGCTATCCATTACTCCAACGTGCCGTGCAATCATATAGACTATATATATATACAATAACGGAAAATAAAAGTGCAAAACGCAGAATACCTGTTTCAATTTACTCAAGAGAAAACGCACAGGTAATATAAAATAAAATCTTCGAGAAGAAAACAAAAAGGTGATTTTATCTTTCTTTGCGGATTATTCACTTAAAGAAGGCCACAGAATGGATTGGTGGAACTGTTGTTAACACATTTCGATTTTAGAAACATTTTAATCGACGTGACCGTTTTGCTGTTAATTTTTATTTTTTTTCAAAAATGTTTTGCTGACATTTTTACTATAAAAATCTATTTTTATACTTCCATAATGTTTTGGCTCAGTTTGGGGGTTAACTATTTGCCCATAGCTGAGATCCTGGTCAGGGTGGACCTAGGAACAACATAAATTAAGAAGTGCTTCCACGTTCCTCAAAACCTATCGATCAGAGACCTTGCTGTTGGATCAATTTTATCATCATACCCAGAACGGCCATCTTCTGTCTCCCTGAAACCAGCTCTTTTATTGTCCTTTTTCCTCACTGAAGTCTTTTCATTCTCTTTCACTCTCAGTAATCCCTTTCGTCCTAGCAGATGAGAAAGCAAGAAGCCGAAATAATTCCACAAGCGAGAAGTGCGAATGAAGAAACTGTTAGCATAGAACTTACGGTTACATCTCCCCATTTCAACTGTAAAATGACGAAACCTAGACATAGATTTACTGTGTGAACATTGTAATCAACCCTGACTGGTGACTGTCAGTTTCACATCTGAGTTTAATATCCTTACTATGAAGACAGCACTGAGACGTGAAACGGACAATCACGATGCAGTCTTGATGCCTATATCAACATGTTTATGTCTATAAACATTAATTAAATTTATTTTTAAAAATACGACACTTTTCTCTTAACACTATGGCAAAATTATATATATATATATATATATATATATATATATATATATATATATATAGTGAAATGGATTAAGTCCGACAATTATTCTATTAGGTTGGTGCAAAAATAATGTCGTTTTCTCACATAGTAACATATGTGAGAAAACGAAATTATTTTTGCACCAATCTAATAATATATTTTCCGTTTATACGTTATTTTTATACATATGATTCATTTAAGTAAATGCTCTGTTTTTTTTTTTAATTAAACAATATTAATTACTTTTATCGGCTTGAATATTCAAGAAATTTCGTAGAAAATATGTGCTTCTTCGACAGGAATCGAACCTGTAACAAATGATTGTTCCCTTTGCGGTTATAGGTTAGATTCCTACGCAATTTCTCGAAGATTCAGGCCGGTAAATGTAATTAATACTGTTTAATTAAAAAAAACAAAAAAAAGAACAGAGCATTTACTTTAATAAATTATATCTATAAAAATGTATAAAATATATATATATATATATATATATATATATATATATATATATATATATATAGAGAGAGAGAGAGAGAGAGAGAGATATCCTCTTAAGTACGTTTTACTGTCCATATCGGGGTTGCAAATTAGTCACTCATAATTTGAGTTGCAACGACATTAGCATCTGCCGCGTACCATAATGTGCATCTGTACATGTGGTGATATTTTTATGGAAAGAGTGTACACAAGCAATTCCCCACAAGCAGCAAATTGGGAGATTTTTTTTTTTTTTTTTTTGCAAACACATGATTTTTTGCATTTTACACCAAGCAATGCATTAAAGCCACTAAAACGCAAGGGGTTACTGAGTGTGAGGGAATATGAGTCAAAATACACTATTAAATAGAGAGAACATTAAAACAATAAAAATTAAGACACTAGATAACGGTTGACATTGCATTTGTGTTAGTAGTGTTATATTTGAACGTTTTATCTATATTTTAGTTTGGTTTATATATATATATATATATATATATATATATATATATATATATATATATATATATATATAAGACAAGAGAAAAAAAGATTACGAAAAAAAAGATTTTCTAAAAAAGTCTAAAAAAAAAAAAAAAAAAAAAAGAAGATTTTTTAATATTACTGGCTTACTTTTACCAAACTTTGAATTATGGCACTTTGTATCCTCCACATGTTTTGACTGACCTTTCAACCATTGATGAACATCTATGAATGTTCTCAAATTTAAAAGCCTTGATAAAACCAATGACGTACTTGCTTTTGCATATAAACACGTGCAACGAAATAAATCTGATGCTGCCTTGATAAAATTCCTCGGAGGACGAAACGCGACGGCTAAGAATAGTTTTCCCTTTTGCCTCTTTTTATTTATTGTGTTCCTTTACGAATACACCCTATGTGAAAATCATATATATATGTGTGTGTGTGTGTGTGTGAAACACGTCGGTGAGGATAGATATAGATAAATAGACAGATGAATATTTGCTAAATATATCCTAGAGCAGTGAAGATTGAACTCTGAATCATACGAGAGTCAAGCTCCTTAACCATGACTTTAAAATAGATGCTAAGCGTGGAATGCCGTTAATTACTTCAGTAACACAATGCACAAATCTTTAGCTGGATATTGTCTTTCAGATAAAAATGTCAAATAAAAACCAGTTTTATGTTCTCTCTTAACTTCCTTATGTTTTAAACATTTCACTTATTTTATCATAAAAAAGTTATATCAATTCAAAATTGGACACCTTGACGTGGTGTAATGGTTAGAAAGTCGTAATTGATCTAGCAAGACAAGCTGAGTAGTGAGTTCGATCCTCACTGGGTGCCCCACACTTTCAACCTTGTGCCACATCTAAGCCGGACTTAGAAAATCACTATATCAATTCAAAATTAACGTTTTTTTTAGGCTGCGTCATAAATTATTTACGTTTTTATTTATCAAACTCTTTCTTCAAAAAGTGAATATATATTATATTTTAGTCAATCATATATTAGCCAATTATATTTTAGTCAATAATATTTTAGTCAATTATATATTAGTCAATCATATATTAGTCAATCATATTTTAGTCAATCATATTTTAGTCAATAATATATTAGTCGATTATATATTAGTCAATTATATATTAGTCAATTATATATTAGTCAATCATATATTAGTCAATCATATATTAGTCAATCATATTTTAGTCAATCATATTTTAGTCAATAATATATTAGTCGATTATATATTAGTCAATAATATATTAGTCGATTATATATTAGTCAATTATATATTAGTCAATCATATATTAGTCAATCATATATTAGTCAATCATATATTAGTCAATTATATATTAGTCAATAATCTATTCATACATTAGATTTTGCACGACAGTGGCAGTGAACATAGTGGATTAAAGGAAAAATGTTGTTCGTCTCCATTGATAACTTAGAGCTGCATACAACACAGGGAAGAAAGTTTTATCCAATGAAAACCAGATTCAAGAGCACGTTGAAAACTGTGCTACTATAGCACGATATCTACCGAGGCATTTGCGGCCTACCGTAAATGACGATGCATTAATTATTGCTGGAAAATGCTCAGGAAAAACGATGACCTGTTTATTGTTTTTTTAAAACAAAAAAATAACATCAAATCAGTTTACAAACATTAAAATCACTATCTGATGACTTTTTATTCTTTTGTATAAAAAATTGTTAATGATTTTTATTACGTAACCAGTTCACTGTTGGCTGCTTTTACCCCTAACCCTAACATATTTCACATTTCCAAAAATTGGTATCATACTATAGTAGAAAATGGACGGTAGATATCACACTATAGTAGAAGATGGATTGTAGTTATCACACTATAGTAGAAGATGGATTGTAGTTATCATACTCTAGTAGAAGATGGATTGTAGTTATCATACTCTAGTAGAAGATGGATTGTAGTTATCATACTCTAGTAGAAGATGGATTGTAGTTATCATACCGTAGAAGACGGACGGTAGATACCACACTATAGTAGAAAATGGATGGTGGGTATCATAGTATAGTAGAAAATGGACGGTAGATACCATAGTCTAGTAGAAAATGGACGGTAGATACCATAGTCTAGTAGAAAATGGACGGTAGATACCATAGTCTAGTAGAAAATGGACGGTAGATACCATAGTCTAGTAGAAAATGGACAGTAGATACCATAGTCTAGTAGAAAATGGACGGTAGATATCACACTATTAGTATTGTGGACCCCCAATTTGTTATATTTTGACTGTGGACCCCCCAGAAATATTACATGGACCGCGTGGGGTCCATGTGGCTCCAGGTTGAGAACCTCTGATTTAATTAAATAAAAAAAATCATACGTGGCAGTTTAGAATAAATTTGGTGTATTCTAAACTGCCCCCCTCTACGATTAGTTGTTAGAATGATACTTTCATCATTAAAATTAGGTCCTAAAAACGGAAATTACTTTTGACTCAGTCTAAAATTTATCTGTAAATAATAAATTTAAATTGTTTCTTACAGAATTTTTCTTTTAAATCAAACATTCTTGAGCAAACACAATTAATTCTTTGTTTAGAATCAGCTGTAGTTTCATATAAATGAAATTAAAACAGAATGCATGTCCTGTCTATATTTCTGAGATGAGGTATTATGATTGCTTGCATTATTTACATTAATCAGACTGTTATCCTCATCTCCATTACCATATTCACAACGCTATGGCCGTTGTACGCTCCGGACATCTTCAGCTGATGGGAATTTTGAAGCGAACCCTTTATTTCATGGAACTAGAACTATCTTATAAAGTTAGACGAGCTATTTAAAAAGTTTTTTAATTGTTTTTTTTTTCTTTTCTTTTCTTTTTTCAGACTGCTAAATGAATCTTTGGGATAATATATTTTTACACATATGTATTTGTGAAAAAGTTAGAAAATTAATTTTTAAAAGTCACGACAGATAACCCACAAGTACCGAATCTTTACAGATCAAATCATAGATGTCACTAGAATCAAAAAGGTAGATCTGAGTAGAGCTATAGGTGACAGAAATAGTTTTTAAAAATAAGTGGTTACGAATAATCGTTTGAGGATGATAAAAAAAATTTTTTAAGTAGTTTAACATTATTTTTTTTACAATTTAAATAACTGTACCTTCTAAAGTTGAATGTTCAGAAATACTGCTTACGGCTTCATCGTCTCAATTGTCAGAACCAAAATCCCATCGAGAACTTTGATTAAAATATATTGGAACAAAATCTTCACAAATAAAGGGTGTTACAATAACTTGGACCGATTTTAAATGTGAATTAAGCTTCAGCGTCTAATGATTTTTTTTTCTTTTTCTTTCAGATTTAACAACTTAGGTCTTTGGCAATTTCAACCATAGAAAGATTAACAATCAAACAACGTGTTAAAGTTTCAAGAGTCCAATTGGAAAAATCGTTCATAAATTCAAACAAACTGGGTTGGTGGCAGATGTGAAAACACCACTGCGTGCTCATTTACGACGTTCAGCTGAAGACATTGCTGCAGTGCACGAGAATGTGGCCGAAATGCATTTCTGTTTGAACGTCCATTTTCGTAATAGGCTTCGATAACTTGAACACGTTGTTTGATTGTTAATTTTTCCATAGTTGAAATTCCCAAAGACTTAAGTTTCTGAAAGAAAAAGAAAAAAATCATTAGACGCTTGAACTTAATTCACATTTAAAATCGGTCCAAGTTATTGGAACACCATTTATATTCTGAAAAGCCCTACAAATAGCCGATCAAGATGTTGTTCTGATCAAAAAAAAAAAAAAAAAAAAAAAAAAAAAAATCCGATGTTTGGTCACGTGGTTAGATTTTTCGATTATCTGATTATGTAATGGTGTCTATACCTTCTCTTTACTAGGTTTATTTTTGAAAACTTATTTCTTCCTAATGTTAACCCAATAAAACGTCTAAAAGCCACTCAAGGTAGAGGATTACTGAGTGGCGTTCTATTAGCATTATAAAGGGCAAGATAACAGGGAAGATAGACTTGAAGAGGTCAATATTTAACTAGCGAACAAATTTCAAAGTTCAGGAAGAGACATTAGGAGTGTAGATTGAAGTAGATTTTAGAAGTAACCGGAAACCCAGTCCTAATCCGAAAGTAAGATACGAAGCTCTATTCCTGTTCAAAAGACCGGGGAGGAGTGTGAACAGGATGATAGGCAAACCTATCTACTCCTACTAGAAAAGGAAAAAAAATTACTGAATAAAACGATTTCAAGCGGATACGTCAGACGTACAAAGTTGAAGGAATCGGAAACCTAATAGCAAACAGGATAGACCGCTACTCCTGTTCAAAAAATTGGGGAGGAGTTAAACGTAATTTTGAAATAGATTTCAATATATAAAACTGAAATAAGACAAAATCATTACAATTTTAGACAAATATACAATAAAGTGACGCTATTATATATGATAAAAAATATAGATATAAAGTATGATACATTTATGGATAAAAGTGCTCACTATCAGCGATAGAGCGTGAGCAAATATAAGAAGTGCTGACACTGGGGGATTAACACGGAATGGCGACAATCTGTTTAATGCTTCAACGCAATCTTCACGTTATGCCTGTTTCGTGTGTAGCCGCTTCCAGATATGCCTTCAAGACTACAACCAAATCATACGTTTGTGTAGTCGGGCGGTTAAAAAACAAACAAACGAACTTTTCGGCGGGAGAATCCACCTCTCACTTTCTCCGTCTGTCTGTCTGTCTGCCTTTAACTATCTATATGATGAAAAATATAGTTTTAATGTGTGCTATATTTATAGGTAAAAGTGCTCAACAGAGCTTGTCTACATATAAGAGTTGGCACTGAGGTCAAAAGTGAGTGGTAACAGTGTTTCATGCCTGAACACAATCTTCAGGTCATGTGTGTTGCGTGATAACTCGTTTATATATGTGTTATAACAATACCGATAACGTCATATTGACCAGCATATTTAAATAGTCGAGCAACCAAACAACATACATGATCTGGAGATTACGTTCAAGCATGAAACAAACCGTCTCTGCTCGGTGTTGAACTTAGTGCCCACTTATATATATATATATATATATTATAGTAAAGAGAAAGAACAGTAAGATATATAATCCAGTGTTCTTATTAATTATTTTTACCAAACGGTGCTCAATGCAAATCTACAGGGCAGAAATATTATAAATTTACTAATTTAAAAAATATGATTCATAGCGATGGAACCATATTTTTAAATTAGTATATATATAAGATAAATAACAAATGAGAAACATCTATTAACAGGTTTCACTTTTAGATTGATAAACATTTCCGGTTTGTTCTTATTTATTCTTTATCCTATCATTCTGTCGGATTCCGATCCATATTTGTTCCTAGTTCACACACACACATGTGTGTATGTGTGTGTTTGCGTGTGTGTGTGGTGCGGCAGAAACACCTCCCACATTTTTAAAGTTTAACGAAAAAACAAAGTAACCACTATAATAAAAACAGCATATTTCATTGTTGTTTAAACAAAGTGCTACAGTTGTTATTCATTTGGCTTTAAAAATCGACGCCCTTAAAATGGTGGCTTCTATTCATCATATACTGTTGTAGATAATTTGTAAAGTTTTACACTACTTGGACTTTCACTGTCTTCCAGGTGGCTTTCTTTTAAGCGTAGCATCTGTGGTCCCTAAACTTATAAACATATGTATCGATTTTCTATCGTAAACAGCATCATACCGACGTAACATGAAATGTGCACGAACAATTCTGAATTGCAATTACAGATTCACCAGTCTTAAAAAAAATAATTCAAACGCATTGTGTGCACCGGTTCAAGCCATGATGGTAACTGATGGTATCTAAAAAATGCTAAGGCATCAGCTAAATGAATACACCATTGCCACTTGCTTAAGTTTACAAAGCAACTCACAGGTGAGAGTTTAAAATGTGAGAGGTCTTTCTACCGCATTATATATATATATATATATATATATATATATATATATATATATATATATATATATATAAAAAGACATTTTTATGTTTATACATTCTTTTTATAGATACAAATATTTAAGTAAATGCTCTGTTTGTAATAAACAGTATTAAACAACATTTACCGGCCTTAAAATAATTGTCGGACTTTGTCCATTTCATAATATATATATATATATATATATATATATATATATATATATATATATATATATATATATATATATATATATATATAGATATGAATGAATGTGAATAAAAAAAGACAAGAGGAAGAACTACTCTTAGCTGACACGTTTTGTCCCTGGGAGAATTTATCTCGCCAAATGTTAAGATTTATTTTGTTGCACGTGTTTATATACAAGAGCAAAGATGTCATTGGTTCGTCAAGGCTTTTAAATTTGAGAACGTTCATGTATATTTGCCAGGCGGTTGAAAGGTCAGTCAAAATATGTGAAGGATACAAAGTGCCACAATTCAAAGTTTGATAATATAAAAGTAAGCGAGTATTATTCAAGATTATATATATATGTGTGTGTGTGTGTGTGACGAATCGATGACTGAGTCCAATGAGGTTCGAAAAGCTATTGAGCGCTTCCTGTCATAAGTAATCCGGTGCCGCAGGATAGAATTGTTAATTTCTCTTGAAAGTTGCCAAAATATATTTTTAAAAGACTGGGAAGTAAAATTCTTATGATAAAATAATCCTGTGGTTAAAATAAACTACCTTTTAATTGTCGAAAAAGAATTACACACAAAGCTAAAACGCAATGTGTATCTATAGATAGATAACCAGTGTAACTGTTAAGAGTGAAATCTTTGAAATGAACCTGGATTCATTTGCTATGATTGTGAAATAGATTTTAGAGTCACATTGCAAAACATACTTTACAGTTCAAAGGAAATTTTAATAGAAAGAAATGGACGGAGAAGGAATTTGTGATTTGTAATATATTTGCAGCTGGAGAGGAATAATTTTTTATGTCGATTTTTTATCAAAATCTGACAGAAAATCAGAGGGGCACTCTGGATTTGTGCCATATGCTTACATATGGCACATTTCTTGGAGTGATAATAGATTAATCTTGAAAGAGGAATGTCTGGGAATCCTGTACATCAAAGGACATCAGCCCACGATCAATAAAAGTTATTTCAGTCTCGGCACGCATGAGTTAAAATGCCGTTTGCCGTTTTCCTAGTGATAGTATAAGAAGTCCCGTTCATATATAATTTCAAACGTGATTTTTAGGGCACACCCGTATTTAAGTAAACGCTCGGTTTTATTTTAAACTACCCGCCTGCCTAAACGAAGAAACTTATTAAAGAAAATTTGCTCTCCGACAGGATTTCAATAAAAAATATGTCAGATTAAAAGAAATGATAACAACATTCATTAATTAGAATAGAGTCAAATATTGTTAAGTTTCCGTGATCACTTGCTTTTGGGGGGGGGGGTGTTGTCTGGGGGGAGCAGCAATCTGGTGATGACATTAATGCGTTTTTGGGATATATTCTTACGTCCACTTGAATGCAGTACGATAGAAAGCCAGGTTTAAATTAGTGTTCCACCCGATTAAGAATAACATTTTCTTGAACTCATTCAGCAATTTTTTTTTTTTTTTTTTTTTTTGGAGACGCTCTAGGTGCCAAGGATTAACCCGAGCCTTCTCTCGTAGAAGAGAGACTTAAGAGAGATAACTAATTTGCATATTCAATTTTACAAACTTTTTTTTTTATATATATATATTAGGTTGGTGCAAAAACAATGTCGTTTTCTCACATAGTAACATATGTGAGAAAACGACATTATTTTTGCACCAACCTAATATGAAATAGTTTCGTGGATTATTTTCGGTTTGATTTTTTGTAATAACTAGAATTTTTTGCAACACGCGTCAGCGTCTTGAAATCCTCACAGTATTTAATATTGTTGACTTCATCGCGAATATCTTTGTTGAGATTTACAAACTCTACATTTCGTTCAATTTAGCAAACCAATCGATGAAATTTGAATAAGCTGATTTGTTTGGAAAAATACTTTGACTTAAACCCTACTTCGCGGTTTAAGAATTTCTTAAATTTAATTTAATTTTATTGGACTTCATGGTAAACAATATTTTACTTTGTTTTCCTCTTTAACTGCGAAGAATACATTCTTAGGATTTCTTACTCTTGAGCATGCAACATGAAACTGGCCATAAGTAAATATTTCTTTCTGGAGCCAAACTCCAACTTTTTGAAGCGTTTGACCTTGAGATTTGTTTATAATTCTCACAAATGCAGGGCGAAGTGGAAACTGGATTCTTCTATATATAAAAACTTAAAGATGAGATATGCAAAAAGCAAGATTGAATTTTTATTAAATAATGATTTGTTATTTTAATCATTAAATTTTTTTTTAAATAGGGGAGTATTTCGTATGTTAAATAATAAAACTTTTAATTCCCCCCCCCCAAAAAAAAAATGAATGAAAATTTATTGCACTAAGCTACGTACCCTAGTAAAACCAACTGTAATTTGTACCCCCTTACCTGTTTGTACTTCTCCCCCAAATTTAATTTCGATCGGTCAAGGTATGGCTATTTTAGACTGTGTGTGTGTGTTTGTGTGTGTGTGTGTGTGAGACGGACAGACTAACGTCACAGAATTTTATATATAAAAGATTCTAAAGTAGCAATGAATTATTCATTTTTTAAATCATTACACCCCAAGCAAGAGAATAAAGCCATTGAGATGCAAGGGATTACTGAGAGTTATGGAGACTGAGGAGAAAGGACAATAAAAAAACAGGATTCAAGGAGACAGAAGAGAACGATTGATTTTGTATTTAAATTTTTTGTAAATTCGTATTTAACAGGAAAACAAGATGCCTGAAGAGAGTTTTACGGGCGAGAAGTGCGAAAGAATAAACTATAAGAATAGAACTTACGGTTACATCTTTCAATTTCAATAACAGACCTAGCTGTCAATCTATTACTGCTACTACTAAGTACTGTGCATAAATTCCTGAAATCGAAGTACTAAAAAGGAAAGAAATATTTATTTTGTTTTAATACAAAAATTAGACACAAAGCCAAAAAGGTGGGATAAGGGATAAAAAAGGGAGGGCTGGTCTTCAAAGTGCCTTATCTTAAACTTAACTAGCCACAATTACTGCCCCAAACATACCACAGTATTCCTTACACCAAAACAACACATTCTTACAACAGTCACCATAATACCTCAAAGTCTCTATGAAGTCCTAACTAGTTCTCATATCTACAATTTTCCTGCTGGATGTAGGGAATAAAAAAAAACAATTTTAAAATTAAAAGAAAGTTTATCAGGACAAGTATCATGAAAATATTCATAGAAAAATCACAGGTGGTTAGCATTAGTCAGTTGAAACTTTTAAAATCTTTTTCTTAAAACAGTGTTTTAGGAAACTAGACTTCTCAAGCCCAGTAACTGTTATAGCTCTTTCTGTTAACGCTACTACTTAAAAAATCAAAAACTAAAAACGAATCCCTTGTAAAATACCTCCATAAAAAAGCAAATATATGCACTATATACAGGTTGATTGAAAAGTAACTCCCCATTTTAAAATATTTATAATTTATTTATTAACTATAATTCTTACAAGAAATGGATACGAGAGGAAAGTGTTTAGTATGAGGTTTTATTTAAAATTCGATATAGGAGATTTTGCTTACGGTTATCTCTAGCTAATCCAACTGCAAAATGATGAGACCTTGCCACCAATCTAGTACTATCCTTAAAATCAAGTCTCGGTACCATAGAAGAAAGTAAAATTTATTTTGAAAAATAAAAAAAATGTGGCGCATAGCCAAAAGGGGGAATGAGAAAAGGCTGGTTTTCAATCTGTCTTATCTTAAACAAGCCACGATCACCGACCCAAACATACCACACACCAAAACAACACATTCTTACTTACCATTCTTACTACAACCACTATAATATCTCAAAGTCTCTATGAAGTTCTAAACAGTTCCTATATCTACAATTTCTGTCGGGGTGGGGGATAAAACAACAATTTAAGTTTTATTTAAAAAATGTACAATCCTTAATTTAGACAGAAATGGTAGTTAACTGGCCGAAATTAATGCCTAACTTAAATAATTTAAAACGATCATTCATCCAACCACTAACTCACTCAAACACAGACTCATTAAAACACATCAACAAATACGAAAATCACATTCAAAATACGAAAAGTGTTCCGCATCCACCAGAGAACTGACATCCCAGGACACCTTCTTGGGAAGAGGAGGAGGAATTAAACGAAGTAGGCGCAGAAATAAAAGAGGCCGATGGACATATATCTTCCAGCTAAGTTAACTTTAAGAAGAAGAAACTAAACAGAAAAACAACATTAAACTAACCTAATTTCGGGCGGGATTGTCTATGTTCAATACAGAGTTCCTAATATCCTGATGTCTAACCGGCATCAATATGCCACTCCACAGCAAAGGGGAAATCTCAACAGAACAATTACCACGAAAATATTTATAAAGAAGACACAGGGAAGCCATGTTACAGCGAACGGAAAGTGATTGAAGTTGAGATGCCAGGTCAGGACGGATAACATTGTACGTTCTTTGGATGTTGTCACGAATCTATAGAAACATACCACAAGCACCAAACGAGGTGTGGCAACAATATTCAATGCACGGAGAAATGGCAGACTTCTAAAGGTGTAAAATAGATTCTGGCGTGAAAAACTGTAAAACGCGACACAGTGAAACAATTTTTCTAGCAGCAGAATTAGCAACTGACACTATATAATCGTTCGAATTCATATCAGTGGAAAATGTTAGTCCGAGAAGATGCAATGAGTTATTCTCATGGAGATTATCATCAGCTATGCTGATGAATTTTATAAACTAATGGCTATTCAAATAAGAGAGGTTTCTGTCCTAAAAGTGGTAACGACCTTAGCATTTGGATCACGGCTTTGGCGGTTCTTATTATATGAAGGGAAGTAAATAAACAATGGAGACTTTTTTTATCGTATATGTTGAATTATCGTTTCTAATAATTATATGAAACCGCAGATGAAATGTTTAAACCTACCGAAGTGTTTTAATTACGACATTTTCGCTTAGACCGCTTTTCGTCAAACACAAATCTCTTAGACAAAATTCTTATTACGTCGTCCAAATCGAAGACCGACTTAAAATTTCTTAATCCTTTTACCGGTGAACATTAGTAACTTTAAAGTTACTAATGTTCATCCAATACAACACCTAAGAGTTTTACAAGCGAGAAGTTCGAGCGAAGAAGATGTTAGCACAGAATTTACTGTTAAATCTAGCCATTTTCACAGTAAAATGATGAGGCCTACCTGCCAATCTAGTACTGCGTTTAAATTCATAAAGTATCATAGAGGAAAAGTTTCATCAGAACAATTACCATGAAAGTATTTATAGAAAAGGTACAAGGAAGCTAAATTACGACGCTGAGAAAGTGACTGAAGCCGAGATGCCAGGTGAGGATCAATAATATTGCAGATTCTTCTTTCTATTTTATCTGAAGCACCATAAAGATTTACTAAAAACGACCTTATATAATGAAAATTTTTATCGACAAAATCTTTATGATATTAATAAGGCCACATAATTTTTTTATTAAATTATATTTTTTTAATTCTTTCTAGATTCTTCAAAATTTTGGTTAAATATTTTGTTTTTCTTGTGTCAACGGGGAACTATAAATTGGTATTGGAAATTTTAATGTGTTTTTTGCAGCGCAAAACACATCGATTTGGAAATTCTTTCAAAAATCAAATAACTGTCGGATTTTAATGGAACATTCAGGACTTATTCACAAATCAATGCCATTACTTTTAAATTTTTCTTTCTTAGAAAATCTTTGTGATAATATTTTTTTATATCTGTTAATCCCAACTTATTTCATTTTTTAAAAATTCGAGAAATTCATTTTGTAGCGTTTAATATTTATATTAATTATAAGGAAAAATGCTCGGAGAATTTAAATCATGAAATTTTTTGATCAAACTTAATCACCAGTTACAGAAGATTCTGCTCTGAATCGTAAAATAAAAACAATAAAACTAAGTCATTATTTAATTAGAAAAAAACAACTTTTCATTGCTTTCATGTTTAAAATATATTATGGACACTATTGTCTTAAGAAGAAAAAATTCGATGATATGGAAGAATTAGGAACAGAAACATTACTAATGTGCGAGAAGAGAAAAGAGTAAGCAGGGGGGGACAGTAAATAGCGATTTACATTGCATTTAAATTTTGGTAGATTAAAGTTGGCTGGAAAGCATGGATCGAGAAGTGCGAGAGAAGAAACTTAAATCTAGCCAGTTCAAATGTAAATTGGTGAAATTTGAAAGCTGTCTAGTACTGTGCCTAAATTCATAAAGTCTAGGTACCATCGTGAAGAGCAATATTTATTCTGTTATCTACAGAAATGTGGCACAAGGCCGAAAAGGGGATTGGGGAAAGAATGGTCTTCTTCTGTCTTAACTATAACTTAGCTAGCCGCAAGCACTGACCCAATCGTACAAAACAATATTCCTCACACCAAAACAACACATTCATACGTACCTTTCTTACTACAACCACCATAATACCTCTTTGTCTCTATGAAAAATACTAGCTAGTCCCCATATTTACAATTCGTTGTCTGGGGAGGGATAAAATAACAATTCTAAAACTTAACCCCAATGAGTATTTACAATATGAATACAAAAAACTATTTACAAGAAACTAAAGAAAATAAGATTAGTAATAAAACCCCCCACAATCACTAAATGTGGCAGAAACATCACTTCACTGGCCGAAATCAATGCGGGACTATAATAGTATAAAACATTAATTCATCCCAAGCACTCACACTGACATGCACTCATTCAGACACGACAACAAATACGAAACAAAAAACCACTCACGCGAAACGAAAGGCGCCCCGCATCCACCAGCGAACTGACATCACTGACCACCTAATCATGAAGAGCTCATCCGAACAATTACCATGCAAGTATTTATAGAAAAGACACAGGGAGGCAACCTTACGACGGCAGTGACTGAAGCCGAACCGTTAGATCAAGACCGATACTATTACTGATTCTTTGGATCTTATCAAGGAGCTAAATGGCAGGGGCACCAGCTAAGCATGGGCAAATGGTTGACATAGATAAGTAGGATGGATTCTGGAGAGAGAAAATCTGCATCTCAAAACACAGTGAACCAACTTTATATTGGTATTAATTCTTTCTCTTTCTCACATATATATATATATATATTATATATATATATGGTGTAACAGCAAAATTGTTCAAATGGTGTTACAGCATAATTGTCCATCCCACAAAATGTTTAATATGTAAAAAAAACCCACTAAACTGAGTTTCTTTATTCTAGGTTTTCAGATAAGACGTTTAGCCATCTTGACACCATTTGTCGTAAGAATCACAGAAAAAAAAAAAACATTGATTTATTCAACCAGAAAGAGAACAGTTTAAAATTGTTTTGTGTCAGCCCCGCTGTCTTCCCAAAGGAGGAATGATGAGAGGAAAAAGATGATTCAGGCCTTCACTAATGGTACCAACATTCATACTCTGGCTTCCATCCTTAAAGTCCATTCAAGAAACTTCAAGAAAACGGTGGATAAATTTAAAAAGGAGTAAACAGTCGAGAGGAAAACTGGAACAGGAGGTCACAACAGGAAGAGGGATCATTATTTCAACTTAGAGCTAAAGAGATGAATTAGAAAAGATCCAACTCAATCCATTAGATGTTTAGTACGTGAGAGAGGACTTTCAGCTATGACAGTTCAAAGAGCAGTGAAAAAACACTTGAAAATGGAAGCGTACGTGGAACCTGTGAGGCACCTTGTTACTCCAAGACAGAAACTTAGAAGGTTAGAAAGGCAGAAGATCATCTTGAACAAATTGGAAAGTAATCCTGGAATATATATTTGAAATTTATTTCACTCCTTCATAAGCTTCCGATCCTTAGCTATGATTAATTAATTATGAATATGTCATTTTCGTTTATGATCGATTTCATCACGATTCTTTTGTTAAGCTTGGAGAGTAATTATACATTCTTATTGCACAAAGTAGATTCCAATAGTGTCGTAAAATCCTCGGAGAATTCCAGTAAGATATCTTTAATCATTTCTAAGATACAACGGTTCAAAGCTTAATTTTACAATTGGACAATTTTACTGTTACACCCAGTATATATAAGGGTACGTAACACTCTCCTACTTCATGAAAAGATTTCACTGCGTAGAGATGAGCAAATTGACTTTTTTCTATATAACGAATTACTTTCTTAGTATAAAATGTTTATTCTAAAAATATTTGTTAAACTCTTGAATTACGATAGTTTATTTTTTTTTATGATAATGTCCGAGCAGTACAAGGTCCAAGAGCCACTCGAGACGGAATGAGGTGCGTGATACGAACGGAAATAGATGATATGAGGATATGTAGGATAGATAACAATTCACTCTAGACCGGAAGAGGGTTAAGATTATAGCGTTCTCGAAAACATCCACAAAATAGAGGTTATTGGGAATAAGCTATCTTGATAGAACACCCATCTTACCTACGGAATACGTAGGGAATGCAGGTGATTCAAACCTGTGGACGTAACAAAGTTAGTCTTAGTTGGGAAAGTCTGAACTAATGGCACTAAAGAATGTGACTCGCCTGAAAATTTGTCATTCAAATCACGACACAATACTGATAGGTTTGCTGCATTGCTTTTGTGTGGAAAGGGCTTAAGTCGTCATCCACAAGGTCGCGTAAAATTATGTTTAGTCTCTAGATATAAGTTTTGGAAGTTAAATATGTTTCAATGTAGCTAACTACCATTATATATATATA
>OZ010613.1:43531718-43561718 GCA_963932145.1 Acanthosepion lycidas
GAGAGTCATGATCCTGAGGTGACACGACACATGAAGAAGAAATTCTGTGTCAACTCACATGCACACATGGCCTGAAGATTACGTCCACTATTATACAGGGGATCCTCGACGTACGACATTTTCATTTCTACGATGCGTCGTAACGCAGTTTTCTGTGTAAGATAGAACGTACCCTCAATTTTCCGTGAATAAACACTTACGTTACTCTCCTAAGCTAACGCAGTAGTAAAGTAATAATCTAGGACATAACACATTTTTATGATACATCTTAACATAATTAGGACTAAAACAAAAACACGCACACAAAATGCAACACAAACGAAAGACAGCGAATGCACTTTCTTTTCTTTTTATGTGCCGTGTCCTTTCAGGACATAGGCGATCATGGCTCTCCACTGCCACATACCCCTGATCACATTCTGCCATCCGCTTGCTTAAGACGGCTAGTTATGTCATGCGTTGCTTTCCTTTGTCTTTCTTTCCCTCTGTTCAATTTGAGTATCATATTCTCCAGGTTCTCCTTTCTCATTATGATCATTATAATCATCTGATGTTAAATATAAGCTTCCTCCTTGTTTACATCCTTTCCAAGACCTCATCGCTGCTCAACGCTCGCCCCATGATATATTTAGCATCCACATCTCTGCTGCTTCGAGTCTCTTCTTCATCTTTGAGGATACCGTCCAACATTCACTGCCGTACTCTTTATTTTCTTTCTGTCTCGCAGTCGTCTGCCCTGCTTTTGGAATGCATCCCTGGCAATCCCAATCCGTCTTCGGATCTCGGATGCCCAACAATCCAATACGGGGTACAACACATGCCGCGTTCCTTACTCTAGCGCAGTATAATGATATATTCTTCCGCTTTGCCGTATGTACGAGACAAACGGTGTAAGTCGAAACGATATTAATGGAGATTGCGTTGGAACAACTAATAGTCGTAGGTCGGAAATTTAACTTACTGTATTACATACGCTCTATCCCTGGTATTGACCACATTATCAATAAATATATCATAACTATCTATAGCATAATGCTCTATCCCTAATATCGACTATACTATCAATAAATATAGCATAACTTAAAACACACACATATAATTGCGAATTTTGGGCTGAAATCTTTCTTTTATCCAAGTTTCATTAAAAACGATTAACAAGGTATACAAGACTTGCATAAAAGAGTGATTGCTGTTCAAATACATAATTATTAACTTACATGACCCGGCATCTAAGAACGAAAGTAAACGCTGTACTTTGTCACACAAATAAGTTGTTTAATATCAAAATGAACTTCCCAGAGTTCTTTTATCGTTTCCATCCATTTATTGCTTCCATCTTTATTGCAACCACCCGAGTCCTGTCGACTGCTATTTCGGTCGTTATCAAGGTTTTTAGTTTTGCAGGGTTTTAGAATTGCATGTTTAACAATTACACGCAAAACTTGTAACCTTGATGACGACTCAAGTAACAGTCGAAAGTACTCGGATGGATGCAACAAATATGGAAGCAATAAATGGGTAGATGCAATAAAAGAACATTGGAAAGTTAATTCTGACATTAAACAACTTAGTCGGAAGTTAGAAAAACTAAATAAAAAGTTGTAGAGACATACCTTCTAAGTCTTGTTTAATAAATATCTCGCGATAACAAAGATATTGTAAAACCAGAAATGCTGCCAATTAGTGGATGTCTGAAAGAAAGGAGATTTAAGGCAAGCAGTATTTGCAATCCAGTGCGCAAGATCAGAGAGAGCATTAATAGGATTAATCAGTCAGTTATGTGCCATAAGTGATTCACGTTTGCGCGATCATGTATCACACAATAGATGACTGACGAGGCAGATTTTTTTCCCGCAGTAGTTTGCCATTTCTTTCTGTGGTAGACTGGTTGCCAACCAAGTTTATAGGATCCAGTCTATCCTGCTATTCAACCCATAGCTGGGAGGAGAGAAGGATGTATTCATACCTTTCCCAAGGGTATTTTTGCCTAAGTGAATCTAACGAACTAGACTAGAATTCGAACTCGACTCTACGATTAATACAAATGATTCGACTAAACATTTTTACATTAATCAAACACGAATGTATAACTTATAAAATTCGTGATCTAATGAGAATTATTTAATACAAATACGAAATTTGTTACTTGGCCGATTGATGTTATATTCAACATCCCGACTCCAGCGTTTTAGAGACGGCGTTTTAGTAATCGTTCTGTCCACTCCTCAGGAGATATCAGCAAAGGTTTGCTTATTTTCTCTTTTTTGTTATTTTTATATTAAAGTTAAAAAATAATTGATGCACTTTTTATTGATGTAAGGTTGTTTATTTCTTCAGTGTATATGTGTGTGTGCGTATATGTATAATGCCCTGGTTACAAATTTCATATACGTATTATGTGTGTGTTTGTGCTTATTTCAGTGTCAATACATGGAGAACTGAGAATTTCATATACGTATTATAATATATATATATATATATATATATATATATATATATGTGTGTGTGTGTGTGTGTGTGTGTGTGTGTGTGTGTGTGTGTGTGTGTGTGTGTGCTTATTTCAATGTCAGTACACGGAGAACTGAAAATATTTGGGCATCCGCAAGAAGATATTCAAAAAATCGAATGTTTGGTCACTTTAGCCAAATTTTGGTCGAGAACTTTTCAGCAGTTGTTTTCAGGTTGCACTAGGAATTTACGATCACACAGGGAAGAGCCTATAAATGAATGACCACTTATCATAATCTAATGGGACATGCTTTCAATTTTAACATTGTGATGTCGCCTTCAGTCGCATCATAGTTTTTAATATGATAAGGCACTGCTTGCTCATGGCACCAACCGCCAATCACAGAAACTCGGACGCAGACAGCTTCTTGAAAATGAGTTGATGACCAGGGAAACAGGAAGGTGGTTCATGTCATCTCTAATTGTCTTGCAGGTCATGAGTAAAGAAAGCCATTTCACTCCACCTGAACTACTTTCTGCATGGGCCTTATTGTCAACGCCTCTGTGCTTGACACAGTATCTAATCTTTGGGTTGGGTGAGTGGGCGTACATACCTTTCTAGTTCCGTCCGTCTCTATTTGATCTTATCTACATATCTTGAATGTTCCTTGCTATATCGAACTGTTCTAATCTATCTACCTACCTGTTTATCACTGTTTCTATGTACTTATCTATTTATCTATCTAGGTTTTTATCTCGCTACCTATTTATCACTGTTCCTATCTATCTATATTTATATCTAGCTATATCTGTTCCTATCTAGCTATCTCTGTTCATGTATATCTAGCTAGATGTCTCTGTTCCTACCTAGATATATCTGTCTCTATCTAGCTAGTTATCTCTGTTCCTATCTAACTACCTATATCAGTCTCCACCTATCTCTAACACTCCGTTCATATCTCTTTATCCGTCTCTCTGTTCCTCTCTATTTCAATCTGTTCAAATCTATGTATCTATCTCTGCCTGCCTTTATGTAATACGAGCTATCTGTATATGTTTGTTAACATCTAATTTATAGATCGACTAAACATTTTTACATTAATTAAACAAGAAGGTGTAACATAAAATTCGTAGCCTAATAAGAATGATTTACTTTATACAAGAATTTTTCAAAATCTACTTCCATATCAAATTTCCCAACGTTTTTCAATTCCCCACAAATTTCGAACATTATACAGTGAAAACTTCAAATCAAAATTCGGCTCTCAGGCTATGAATTTATATATATATATATATGTATGTATGTATACGTACATCTATGCTCCATATCTCTCGATTTCTATTTGTTCATATCTAGTATTGTGAAGTAAGTAACACCCACCCCCGGTAACACAAATGATCCAGGCAAGGCGGCTTTATTAAAGAACTCAAAGGGTGTCAGTACAAGTTCGTTAGAATAGCCTAAGCAACACACAATATTATAACCGTGGCGACGAGGAATCGAAACTCACACGGAGTAGGAAAAAAGCATTTTTTGCTTCGGTGCACATAACAGTGACAGCGAGAAATTAGAACCACTTTTTGGTTTTTTTTCCTCTTTGGTGTGTATAAGAAGGAAAAAATGAGAAATAAGGAAAAACAGATATTTTTTTACATGTGGTAGAATTATTAGACCAAGTGATAAAAATACAGCAGTAACAACAGTTGTTAGAACTCCAAAAACAACAACGAAATTTAACTGAGATAATCCGGAAGAAAACGGAAATTTTCCCAAGTTCTTTCATTCCCGAAACAGTGAAAAATGCCGTAACTGAATTCATCTACAATTCAGATGATGGAATTACCCTTTCTGTTTATTTCAGAAGATACGAGCAACGAGAGAAGAATACAGCAACCAGGAAGAAAAAACAAGACTTTTGTTGAGATAGCACTGGTAGAACATGAAAAATATTCTAATTTTGTACGACTGAAACAAACCAGGAGGAATTTGTTTTGAAGAAACCACAAATTTTCTGATTAAAATTTTCAGAGAGAAAACTTCGTTATTCAATACTCATTGGAAGTATGACAAAAAAAAAAAGACAAAGATTTTGTCACATTTGCTGGAATCGTTAACAAGGAAGGTAGAATATTCGAATTAAACGAAGTGACTCCAGATAGGTTTAAAGGGTTAATTTTTGTTCAAGGGTTTACGACAACAACAAAAAACACAGAAATACATGCTAGAATTCAAACGAAATTTGAACAAAATTAAAAATTAGCACTACAAGAAATATCGGACGAATATCAGAGAATCCTAAATATGAGACGCGATATGGAAGAAATTGTTGAAAAAGTATGTGAATACATACAGGCTGAAGAAAAATGTGGAAAAAATGAATCCCTGTTTCAGATGTAGAAGGTTAAATGTTGGAAACGACTATCCCTTTAAGAATTCGAAGTGCTACAAGTGTGGAAAGGTAGGACATAAAAAGTACACAGCGTTGTGACAGAAAAAGTAAATACAGAAAACCAAAGAAAATTTGTGTGTGTGAAAATACTGTGGATGTAAAAATGCAACTAAACACTGATAGTGATATCACAATAATGAAAAACAAACGAAAATCCTATATTATAAAGAATTTCTAAAATAGCACGTTGTGTGTTCGGGTAAGAAATTATTTTGTATTGATGAAATAAGTTGTAATGCCTTATTTTGTAACACATGTAAAAGCTAAGGCTTATGTGTTAAAACACTACATATTCGGTAATGATTAGATTGAATTATTTGAGTTGTGGGAATTACCTATAAATATTTATTGCAAAAATTTAAGTGGACAAGCTACCAGTTCAAAAAAAAAAACTGAAAATTTAAAGGAAGAATTGAAAAAATGTTTTGCATATTTTCTGTTGGATGACTTGGGTGCGGTGTCCCAAAGTGAAAGCGAAATTTCAAGTGAAAATAGATTCGACGCCAGTGTTTAAACCTAAACGTAGTGTACCGTTTGCAGGATTGTATCAAGTCGACAAAGAATTAGACAGAATCAAAAAAATAGGTGTAATTGAAAATATTAACCATTCAAAATGAGCAGCACCAGCAGTGTATGTAAAGAAGAAAAAATAATAAAATTCGTGTTTGTGCTGTCTTTTCGACGGGGTTAAACAAATGTTTAGAATCCCATAACTACCTATTACCAAGTCCAGAAGAAATTTCTATGAATTTAAACGATGGAAAATGTTTTTTCGAAACTGGATCTTTCTGAAGCGTATTTGCAAATAAACTTTGAAGAATGTTCAGAGTTAATAACTATAAATACGGAAAAGGGATTATATAAGTTCAACCGACTTCCTTTAGGGATAAAAGTGACTCCAGCTGTATTTCAACAAGATGAGGCTACTATGCTTGCAGATTGTGATTTCGCAGTTGCTTATCTGGGTGATATATTAATTCAAAGTGTGTCAAAGGAACACCGTATCGGGCATCTGAAAAGAGTTTTTGAAAAATACTAGAATACAGATTCAAACTTAGTGAGGAAAAGTGCGAAATGTTTTTGCCTAAAATCAAGTACCTAGGACAAATCATTGACAAAAATGACCGTCAACTAGATCCGTCGAGGGCAAGTGCAATTAAGAATATGCCCCCGCCCCCAACAAACGTTACTAAGTTACACGCATTTCTAGGACTAGAAAACTATTATCAAGTCTATATAATTAATATGATGAATTTGAGAGCTCCACTGAACAATTTGCTTAAAAAAAGTCCTGAAGTGGAACTGGATTGATAAATGTCATATGGCGTTTGAAGAAATCAAGAAAATACTAACGTAAGATTTATCATTAGCGGACTACGATCCAAAAGCAGAAATTGTATTAGCTTCAGTTGCCAGTGACTGTGAAATAGGAGCAGTAATTCTACGTAAATATGATAACGGTAACATAAAAGAGGTCGCACATTCTTCACGTTCACTACTGCCGGCAGAAAAAAAAAACTACAGCCAGATCGAAAACGAGTCGTTAGCAATAATATTTGCAGTTAAATTTGTAATATGATAGGTATTACTACTCGACTTCTATTATCAATTTATGGTTCGAAGAAGGGAATTCCTACGCATACAAGCGAATAGATTACAACGCTGGGGTAGCGTCTTATTAAATTACGATGTCAGGATGAAATATTAACCGTCTAAAAATTAGGACATGCTGATGGTTTATCAAGATTGATACCAAAAATACTGAACCGATCGAGGACAGTTATTGCAGCATTAAAAAGTGAAATAGAAATTAAAAATATATTATACAATGTATTACATGAACTACCAGTTACCCTGGAAAAAAATAAAAGTAAAAGCAAAAATAAAAAATAACACTAAAAGAAAGAAAAATAGACGATTTTACAACGCAATTCAAACTTGAACGCTTACTCGCTATGTAATGGAGTACTGATGTTTGCACAACGAGTAGTAATACATATCATATTACAAAAGCGGATATTAAATGAATTTAACAGTAGACATCCGGGTATTTCAAGGATGTAAACTCTGATGAGAAGTTATATATACTGGACCAAAATGGATCAAGACATTGAAAAATTAGTAAAAGTCTGCAGAGGTTGTGCTCTGGCAGCAAAATCACTTACCACGAAATTACAATCTAGGCCAAATACAGATACTCCGTGTTAAGACTGCATATAGATTTCACAGGTTTAATAAACGGATCACATCATCTTGTCGTAGTGGATAGCTTTAGTAAATGGCCTGAAATTTGTAAGTGCAAAAAAACAACTTCCACTGTTACAGTGAATTTTCTGCACGAACTTTTGCAAGATATGGTATTCTGGATACCATATTCTCGGATAACGGTTCACAATTCACTGCTTATGAATTTAAAGAATTTTGTAAAATGTTTTTAACTCACATTATATATATATATATATATATATAATGTGAGTTAAAAAGCAACGCAATCTGGGCTTTCTCGCCTTGATTGCCAACAGGCCTAGCAGAAAGTCTCTTTTATCAGTCATTTCAAAATGTGTTGTTGCTTCAACACATTCCTTCGCCGTTATAATCAAATCATATATGTGTGTAGTATGGCAGTCCAGATAAAAAAAATAAAAACGAACTTTTCGACTTTATAAATACTACTACTAATAATAAATATATTATTGTGACAACTAAGTCCAGCCGGAGTACGGTCGAAAGCGGAAAACTGGTGACCCATAACCAGCTGATTTCGGTAGAAGCTCAACAGCCCAGAAAGACTGTCCATCTAGGGGAAGAAAATTATTGATTTTAAACCTTCTCTGCCTTGTGGTCATATCCAACCAAACATGGAAAAGGATAAGGAAGTAAATCCAGTCAAAAAACCTGGGGTAGAGCCCCGAAGGCAACTGGCTGTCAAAACTGGCAACTTTCCGACAACTCCTGCAGCCAAGTCATCCCCAAAGTTAATACCCTTTGGATCTTGCCAGTACAACCGAGATTGGTGGGAAACTCAAATACCATCGCCCAAACTTGCGCCCTGGTGAGGTCACAAGTTATCACCACAAAGGGAGTGAATTTTAACCACAATGTTGCCTTTTTCTTGCGAGGTAAATGGATGTCTTCTTAGTTATAATAGTAAATATACATTTTGTTTCTCATCGTTTGGTTTGGTTTCATGCAAGAGGTAATCACCAGGTACCGCTGATGAGTTTTACTAAACGCCAAGGGACAAAATGTACATTTATTAGTATTAGTACTAATATAAAGCCGCGATTTTGTTTTTTTTTTGGGGAGGGCGAGTAGTATAGGCTTCTCGATCTTTCGATTGATTGACATTAATTTGACTTGTTGATTCCATTCTACTGGGGAATGACTGCAAAACACTTGCCCTTACCTAATCTATAGAGAGAAGGACACGAATGCATGCTGGGATTTTTTTCATAACCAATAAAATAGGTCGGTATTGTTAGGCTCAGTCCCGATCGGCCGTTTCAGGCGGTTCGGGCTGACTTGTCGAACTATCTGCCTTCGGGCAGAGAGGGACCCAGATGGGGCTATGCCGAAGTGCAGAGTCACGTCTGGGGAGGTAGACAAGCCTGACCCGTGTATGCGGGTGTCTACGGGGAATTTCTGCCTACGGACTCGGATTAGCCCCATATAAAAAACGGCCTTGTGCGGAGATGAGGTAAATAACCTCAGTCCCGATCCCTCTTGTCTTGACATTAGAACGCTACATTCGCTTGTAGGAACTTGCTTTTGTGCGTCAACCCCAATTCTTTCTTTATGAACTTTTAGCTATATTACTGTTGCTTTGCATTGTTACTGTTCATTTGCCTTGCATATAGTGTTTGTTTGCTTTATATTATTTTTACCATGTTCTTTTCTTTTTGTTGCAAACTTTGACAGTTCTGTTACTTATTTTGCATTTAACCATGGCAATTCATTCCACATCATGATTTACTGATAAAAGTTCTACTAATTAACCCATAGCTAGGGGAGAAGAGTTGGATTCATACTTTTCCCAAGGGTATCTGCACGCAAGTGAATGTAAGGAACCCGACTGGAATTGGAACTCGGCTCTGATTTCTAATTTCGAGCCATTATACATTACGCCACCTTCACATCCAAGCTTGCAGCATCTGATATTAACAATCGATCACTCATATAGGTACTGACCAGACTCGACCTTGCTTAACTTTGATGATAGTACGAGAACCGGTGTTTCAACGCGATATGTCTGTAAGATATATATATATATATGTGTGTGTGTGTGTGTGTGTGTGTGTGTGTATAAATACGTGTGATTTTATGAGTGTCTATGGATGTACATAAATGTGTTTGCGTTTGTTTATGTGGCGTTTTGTATATGTGGAGACGAAGGGAGAACACGAATTCTTTTCGGGGTAAGTCTGTTTTCTGCTGGGATCGGAGTCCTCATGCTTAAACTTATCTACATTCACGACATTATTCCTTATATACAGGAATATTTTTTTTAATTGGCTACATTTGCCTGCAGGACTCCTAAAAAATGAACAGCAAACTTGAACAGAAATTTAGTTCTATAGAAGGAAGCTGAGAATACAGTAGACCGAACATGTGAGCATCGATGAAGCTTTGGAGAAAATGGAAACAAAAAGGAAAACTAATACTTTACAGACAGACAGCTGAGATTTCTGTAGCATATGAGGAAAGGGGGTTTGGAAAATTTGATACTCACTAGACAGATAAAGTGCAAGAGGGACAGAGGAAAACGATGCATAACATAATTAGTCAACTTGAGTAAATGGATGACGGAATAGGGCTTACAAGAAATAACAAAAAGACAAAGTGTATTATACAATGAACAGGAAGTTGTGGAGAGACTTGATCGCCTACGCCCTGAGGGGATACGACACATGAAGATTTTAAACGCTTTCCGGCTCAGCGATATTCAAGTTCCTTTCCTGCTCATAGTCATTTGTTTTCGGCACTGAACGGACATTATATGTATGCATGCATAAAAATGTGGGTAAACCGATGCACGTGCATGTTTGTGGGGTGGAATCTGGGGGTACGGCACGGGCTTTGGGCTTTGTTTTTTTTTTTATATACAAAACACCGAAGAAATCAAAGTTGTAACTAAACAATTGCAATATTTGTCTATATTTCTCAGATGAGATATTGTAATTATTTACACTGTTTACATTGTTTGGACTGTTGTCCTCATCTTTGTTGCCATATTTACGACGTTTCGGACGTTTTACTCGCCGGCCTTCTTCAGGTGACTGGAATTTCGAACTGAACCCTTTATTTCGTCCACCAAGGACACATGTCCCAGTGGATAAAGGCGTTGGTTGGATGAAGTCTACTTTTAGAGCGTTTTACCTAGTTTTTTTTTGTTTTTTTTATTGATAATTCTATTTTATTTCTTATTTAAATTTAATCAACGTTGATCAAAAAAAATTGTCTGCTTAAGAGGAGTTTCAACATCTTTTTTATTATGTATTCATTTATTTATATTATTCGGACTGTTGTCCTCTTTATTGCCATATTCACGACGTTTCGGCCGTTGTACACTCCTCAATGGCACATGACCCAGTGGACAAAAGCGTTGGTTGGATCCAGTGACTTGACACAGAGAGCTGTGAGATCAATACTTGGCTTATGCAGTCGTAAATAAAAAAGAAAACTTGGAGAATTTAGTTAAACGAAGATAACTGAGACATCAGGGAGAGACATGACACGTGAAACTAGAACAATGTACCCCGGTGTACGAAACAAAGGGTTTGGTTCGAAATTACAATTACTTGAAGAAGGCCGGCGCGTACAACGACCGAAACGTCGTGAATATGGTAACGAAGATGAGGACTGCAGTCCGCACAAAGTAAATAGTGGAACTAAACAATTGCAGTCGTATACTTCGATCGGCAGCTTGGGGAAAATTAGAGTTTTACAAAGAGCAACAGACACGGGGAAAGAGAAAGGAGATATAGAGAGGGTAGACTGAACTTAGGGAGGGTAGAGTGCACTTAGAGAGGGATGACGAAACTAAGAGAGAAAAAAAGAGAATAAGCATAGAGAGAGAGAGAGTGTGTGTGTGTGTGTGTGTGTGTGTGTGTGTGTGTGTGTGTGTGTGTGGTTACTGAACTTATAATTACAAAGAAGGCAGCAAGTGACGTAGAAATTGAAGTCGTCGGAAGATCGCGTGAGCGTGAAACTAGGGTTACGACTAGAGCCATCATTTCATAGGATTTAACATTGTTAAGCGTTTTTTGCTCGGTCTAGGTAATCTAGGCTTCGAGCACTTTACGTTGCTGAGTACATAAGTAGATAATATCTTGGACTTATTTTTTTTTCTTTTTTGAGCATTGTCGTTTTTATTCGAGACTGTATATGGATAACAGTTTTAGCAAGTTGTCCGTTGATTCCATCAACGGTTTTTGTTTTATATATATATATGTTGTGCGTGTTTCGGAAATAAATAGAAGGAAGGAGCTAATAGAGAGAGTATCTATCAATCAATTTATCTATGCCTGTTCTGATCTATCTACCTATCTAGCCTGATCAAATCTATTTAACTGTGTTCATGTTTATCGTTATGCCTGTTTATATCAATATATCTATGCCTGTTCATATCATCTATCTGTGTCTGTTCATATCGATCTCTTTTCATATCTGTCGGCAGAGATATCTATACCTTTTCCAATCTATCTGTTCATATCTATATATGCTTTTTCACATATGCTCATATCTATGTCTTTTCATCTTTCAATCCATATTTGTTTTTTCACATATCTCTTTATATCTATCTCTCTTTTCGTATCTCATATCTATCTGTTCCGTCATATCTATTTATTTTCATATCTATCTATCTATATATATATATATATATATATATACAGTGTAACCCGGATATAAGAGAGTTGTCGGGACCGGATAAGAAGTCTCTTATATCCGGGTTTGGTCTATTTTGTTTAGGTAAGTATGGCTCTAATTTGGGACCAGATAAAATCTCTCTTATATCCGGGTTACACTGTATATATATATATATATATATATATATATATATATATATATATATAGGTTCATATCTATCTATTGGGTACCTCCTAAAATTTTCTAATAGAAACATACCATAATGAAAAAAGACGCCAAACATGATAAAAGCAAAATTTTATCGTCAATATGTTTATGCTATTATTAAGAGGAAAACCAAAGAATTTTTGTTTATTACATTTTTTAATCCTTTCTAGCGTGTTTGAAATTTGGGTTAAAAATCTTGTTTTTCATATATCTGCGGGTGGGCCAATGACTAACAGGACATTTATCGTCTTCTTGCGGTAAAAAATTTCTTCTGAAAATTCTTGCAAAAATCAAATAAATGTTGGATTTTAATGACATTTTCAGAACTTATTGATAAATGAATGAAATTATTTTCGATTTTTTTTTAAAGAAAATCTTGCTGAAAATATTTTTTTACATCTTCTACCCTCACTAAATTTATGAAAATTCAATAAATTAAAATTCCACCCCCTTCATACTTCTATTAGTTAAAAGTAGAATTCCTTGGAGAATTTAAATCATCAATTTGTTTTTGTCAAACAGAAGCACCATTTACCGAAAATCTGCTCCAAATTGTAAAATAAAATGCAATAAAACTGACATTATTTAATTAGAAAAGCTTTTAGTTGGTTTTATAAATAAGATATAATAATGACACTATTGTCTTAAAAAAAAAATAGAACGGTAATAAACGTGCCGATTTTTGTAAGAATGAACGAGCGTTTACGACATTATGAGAAAATCAGAGCAATAACTATAGTAAATTTAAAACCCAAATTTTTAAAATTCAGTAAAACATTAAATTACAGGGAATATTTTCCTCATTTTTTAAGATTACTGTGTACTTAAAAATTATATAAAAAAGGCGCTCATGTCATTTTATTCAATTATATTTTACAGATAAAGTCTCCGTAGAACAACTTGAGATGTGTTATCAGACTGACAACACGTCAAAACAGCTAGTCTGGTTAAAAATGCATTTCAATATTTTAAACTTAAAATAAATACTGTTTGTTTCAAATCAGATTAATTATACTTTAAATCAAATAATATTCCTCAAATAAAGTTTCTGAAAAGTATATTTTATTTTTGAAAGATTTTTTAATAAAGAGAATTACACTGCGATGTAAGACGACTAAAAAAAAAGGGATGCTAATCAGCTATTTTAGCAAAAACAAAAAAAAAACAAAAAAATTCAGGTCAATTTAAATTAGTTTTTATAATACAGAAAAGTTTTTGATTATTGGAAATATTAAACTTAATCTATTAGCGTGAAATTAAGTCTAAAATAAAAACTAAGATTTTTCATTTTTAAAAATTCATTTTAAGCCTTGCGTATCGCTTTTTTTGTGGAGGTCCCTACTATATATCTCTTTATATCTGTTTATCTATGTTTGTCCATATCTATCGATCTCTTTTTGTCCATACCTTTCTGTCTGTTCATATCTATCTCTATATCTCTGTTGATACTATCTATTCATGTTTATTCGTATCTATGTAGTTTCATATCTATTTATCTACCGTAGTTTCTCGAAAATAATACGCACCCATAGATAATACGCACCACAGCAAAGGATCCAAAAATTAAGAAATATATCTATCCCGATGTATAATACGCATCTATAAATTTTGCCAAAAGAAAAATTAATAATAATTACGAAGATATTTTGTCGAACTTGGTGTTAAGAATAAAATTGAAACTAAGTGACTAAAATAATGTTTTACTGCTGGTGGCAACAGGAAAAAAACGAAAGTTGGAACTTATTGTAAAATGGATTCAGGAATCTTGGGATTCCGTCAGTGAGGATGTTATAAAGAGAGGTTTCAAGAAGATGACACCCTTTAGCAAGAGAATGAAGAGGTCGATGATAATTTTGATCAGAACGAAGATAATATTGTGAATGATAATTTGTTTAATGGTAATTTAGATATTGATTCTATTATAGAAAGTGTTGATGATGATCAAAATTTCAATAAATTATTAACTTGATATCCACTTTTCTTCGAAATTGACCTCTTTATAGATTTTTTTTTTTCCGTCAAATAAAAAGTGCGGTTACTGATAAACATAAATTTCTTGACAAAAATGTTACAATTATTGTTGTTGGATTTAAAACGAAAATTGAAATATTATCTTTCATATCTTAGAGTAACAAGTACATATTTATTATTATAAATCAATAACGAAAAAAATATTTGTTTAAACCTATTTATAATACGCACACCTACAGTAGAAATGAGGATTATTTCCGAGAAATTACGATATCTGTTCATCTCTATCTAAGCGTGTCCATATCTATCTGTTTTTATATACCACCTATTTATCTATCTGATCAAATCTATCTTTCAATGTTTGCTCATATATAATCTATAGTAAGGCAAAGTAGTAAATATATACATTTTGTTTGCCCAAATTCTGAATGTTACATGATATTTAACATGTGCATTCGTTATATTTCTTTTACAATTGATAATACTCTCCTGAGTAGATGAGCGGTTCTACACAGTGCAGTTTTACCTCTTGTAAACAGAGGCTGTCAGAGACGTTGTTAATGATCTTGTCTGTTAACTTTTTTTATCGTCCCCAGGGCGACAATGATTAGAGGTTTAACATAACACATTTTTATCCATTGGCATTTCAAGATAATTATTTTTTCATATGAGGGATATAAAGAAATTATTATTATTATTAAGTTCGGAACAGCAAGGGACACCAAGTTACTCAACAACTGCAGTACCTTGTCTTTCAACATTTCTTTGATATTTGTTTTCTAAATTGTTATTTATACCAATCTTACAGACAATAACCAATTTAATGATTACACATTTGTGACTATGTTATTATTACAAGACTCGCAGAAGAGCGCGATTTAGGAAAAGGAAAAGATAGTATATCTGAGTTCTTCAAGTTATGTTTAAAAGTTGCAGACAAGTATATAATATATATATATTATAAAAAAACTGCAAAATAATCCAAGTCTTGAGAAAAACGGTTGTACGAGTAATCAACGCGAAAAAAAACCCAATAAAACGCAACGAGAAAGAATTGAATGCAACTGAAACAGAAGTAACATGATGGGGAACATGATCATCTTGAAATTTTTCGTCAGCTGATAGAGTAATTAATCCAATAGTTTGGTATAAATCTTATGGAACTTTCCTGTCATTTTGTTCATTCCATATGTATTCATGAGTTTTAAGGGATATAAGGTCGGGGGGATACTGGATATTTTTTTCAGAATGTGCACCTTACGATGTTCGTCGAAATTACAGTTTATGAGGGTTGCACAACCGTCATCCAAATTATTATTTGTTGTTGTTGTGCTTTAAGAAACAGAAAAATTTCATTAGAAGCAAAGAAAAGAGTGCTGAACTGTTCTGCAATATCAATTCTCCTACATGGCAGTGAATTCTGGACAATCTCCCAACATATGAAGAAAAGACTTGAGCCAAAAGAACTATGGTTCTACCGAAGGTTGCTAAGAATACCATAGACTGATCATGTGATTTACGACGACGTTTTGAGGAAAATGAAAAGAAAGGACAGTACTAGTTAAAAATAAAAAAGAAGACTTATTTCTATTGCACACAATGGGGAAGGGAGGCTTAGAGAACTTGACACTCAAAGGATATATTGAAGATAGTTAGCGAAAAGTATGAATAACCTCCCTAACAAGCGTGTGTAAATAGTTGGCAGAATAGGGATTACTAAGACAAAACTTACAAAACTACAACGGACAGGAAGTGGTGGAGAGCCATGATCGCCTACATCGTGAAGGAACATTGCACATGGAATAATAAGGCTGTAATAATTAGTACAATGCGTCCCAACATCGTGTCCTAGATGTAAACCATGTGTGATAACGAAAGCCTTCAACTAGGCACCGTGCAAATAATATTGCTTAACCATAGAACTATAGTTTCAACCCCACACAAAAGAGACTAAATTTAGATTTGTAGTGAGAGAAAAAGTATATATATATATATATATATATATATATATATATATATATGAGGAGAGAGGATGTGTGTGTTTAAAAAACTGAGAGAAAAAGAAAAAAACAATTATGAGACAACGATAGGCAAAGTAGTAAAAAGTAAAGAGCTAAAACAAATGTTAAGAACAAAATCAGGAAATGGAACCGATAGAACGGTTCCGCTCCTGATCTCAGCACTTAGACATTATTACACGCGAAAGCTTCTTGTGGAAATATCTCAACTAAAAAGGTCCAAACATAAGAATGGCAGTTGCCCCTTTCGTTTACTACTAGTAGGATTTTCGTTGAAAAAAAGGCGGTTGTAAAAGAGGGGTTTAATACATGTTAAAACAAAAAATCTGGAATAAATTGTAAAGTCTCGAGTGCAATGGGGAAGAAAGATTTGAAGACTGAAAACAAACCAACAGAGTGGGGATTTCAAAGGTTTAAAAAAAATGGGGTGGTAAAAAATGCTAAGGGTAAAAATTTATTAGAGAGAAATAAAATTAATTCATGGAAAAGTGGACAGGGAAAAAAAGAAAAATATACATAAAGGTAAGAAGAAAGAAAGAAGGAAAAGAAAGAATATATATATATATAGAGAGAGAGAGAAAAGAAAGAAGGAAAAGAAATATTATACACAGAGGAAAGTGGGTGAGAATAGGGAAAGAGAAAAAGAAAGAATGCATGAAAGAAAAAGAAATAGAGAGAAAAAATAAGAAAGAAAGTAAATATACATCGACAGAAACACGGAAAAGAAGGGAAGAAAGAAAGAGTATGCATAGAAACATGGAAAAAGGAGTTCTAAAGAAATGACAGAGAGTAACAGAAAGAAAATACATAGAGAGAGAAAAAAAGAAAGTACATAGAGATAGTAAGAAAGAAAATACATAGGAATATAGGAAAAGAAGAAAAAAAGAAAGTATATGCATAGATATAAAAAGAAAGAAAATGTATATAGACATGTAGAAAGAAAGAAAGAAAGAAAGAATATACGAAGAGAAAAATATAGAAAAAAAAACAATTACTTACCAGCATCGAGGCATCCTGAACAGGAAAGCAATATTATACTATTGACGTAAGTTTTCAAGCAATGGCAATAAAGAAATTTTCAACAGCCACTATCAGCTGGGTTGTTGTTCTATCGAAGACACAGATGAACAGACAAATGAAGTTGATAATTATGAAGATGGAGTTAATGTAAACGACACCAACAGTGTTAGAGATGCCAATGCTACTAGTGTGATATTAGATATGGTAGAATCCCAATCTCTATTGGCTGGCTAAGTGAAGTCCTTGTAAACAGAACAGAGGCGCTGGGTAAAAACGGTCTTTCACTATGAACAGTTCACATCGACATATAGCAGCCGACTGGAGCATAGAAGCGAAGAAGAGGTCGAGTCAAAAAGGCAAAGAGTAGCAGGAGGAGTGGCAGGCGACAATGAGGTTTACAATAGCACCACCGGCAGGAGATGCTGAATTAGAAGGAAGGGGTGAGAAGAAAAAAAAGAAGGAGTAACGAAGGAAAGAGGGAGGAAACGAAAGGAAAAAAAGGAAAAACAAATGAGAGAGATTTGAGAGAATGGAATATATTTCAATGGTAGATTCAATATGATATTCAGCGAAAGAAAGAAAGAACAAACGAAAGACAGGCTTGCCGAGATATTCAGGGGTAAAAAATGGTAAGAAAGTCAAAGAAATTGTTGAGGGCGCAATTTTGGGTGAAAATTTAAGTGATAAATTCTGGGTTAGAAAGAAAAGAAAAGAAAAAAGGAGGAGAAAGAAAAGAAAAGAAAAAAGGAGGAGAAAGAAAAGAAAAGAAAAAAGGAGGAGAAAGAAAAGAAAAGAAAAAAGGAGGAGAAAGAAAAGAAAAGAAAAAAGGAGGAGAAAGAAAAGAAAAGAAAAAAGGAGGAGAAAGAAAAGAAAAGAAAAAAGGAGGAGAAAGAAAAGAAAAGAAAAAAGGAGGAGAAAGAAAAGAAAAGAAAAAAGGAGGAGAAAGAAAAGAAAAGAAAAAAGGAGGAGAAAGAAAAGAAAAGAAAAAAGGAGGAGAAAGAAAAGAAAAGAAAAAAGGAGGAGAAAGAAAAGAAAAGAAAAAAGGAGGAGAAAGAAAAGAAAAGAAAAAAGGAGGAGAAAGAAAAGAAAAGAAAAAAGGAGGAGAAAGAAAAGAAAAGAAAAAAGGGGAGAAAGAAAAGAAAGAGGAAAAAAGGGGGAGAAAGAAAGAGGAAAAAAGGGGGAGAAAGAAAGAGGAAAAAAGGGGGAGAAAGAAAGAGGAAAAAAGGGGGAGAAAGAAAGAGGAAAAAAGGGGGAGAAAGAAAGAGGAAAAAAGGGGGAGAAAGAATGAGGGAAAAAAGGAGGAGAAAGAATGAGGGAAATAAGGAGGAGAAAGAATGAGGGAAAAAAGGAGGAGAAAGAATGAGGGAAAAAAGGGGGAGAAAGAATGAGGGGAAAAAAGGAGGAGAAAGAATGAGGGAAAAAAGGAGGAGAAAGAATGAGGGAAAAAAGGAGGAGAAAGAATGAGGGAAAAAAGGAGGAGAAAGAATGAGGGAAAAAAGGAGGAGAAAGAATGAGGGAAAAAAGGAGGAGAAAGAATGAGGGAAAAAAGGAGGAGAAAGAAAGAGGAAAAAGGAGGAGAAAGAAAGAGGAAAAAGGAGTGAGAAAGAAAGAGGAAAAAGGAGTGAGAAAGAAAGAGGAAAAAAGGGTGAGAAAGATAAAGGAAAAAGAAGAAAGAAAGAAAAAGTTAAAAGGAGAAATGCGAAAGAGAAAAAGGAGAAAGATAGGAAAAAAGGAGAAAGAAAGAGGAAAAAGAAGAAAAACAGAGGAAAAAAGAAAGAAAGAAAGAAGGAAAAGAAAGAAAGAAAGAAGGAAAAGAAAGAAAGAAAGAAAGAAAGAAAGAAAGAAAGAGGAGAGGAGGCAGAAAGTGGAGACAGAAAGAGGAGACAGGAAGAAAAAAGAAAGATAGACGAGAAGGAAAGAAAAGAATGGAGAAAGAAAAGAATGGAGAAAGAAAAGAATGGAGAAAGAAAAGAATGGAGAAAGAAAAGAATGGAGAAAGAAAAGAATGGAGAAAGAAAAGAATGGAGAAAGAAAAGAATGGAGAAAGAAAAGAATGGAGAAAGAAAAGAATGGAGAAAGAAAAGAATGGAGAAAGAAAAGAATGGAGAAAGAAAAGAATGGAGAAAGAAAAGAATGGAGAAAGAAAGGTGTAGAGACATACATATATACATATGGAGAATGTATTTACTGAGAGTTTCTTTTAAAGAAGAAGTGGGATGAATTGAAAAATGAGGGAAGGGAAGAAGCGTCAGACAGATGTGACACTATTTACGTCGCTAGAAAGAAAGAAAGAAAAAAGAAAGGCGAGAATTAAATTTAGGTGATAAGAAGCCATCACGAAAAGGACACTAAGCAGTGTTATTTTTCTGACAGGGAAAGTGGTAAGATTTTTATTTCCATTGTCGAGAAGGTGAAACACAAAATTTAATCTGATTTATGTTACGGGGCGGCGAGTAAGATATATCCAATCTGCCCATAGCAATGATAAAGAAAGATTTTTTTTTCAAGTTGGACAGGAGACCTCCCGCAGGGTGCTGGGAGATAAAAATTAATTAGGTCAAGCTTGATCGAAACCAAAATGTCCGTGGAATCACCTCCATGTCATTTGGGAAAAACACCTGTTTATCGTCAGGGCTGGCTATGATAGCGAAATTATTTTATCAGAACAGTTAATTAACAACAGAATGCAAATACGTCCAATTGACCAACCACTTGTTTGGCGAAGGCCCCGGGTGATAAAGTCCAAGTGACGTTTGACTATGATAAGAGTCTAAGGTTTGTTGTCGGGCAGAAGGAAAGAAAGAGAAAGAAAAGAAAAAAAGAAAAAAAAGAAGATAATTTTTTTTCTTTGAGCAAGATTTTTTAAACCGCGTCTAGTCTGGCCACACCCACGCCGCTGAGCGCCCATTGGCTGGATGGTGGCATGAGCGTTAGGCGGAGGTAATCATGTGAAGAAGCAGGGGAGGCCTGTTGCGCCCCCCTGAAGGGATAGGTGTGAGATGCCACTGTGAGAGAGAGGGGAAACCCGTTGACACCCTCTGAGGGCATGGTGAGATACCAATATGAGAACAGAAGAAGGTGGGAAGACGAAAGACTTCCAAAAATGGAAAATAATAAAATTTTCCTGACCGAAAACAAAGAAGTGGATTGTGGGTTTAGAATTATCAAGGAACCTCAAACCCCGACAAGCCCACCCCGGTTTTGGTCGGCGTCCATATAAGCAGAGTCGCAGCGAGTGAAAAGCAGTTGGGGTTGGAGACAGAGAGGCAAGCAGTTGCAGTGAGCTGAGAGCTCTGAAGACCCGCCTCGCAGAAACTGACAAAGATTCGCACAAATTCCGAACTCAACTTCTAGCCAAGAACAATTTATTTTTGAAGAAAGACTCACACCACCGAAACAAGTTTCACGAATATCGTCTGAAGATACACCAAGAAGCAGTTTCTTAAAGAACAAACAACTTAGGATGTTAAGACTCGCCTAACAAACACAAAGTGTCACGAATCCATATAGCGGGTTGGGAAGTAGACGCAGTCCTGTATTCAGCAACCATATATAAAATATTGTTATCCTTTTTTAACACATTTGAACTTTTCGAGTTATTATTTTATTTTATTTTCCATATACTTGTGCGATATCGGCCTTATTCAAACTCGGCTTGCATTACGGCCCGGCGACTGATTGATTTCGTCTACCTAAGATCAATTCACAACGTGGGTAGGTTAAACTGGAAATCAAAGCAGTTACTTCGGTAACCAGACGTTGGAAGCGAGCTGGGAACGACAAGGCTGATACCGAATCTAACCAGATTCCCATCCGAATCACCAAAAGGTTAGAACGTCACATTTGGTGCCGCGACCAATACCAAACCAGTTGGACAGGATAGCACGACGGACGCAGCCAGGCAGACGTCACATTTGGCGCAGCGACACCGAGGGGGGACGTCACACAGAAAAGAAAGAAAAAGAGAAGACAGTTGAAAAGACTGATACAAACGGAATGAAAGAGAGTCTGTCATAGATAAATAGAAATAAATCAGTAAGTATCCGCGTTTACTCGGCTGGCTCACTGATCCCATTAGCCTGGGGGAAGAAGCACATAACCTGGTGGGATCAACACTTTAAACAAAGCTAGTGCGCTCAAACCCTCGGTTAAGATGTGTTTTTGCTCGCACAACCAGAGACAGTTTTCGAAGCTACGTCTGCCCAATTCTTGTCATATTCTAACGCTAGGATCATCTCACCAGGCCAATATTTTCAAGAAGTCACCTTATGGTCGGAACATTAAAGTTATTAAGTTTAAATTTCCAGTCGACTGAACATTTGAGGCTTCATGTACTAAATTCCGTGAACGATTATTATTTTCATATTAGATATGGTCCACATACGGTGGACGCAACTCCAAGCCACATTTAAGAACGTACTATAAAAGCAGCAGAAATTCAGCCGTTCAAAAAAAAAAAAAAAAAAAAAAAAAGGTACTTGGACTTAGAATCAGAAAGAGACTCTTGAAATTTCTATGATATATAATGAGGAAGAAAAACGTTAAGAATTTGACACTCACAGGACTTATTTAAGCTCAGAATCAGTCAGTTATATGCCATGCGTGATACACGCTAGGCGATCATGTATCGAAAGATACAGGATGAGGCAGATTTTTCCCCACAGTAGGTTGCCATTTCTTTCTGTGATAGACCAGTTCCTATTCAAGGCTACAGAACCCGGTCTGTCCTGCTATTTTATCTATAGCTGAGGTTGGGGGGGGGAGGATTCATAACCTTCCTAAGGATATTAAAACGTAAGTGAATGTAATGGATTCGACTGGAATTCGAACTCGGCTCTCCAATTCCTCAATCCCAGCCGCTATCCTTTACTACATCGTGCTTTCTAAGCCAAGCTAAGAGGAACAGAGGAAAACGGCTAGAAACCAACATAACAAGGAGTGGGAAGTACAGAAAAAAAAAACAAAAAAAAAACTGCTTACATCTACAAAAAAATAGAAAGTTGTGGAGAGCCATAATCACCAACGTCCTGAAGGGACACAGTATTAAAAGATTTCTGCTTTTTATTTTTTGAAAAATGTGTAACTAATTTTAATATCTTTTAGTTTTGTACAACCATTGTCAGAGGTTAACAAAAATTTATTTTCTCATAAGGATTTTGTTGCTCATGTATAACTTATTTTATAAAGTTCGAGTGTCTATCTTTATATATACAAGGCACGATGGGTAAATTGTCACCATTTTATATTTTTAATTTCGCGCATGCGCGTTGTTTATTTTTTCTTTTATCACCTGCACTGTATAGTAAGCTCAGTTTGGCAATCTGTGATAAAAAAAAAAAAAAAGCACCAAGACACAATTCTTCCGCCAGAAATTTGGAAACGGCATACTGCACTGCTTGGTATTCGCGTCGGAAGCTCCAATACGAATATTTCAGTGTGTTTGGGTGTCAATCTGAGAACAGGGCAGAGGATTCGGAAAGAGTTGGACGAGTCTAATGGCGATTACGAAGGTAGACTGCTCGGAAAACTCACTCTGATCATTCTGATAAGAACTCCCAAATTTGTTGGTGAGGGCCTCAGACTCAACATGAAAACCTACATCAAATGCCATGTAGAGGCAGCGCTGCACTAGATTAAGAGGGTGGTTGCCGGAAGACCCTATGTCTGGCAACAGTACTCTGCACCATGTCAAACATGCAGGAGGACCCAATCATATCAATTGCGACCATATCACCCCTTTAATCTCCCCAGACTGCAACCACGTTTATTATTATGTGTAGACCGCACTTGAGCGAAAGACCAACAAAACAAAAACCAAAGATGAACTGAAGGTAAGAATTATGGCAGCATTCACCAACTTAAACAAGGAGTCCGTCCAGAAAAGGTGCAGGAGAGTCGAATGGAGGCCGTGGTTGAAGCTAATGGCGATTTCATTGAATAAATTTACTCTTTAGTATTTCAAGATATTCGTGTGTAAATTTGGTAACTATATCTGTTAACATGAGATGTCAATGTTATTTTCATTTTTTGCGCAATTTAGACCCATCGAAAAAAAAAACACAGATTACATATATATATGTGTGTGTGTGTAAAAGAACAAATAAGAAACGTTTATAAATCTAACGTTTCACTTTAAATAAAGCTTGATCAGAAAATCATAATAAAAGTGAAGCATGTTAAATTGATTCCTATTTGTTCCTTACAGATGTATTCTGCCAGATTCAGCTCAATATTTGATCCCAATTATCCTTTCCTCTATCACTCCTCTCTGATCTTGCTCCAAATCTTCTGTAACACCTTGCATCCTAGTGGCTTCCCACCTTGCTTGGGGTAAAACGCTTTAAAAAATATATATATATCTTTCATTTTTGTATTTTCTAATTGTAAACTTGAATTATATTCCACTCACTCTACAAGCCTTTCCCACAAACAAAACTGCACTATCGTTATTCCTGATGAGAAGATAGATAGATAGATAGATAGATAGATAGATAGATAGATAGATAGATAGATAAAGATAGAGCTTATTCATTAGTTTTACCAGTACTAACTTTCACCGCTAAAACTCGTCATACTGCACATATTGCATTGAACCACCGTCATTCCCTCCGTATCCAGTGGTACAAGACTTACTAATTAACCCATAGCTGAGGGACGGGAGGTGAATTCATATCTTTCCCAAAGGTATTTGCGTCTAAGTAAATATAACTAAGCCAACTGGGTTCTCCGATTAACAATTCGGAGTCATTATCCATTACACCAGCCGCACATCCAAGCTTACAGCCCCTGGTATTCCCAAGCGGCTAGCCTTCTAGGTACTTACCAGTGTCGACGTTATTCAACTACAGTGATCGTACAGAGGTTTCCACGTGACGTGAACGTAAATCGATTACAATTTAAATGCGCCGTGAGATAAAAAAAAGTTGAACAAAATTGATATATATATATATACACATACTAGTTATATTCACTGGTTACACATGTTTGTATAGACGTCTCCGTTACTTTTGAAAACAGTATATTTTCGTCTGCTGGACTGAGTTTTTAGTGACTTTAATAACGAAAATATACCCTTCGCCAGAGTTCCAACCACCGTATAGTCTGGCACGCTTTAGACAGTTTATGGCTAAAAGTCCATGAATACTTGATTATATATGCACAAATATTTCTGGTAATTAACGAATGATGGCACCTCACCATCAGTAAACTAGGAAATTATATCTAAGGCTAAGGCTTATAACGGTAAAGGAAATAAATGCAATTAATGTCTTGTCGAAAAGCTGGTTATCTTAAAACACTTAAATAACCCTAACTTATTAAACAAGAGAAACGAATTGATGATTACATTTAGGCATAAAAATAAATATCTGCTTAAATATGTTGATCCATATTGATTTTTTAATTTTTATTTTATATTGATTTTAAACTTTTATTTTTAATCTTTAATTGTTAATTTCTAATTTTTAATTGGTTTAATTGTTGTTTTTTATTTTAATTGTTATTTGAATGCTAATTACAGTTTATTTTTTAATATATTACTATATAAGATATAAACATGGTTTAATAAGAACAAGTAATCACACTTTAAAAAAAATTAAATATGACTATTCCCCACTCAAATATATAAATTTTAATTTTCTTTTTTTACATACAGAGATAAATCCACTTATTTTATTTGGCAAATATAATTTTAAAATTAAAAACTGAAATCCCAGCATAATATATAAATACGCCAATATTGGGATAACAAGATATAATTCAAAGTGCAATGGTCAGTTACATACTCAGCACCTGAAGATTGTGTTGTGCGTGAAACTCAGTGTCGTGGTAGCGGTGAGGGATTATATATATATATATATATATATATATATATATATATATATATATAAGGTGTATTTAGAGAGATAGATAAAGAAAGAAAAATAAAGGAAGAAAGAAAGAGAGAGAGAATGATAAAGAAACAAATATAAAGGCTAAAGAAAAAATAGTTTGATCGATAAAGAAAGAAAGATACAGAAAGCTAGAAAGATATAAAAAAAGATAGAGACAAGAAAGAGGTAGAAAGGTGGAGAGAGATAGAAAGATAGAGAGAGAAAAATAGAGAGAGAGAGATAGAGAATGATAAAGATAGAAAGATAGAGAATGATAAAGATAGAGAATGATAAAGATAGAGAATGATAAAGATAGAGAGATAGAGAATGAGAAAGATAGAGAAAGATAGAAAGATAGAGAAAGATAGAGAGATAGAGAAAGATAGAGAGATAGAGAAAGATAAAGAAAGATAGAGAGATAGTGTAACAATGAAAGCAAACGAGAACAAATGCATCAAAGATAAAATCATGCAAGCAATTCGAATCGAGAATCAGTTTAGAACGAAACCATTTTCGATAAAAGAAAGACGATATTTTGATCCGTTTTATTCTTTCTACACCCAAGATTGACTGTCCGTCTCTATTGTTGAACTAGATTCACTAATGGAACAATTGTGTGCGTTTTATACAGACGAGTACAATGGACGACCTTTTTTTTTTCTGAACATGAGACGATGTGAACGAAGTCAAATGGAGACACTAACAAAAAGAGATTATCAAGTCCAATATTGACTTGTCTGACCAAAACCAGACACAGAACAGAAACAAATATAACATTGTTCTTTCTCTGCTTCTGGTACCATCTAACTCAATACAACCTGTCGCACGTTACTTGGAGAGCATCGTCGATAACCCATATTGCCTTTGTAGCATGTTATGAAGGATTCAACATGGTATTCCTAGGACCTACTCGGCTATGGGTCTACTTGATTTGATTCTGCAAAATGAGGATCTGAAAGGAAAGTAAGTTTCCCACCATTCTCGTCTGCTATGGTGGCTAGATAATCCCTGTTGCACATTTTTTTCTTTTTTTCAACAACCACAGAACCAAACTGTGGCCAAAAGTGTAAGTATGCTGAGTGATCAGCAGTTTACACAAGATTAGTACGCAGAAAGCCTCTGTCACGATGCCTTGTGACTTCGTGCCAGCACAACACATTCCCTCTATCCAATTTCACTCACAATGCTTGGATCAATACGTGATATGTTTTTTAAACAGTGTCGCACACTGACATAGCTGATAGTATCCATCCCTTGACAACTTAACCATGGTGAGATCCGAACCCGGGACCCATGGACGGAATGCTAATGTTGTAGACACTCCGTCAAACGCACAAGATGTGAGATTAACTAAATAAAAATGGTCCACGTCGTGGTTGAAATAGTTGTGCCATAAGTCGGGGATTAAGCCCAAGGAAAACTATGCTAAGCGGATCTTACTTATAAAAATTTCTGGGAGAGAAAGCATAGTATGTCATGATCAACAGTTTTGATTCAGTACACTCAAACCCTCAGTCACGATGACTTGAGACTTCATGCTAGCACAAATATCGACGAGTTCCGGGGAGATCAGTCTTGATTATAGCAAGATTCGAAGCCGTGTTTTATGGTCGGAATGTTAACTCCAAGGAAAGTGTATTTAACAAAATAGACAGGGACTGCCCAGTGACTGAGATAGTTGTACATATACTTCTATGTGCTTCAGAACGTTGACGGTCATGGCTACCACAATTTCCTATCCTTTGTAGCTCTTAATAAATTTTGCCTTTTTATTATCTCTCCTGAGCATTCTTCCGCCATCCCTTTACTCAAGGTCGGTAAGGTAAGTGATGCTTTGTTTTTCTTTGTCTCCGTTGACTTCAATCTGTCCTGTGAGTATCAAATTTTCCAAGCTGTCTTTACTTACGATGTGCCCTAGAACCTTCAACTGACTTTTCTTGATGTTAAGTATAACTATCCTTTTTGTTTCTATTGTCCATAGAGCTTCGTCGTTGCTCACATATTCAATCTACAGTATTCTCAGCATCCTTCTGTAGAACCACGTTTCTTCAAGTCTCTTCCTCCCCTGTGAGGAGACTATCCAGCATTCACTCTCATATCGGAAGACTGATATTACCTAAAAGATCAGTACTATTATTTTCTTTTCTAACGAAATTTTCCCGTTTCTTAATATTTGCTTAGCTTTTTGGAGGCACCTTTTGCTATCCCAATACGCCTTCGGATTTTGGTAACCGCCATCATACACGTTATATATTCGAATTTCAATTGTCTCTTTCTGATATTAGGTGTCTTTTTTGTCTATAACTCTGAGTCGTTGCTCACATGTTCGGTCCATGGTATTCTCAACATCCTTCTGTATAACTTTATTTCTATTGATTCAAGCCTGTACTTCATCTGTGAGGAGATTGTCCAGAATTCACTGCCATATAGGATGACTGATATTATGTAACTGTTCAGTACTCTTTTTTTAATTTTCTTTGGTTGTAACAAATTCTTTCTGCTTCTGAATTCTACCATTTTCAAAGGTCGCGGGTCAAGTCCAAGTAAAACCAAAGATTTAAATCACCGAATGTTAACTGAATAAAAGGTCTCATGACACTACCTAAGTAAACTAGTCCACTCAAAAAAAAAAAATACTAAGATTTTTCGAGAAGAATTTTTATAAATTAGACATTTTTCCAGACATTTTCCTCAAAGTAGAAATTTTACCAAAATCGAAAAATATTGGGGTTTTTTGGGGGTTTTTATCAATTAAGAATTTATTTTTTTGAATCATTTCACCCCAAACAAGGTGATAGTGGCACTAAGACACAGAAGCTTAGTGAAAGTGAAAGAGAAGATTGAGAGTAGGGAGGATCGAAGAAAAGACAAAAATGAATAGGGTTCAAGAAGACAGAAGCAAGAAATGGTTTCTATTCATAATATCGATATCTTGCTAAGAGATAATTGGCTTTTTTACAGAGTTATTTGAACCTAGTGATTCTGTGTGCAAAAATAGAGATTTTTATTTTTTTTTTATTTTTTTACACAAAAAAGATTTCTTTTAAGTAAAGAACAAACGGATATTCATATGTAAAATAAAAGCAAAAAATGACAAACTAATTGTTGTAACCTAGGGAAGGTTACTGAATACAATAATCAAACGAAGGTTAGTAATGAATGATAAGACTGAAGACAAGAACAACATATATAAGAGTCAACTGCTAGACATGAGTCAAGTGAATTCCACAATGAATGTCCAACTGCATTACCTACGCGGTCAGATGTGGCACAAGGCCGAATTTAATGTGGGGTATCCGATCCCGTAGGCTTGGCCAAAAATTCCCCGTAGACCCCGTATAAAACGGGGTCGGGTAGCTGTTTCCCCGAGATGAGACTTTGGCTTTCGGCATAGCCGCGTATGGGGATCCTCTCTGCCCCGATGCAGAGAGTTTGACCAGCACAGTTGGAAAAGAATCTCCAACTACAGACCAATATACAGTATTTACTAGTGTATTTTAGTGAATGGGAACATACCCATTATCGTCCGTAGGTATATACAACACCTAAAACATATAAAAATATATATCCATGTATTCTTTATTTCACGTATATAATTATCATAACCCAATGTTTGAGCAGGTGCTTCCGAAAAAATCTGAAATCTTTAAAAGATTGTAGAATTTTAAATTAGAAAATATATAATGCGTGACTGAAGAACTCCCTGTTGCAAATTACTAATTACTTTTGTTAATATAACCGCATTTACAGGAAACAGAATATGTTGTGATCCCTAAGTGATAGAAATCTATCTATAAAAAGCAGGATGTGTGTGTGTGTGTGTGTAACGAATACACGGCCGCAATTTTCAACGGATTTGCACTAAAATTTACATGCACATGCTCCAAGTAAGCGGGAAGGCCAAACCGACATTACATTTCCCAACTCCCATCGATAGTTGAAATAATCGATTTTTTCATGCTTCTACGGAAGTTTTCATGTAGTTTGCGGCAATTTTGTACTGGCCAGAGTGAGAGCCAGGAAGATTCTATTAGCCAGCGTGAGAGCCAACAGCTGACTGACACGAATGTTAACTAGCATTCTAGTGTCGTGGCAGAAGGTTTGTCTTGTCAGAGTCCATCTTGCACGTGTACAAATCTGCCATTTGTCCGTGGATTGACTATAGCTGTCATATCATATCTGGTCTGATGCTCCTGATATTCATCTCAAGTGACAAAATCCAAACTTTATATATATATATATATAAAACCAACTTGATGCTTTTCATAAACGCTGTCTTCGTTCAATATGAGGTTATACACGGCATGACAAAATCTCTAACCCTGGTCTTTTCATTAAATGTGGTGTCGGTGGAAATGCTGCAAACATTCCTATAGAGGAATTCGAGCTTGTTAAAAACCGAGCAAACTGGAGAAACACCTGCTACCGAGGCATAACTAACTTTCAAAAGAATTGTCATAACCATCTGAAAAAATTAAGAATTAAAACTAAATACATCAGCCCATATGACGGTCAATCCTTCAGTATGCCCTTCCTATGGATTTGTTTGCAAATCCCGGCAGGATTTTTGTCTCATACAAAACAGACATAAAAACAGAACTGAAAGACACTCATACGTCGAAAACAACGGGAGAGTCCATCATAAATATATTTATATACACAGACACACACATATATATATATATATATATATATATATATATATATATATAATTTCAATTTATTAAAATCATTTATTTTTGAGAGTGTTTCCCGGTATAAACTTCGTTGGAAGTTAATTGCTAGGAAGGGTTTTTGAGAGACAATTGCGTAAAAACATATACTTTTGTGAAAAATTAGTTCACATGGCAATACAAAATGGAGGATTTTAAAACAGCTTTACTGGAAATATTGAAACAACAAGGCGAACAACGGAGTTATTACGAACAAAGATTGGAAAAATTCGAAGTATTGTTTGCAGAACAACAACGGAAAATGTCAACGAGTAACAAAAACGAAGATTCAGGATTTTTTGTTTTTTGTTTTTTTTTTTTTCACGGGACGCTATCGTAAATGCGATTGCTGAATTCAATTACATACCAGAAGAAAAGGTAACATTTTCGTCATATTTCCGTAGATACGAAGACCTTTACAAAACGGACGGAGAAA
>OZ010613.1:43566718-43577199 GCA_963932145.1 Acanthosepion lycidas
AAGCGTGTTACTAGATTGGCATCTAGGTGCCGCCCATTTACTGTTGAAATAGTAAAATGCAACCGCCACTTCTACTCTAAGAGTTTCTTTTCTCACACTTTCCGCCTATGGAACTCCCTTCCGTTTACTTGCTTCCCTGCTAAAGACAATCTTCAAAAATTTAAATGCAACATCAATCGCCGATTTCTGAATCCCGTTCATCTTTTGTCCTTTCTTCAATGCTGCGCAGACTCAGTCTATTCTCTCACGTTCCATCTCTGTAACCCACCGTATATTAGTGGCACTCCCGCCTTGCTTGGCGAGAAATGATATACATATATAATAGAAATTAGGAGGATTTGTGATAATTATTATTAAATTATTAATCGAGCCGAGAAGAAACCTCAACAGAATGCAGAAAGCACTGGACGGCCGTTTCGTCCTATATTTCGGACTCATCGCAGTGCGCATCCACTACGGAGAATTGAAACCCGGACAGTTACGTTATCAGGCAAATGTCATAGCAACTGTTCCAACGGGCCTCGGTGACGATGAGATAGCAAATCAGTCAGTTGGTATGACGTTTGCCTGATAATGTAACTGTCCGGGTTTCAATTTAAATAAAAGTGAAACATGTTAGATTGATGATAATTTCTTATCTGTTCTTTGTCTTATATATACATCTGTATATCTACAGCTCGATTTTAGATCATTCTGATTTCAAACACTGAGTACGTGTTTCTTTGTATTTTACTTTAAAAATATAAGAACCATTTTATGCTTTAATGCCATCATCCTTCGAGATATTGGGGATCACGGTTAGAATCCATTTCATATCATTGAATTGCAATGGTTTTTTTTTTTGTTGTTTTTGTGATGGCGGAGATAATGGGGTGGTTAACAGTTGTCTTTGCACAGTTTATCTATTTAGAATATTTCTCTAACTAATATCTGGGTGGAAAAGAGATGGATTTATGTGAATCCCAAGCACATTATTTTTATGATGTCGTTTCAGCGAGACTCGTGTTTTTATGCAATATTTTATTGTAGTGTTTTTAGATATTACAAACCAAAATACAGGAAACACTGTTTCAATTTCACATTCGAATGACTTCTCATAATGTATTTTGTAATATTGTTTTGTGTGTTTGTGTGTGTGAAATCGTTTAACTTGAACAGAATATCTTATCAATCTTTTTGGCGAATCTGCTAAACCTCATTCAGGTTTGTATTTTATCGTTAATCACGGAATGTTTAAAATAAATGTATGCATCATGGAGTTCGTAACTGGTTGCGCTGGAGGTAGTTTCACTCAACACCGGAAATTGCTACAAAACCAAAAGATTAACCTGAAAACCTCTATTTTCAGTTTTCGTTTTATATTTTGATCTCTAGCCGTTCCGTGATCGTAGATGTAAATTTAGGCAGATAAACTGGTATTTTTTAGTTGACTGTCAGAAACCTGTTGCAAAGTCTATATTTGTTTTTGTTTTTTAGTTTGCTTTTTTAAATTCATTCAGAGTAACAGTATTGGTTTAAAATTTTCTAAATTGCACGTTTCTTCAAATTTTTTCATCTTATTTTCGATCTTTTTTTTTCTTTCCAAGCAGTTTAGGTTTCATTTTTATGACTTATTTTAACATACTTGTAAAATCTTTTACCCTAAACTATAAAACAATTAATACTCACCATCTCAAAAAAAAAACAAAAAAAAAAAACACAACCATTAAACGTTAAAGATTATAGCTAGAAACCTATAATTAATAGGAGATTTATTCATTTTTATCTCTCGTATCGGATTTTGAAGTGGGCTTTAATGATTTAAAATTTGAATAATAATAAAATTATTTTACATCAGTGCTTCTCAAACTATCTGATATAGCGAACCGACATTTTTTTCTCACATACCTGTAATATTTCGTGGTAATATTAATTTTTACTGGAAACTGTATATATAATGAATATAATAAAAGTTGACTATTTTTTTTTTATTCTGCAAAAAGTTATTAAATATCAAAACATATAAAAAGGATAAAAAAACATAAGCAGTTTATTAACACAAAAGCAGAAATTATATAACATTAATCTTTAAAAATGATTTCTTTCAATGGCCTGGACACTGGCCTCGTACCGGCAGCTGATGGTCCGCGGACCACCACTTTGAGTCGCACTGTCTTACACGAGGTTTAGGAGTGTGTCAAACGGTATGAGTCCTATTTGATTCAGTGATTTTTTTTTTTTTTTTTTTTAAATTCCCAATGCCTGTTAAATAAAAATTGTTTTCCACACAAAATATGTAGCTATGAATTAATCAAGCAAAAATCTTTTAAAAGTTGGTTTTTTTTTTTTTTTGTTGGGTGTGGAGGGGAGGGTTTGCATGACAGTCGCAAATTCTCAACATAAGTCATTTGTCGGTTAATTTCAAAACATCGCGGTTTTTTTTTTGGGGGGGGTTGTTTTTTTTTGTTGTTTTTGTTTTTTACAGGTGGATTAATGACACTTTTTTCCCTTTGTTTGCACCGTTTTAGCAAGCCGTCAGTTTAGTGTCACGGACAAAGTAACTCAAAAGACGGCGGCATCTTCCTGCACTAACAAAGAAAGCGGACACATTTCCTTTGGTGACATGATAACAATAGAATATCTGTACACCGTTGTACCTTATGAATAAACGGGACCAATGTCTACATTTTGACTCGACTAGAAAGTTATCGACGATAAACGCGGAATCAGCAAGCTGATTTCAATTTCCAGCAAAGTCTACTACTTTCACTTTCGCACAAATCCTCTTGCGAAAGGCATAAATCTACCCCCAGCTATGGGCTAAATAGTATAGAAGAGCAGATACTCTCGACTTGCCAAGAAGTCATGGCAATTTATAAAGAATAAAAAAATAAATCCGAATCACCAACTCCCTGAAGAGACAATGCTTTTAAAAACTGACTTTCATTTGCGTAATTTTTCTTTTTCCCTTGCCTTTTTAAACTTCTAGCTTCATTTGTTGCATTAAACTCCTAAAAATGCCTTTGGAAAAGATATGAATCCATCTCCTCTCCCACCATCTATGGGTTAAATAGCAGGGAAGACTAGATTTTCTAGCCTTGATGGCAGTTAGTCTAGATAAAGGACTACTCTCAATTCGATTGATTTTTTTACTACTTATCAATCTTTTGCAGGTTATTTAAAGCCAGAAAATATTTTTATAGTAAGATTTTTTTAGAGATAATAATGCTTTTTATGGACACAAATTCTACTAATTAATCCATAGCTGGGGTGGAGGGAGAAGAAGTGGGTTCATAACTTTCCCAAGGATATTTGCGCGTAAGTGAATATAACAACCCCAGCTGGAAATGGATCTCGGCTCTCCAATGACTAATCGGATTCATTACACCATCCGCACACCCAAGCCGACAGAACCTAATATTCCAAAACAATCACCCAGGTTCGAAATTGCTTAACTTCGATGATCGTACGAGAACCTGTGTTTCAACGTGATATGGCCGTAAGCAAAAACTGTGGAGAAAGGAAACATTTCATTATCTTTCCCAAGAAGCCATGGCAATTCACAGATAATAGAGAAAAGGAACATGTGGAGAGCCATGATCACTTATATCCTGAAGGGACCACTCTACAATCTTTCCCCAAAGATGCCATGGCAATTCACAGATAATAAAAAAAAAGAATCTGTGGAGAGTCATGATCGACTACTGAAAAGACGTAGTGTCATAAGAAAAATGATAAAAATAGAGCAGATTTTTGTCTATATCTCTGAGATTAGGTATTATGATTAAAAGATTTAAAGGGAAATAACTGAGACATCTGGAAGAGGCATGGCACATGGAACTAGAACAATCTATCCCGGTGGACGAAGTAAATGGATTGGTTCAAAATTCCAATCACCTGAAGAAGGCCGGAGCGTAAAACGGCCGAAACGTTGTGAAGATGGCAATGAGGATGAGGATAACAGTCCGAATAATGTTAAAATGTAAATAAAACATATTTTAACATTAAATAACCCAAAACATTCATATGTCGTTAACCAAAAAACGTTTCAATTAATATTTTAACACATATTTTTTGGACATCTTGTTATATTTATTGCGCTGTATAAAAACAAAAAAACATTTTAAGTCCGCCATTACAACCTTCTTGTTTATTTTTAGGAGATTAACTAAGCACGGGAGTTACATGTTTCGACCAGATCATAAATCGGGGTTAAAAGAAGTGTAATGTGTCCACCACCATGACCCGTCCTCACAGACATTTTCTTTTATGTGCTGTGTCTCTTCAAACCGTACTCTTAATAAGTTTTGTCTTTTTGTTATTAGGTTGGTGCAAAAATAATATAGTTTTTTGACGTTAAAAAAATACGTCAAAAACGATATTATTTTTGCACCAACCTAATATTTCTTCCAAACTTTGTTCTACCATCCATTTACTCAAGCTCATCAAGTATGTGACGCGCTGCTTTCCTCTCTTCCTCAGTCTGTCCTGTGAGTATCAGATTTTCCAAGACCTCCTTGCTCATTATGTGCTTCAGAAATTTAAACTGCCTCTTCCTGATATAAAAAATAAGTTTCCTTTTTGTTTACACTTTCTCCAAAACCTCGTCGTTGCTCACAAAGGAGGCTTTGTTTAATCACTAGAGGATGAGTATTTTTGTTTCTAGGCTCATGTACATGAAGGAATACCTCTTTAAGATTGGTCGTGTGCCAGTGTTCGAGATGACAGTGAACTGGAGAATTCGTGCCCTATTTTTTTTTGTTTTTTTTGTTTTGATTTTTTTTCCTCTCATCTCATCCGTTATTTTTCTATCTTTCTTTCAGTCTTATATCGTTAGTTTTATGCAGTCTTATATCGTTAGTTTTATGCAGTCTTATATCGTTAGTTTTATGCAGTCTTATATCGTTAGTTTTATGCAGTCTTATATCGTTAGTTTTATGCAGTCTTATATCGTTAGTTTTATGCTGTCTTAACGATGTTGTCTCTTTTTCGGTTCTCTCTTCCGCTGTTAATTTTATTCATTCTCTTATGTTGCCTTATTGTGTCATTTCCTTTTCTCTACTGTTACTCGTTCATGTCGTCAATTTTATAGCGTGTCCCCGTGTTGGTCTCTTGTTATTCTTATGCTGTTTCTTATGATGCCGTTCTCTTTTGTCGTTACTTCTACCCCGTCTCACTTATGCTGTCCCTCTCACCTTTACGATATCTCTCTTACGTTCTTTCACTCTCTATCTCTCTCTCACACACACACAGTTTTACTCTATGCTGTTCTACGCTGTCTATACCTCCCTCTATTATCTCCCTTATGTTGTGTGTCTGTTGTCTCTTATTTTGTCTTTCTCTATTGTCTCCCTTACCTTGTGTCTCTTATGTTGTGGCTCTTTCTTTGTTGTCTCCTTTATCTTGTCTCCCTCATGTTGTGTCTCTTTCTCTGTTGTCTCTCTTATCTTGTCTCTCTCATTTATTATGTCACTCCTTTGTGTTGTCTCTCCCTCTGTCTCTGCTATCTCTCTACTTTTGTTTCTTTTATGATGTCTCTTTCTGTTGTCTCCCTCATGTTGTGTCTCTTTCTGTTGTCTCCCTTATCTCCCTCACTTTCTCATGTTATTACTTTTATGCTGTCTAACTTCTGATGCTTTTCTTATGCTGTTACTTTTATGTTGTCTCTCTCATGTTGCCTCTTTTACGTTCCCTCTCTCGATGTCTTACTTCTCTTTCCCTTTCATTGCTTGACCATTGCGAGTGTCGTGAGTTCATGTCTCATTCATTCTGCTGCTTTTGTTCTCATCAGAATATATTCCAGCTGTGCAATCATTGTGATAAATGCAAAAATAATTCATCCAAATAACTGAATGCAATTAAACTATAATTAATAACTTTCGACAAATATTTCATCTTAATTGCAGTTGCTTTTAATCGCAGCTTCCCAAACTGATATTCTACGGTTACCAGCTAACCGTGCCGCTCGGAATTAACTTAGGCAAGGCTCAATATCGTATTCTTTGTTCCTAAAGCAAACAAACCAGCTGCTTTGTCAATTAGGTCACGGACGCTCAAGTTAGTAATATTTATTATATTTATTCCTCAGGAACACCCGATTAGTTTCAATCTTTAATGTTTACATTCATTAGGGATATCAGTAGTGATATTCTCTTGAAATTAGTATTAGATGAGATAGTTTCATTGATTATTTGTTTGTTATTAAGAGTCAGGCAGGCAGAGAGACTGACAGACACACACGCATACACACACACACACACACACACACACACAGACAGTAGAAAACGGAGACACACACACACACAAACACAGTAGAAAACGGAGACACACACACACATTGTAGAAAACGGAGACACACACACACACACACTGTAGAAAAAGGAGACATACACACACACACTGTAGAAAACGGAGACATACACACACACTGTAGAAAACGGAGACATACACACACACACACACTGTAGAAAAGGGAGACATAAACACTCACGCGGTAGCAAACGGAGACACACACTCACGCGGTAGCAAACGGAGACATATACACTCACACAGAGACAAACAGACGTATACCCACACAGACAGTAGCAAACAGAAGCATACATGCACAGTAGCAAACAGAGGCATACACGCACAGTAGCAAACAGAGGCATACACACACGATCATACACAAGAAAACAAAAACAGACACAGTAATACACAAGCAAATAGAGACTTACACACATACACACCCAACACACATTAATCAATCTTCTTTCCCAAATATATAAACAAAGAAGTCTTGAAAGTTCAGTCCACCCAAGAAGACCTTCGAAAAAATCTGATTTTTTGTGATTTGTATAGATTTTAGGAAGTGTGTCAAGCCGAGAACTTTTCAGCACCCCATCCTCCCTCTCTGTGTCTGTGATTGTCTTTCTTCGCGTTTTCTCCCTTTATTTCTGTTTACTTGTTGAATTTTTTCGTGTTTTGTGTGTGTGTGTGTGTGTGTTTGTATGTGTGTGTGTGTGTGTGTGTTTGAATTCACCAGGGTGTGTAGTCTTGTGTGTACTCAATACGGAAATTGTCTGTAATTTAACGGCTTTGTTTTCACTGATTTAATCTTCGTTTCTTCAATTCTAATTAAAGACCTGCCCTTCCCTTAGCTCAATTCCATTTCGATTCTTCTATTTCTACCTAATATATATATATGTTTTTTTTAATTTCCAAATTGAGCTCCAAGACCCATTAGTGCTTCAATAACTAAACACTGGAAGGTATCTCGAACTTGTTCGATAATATTCACGATTTCAGAAATACAGCGAAACGAATCCTGACAAGTTTTTTTTCGGAAAGCCTCGTTTTCGTACACACGCCATTTCTTCCTCAACACAAAGACAATATAAAATAATCGAGTGGGTACATCTACGTGGTAATGGTAAAATTAGCCGTTTTTTAAGCAGAGAACACTCGACATTCATTGATCGAGCAGTTGGCGTTACTGATGACTAAAATTTATAAAATCTTCTTTTCTTTTTTTTTCTTTAAATAGTTTCTTTTTTTTTTCCTGGAATTAAACTTCTCGAGGTCAGTGTTATATTTTTTAATCAATTCGCCCCAAGCAAGTCAGGAGTACCACTAGCACGCAAGTGGCTACAGAGAGTGGGAGTAAGAGTAAAGAGGAATTTGGGGGAATAAGAAAAGAGAACAGGGATCAAGGTCAAAGCATTAGAAGATGTCGATTGACATTAGATTTGAATATTTGAAGATTATAGCTATCAGGCAAGCAGGTGATAGAAATGGAGTTCCACTGAGCGGAGGTGCGAGATAAGAAGCTGTTGGAGCAGAAAAGGTGGCTACATTTAGTAGTTTCGACAGTGAAAAGGACCGAGACGCCAACCTAGTGGCGCGCTTAAATTTATGCACTTTGGGAACCAGTGAAAGTAGCTCGTCGGAGCAGTTGCCATGAAAGTACTTATAGAAAAGGCAGAGGGTTGTAGCTCTTTCTAACAACGATGGTGGTTTCCTTCAAAATCTTTTGTTACACCCGACATGCCACGTATACGTGTGAATCGTCCCCATTCATTTCGTATTCTTATAAGTTCCATTCCGACAGCTTATTCAACATAATAATTCACTGCGCAATTGAACCAGCAAGACAAACTTGTTAAGCATTACACTACGTCGAAGGTGCCTGTGATTTTCTAAGCGTAGCTTAGTTGTGGCACAAGGCTGTATGTGTGAAGCTCCCAATGAGAATCGAACTTACTACGCAGTCGTAAGTGATCTAGTAAGACAAGCTTGCTAACTATTACACGTCGAAGTGTCCACATTAAAATATTAAAAGGTATATGAAAGCTACGTCACATCGGTGAGAAAGTGAATGTTGTTGAGATGCCAGGTCAAGATCAATAACACTGCAGACCGAGAGAATATATAGCCAGAGCAAAGGTGGTAAAGCCCTTTTCACTATTTTACATCAAGGACGGATGGATTTCTTTAAGACTTAAGGCAGGGCCGGACAAACTGCAACCCGCCTGATGATTTAATACGACCACCAAAATCATAACAATTTTTCAAATGTCCTTAAAATAATTGAGTAATTTTGGTTTCATTTTACATAAAACAGTAAGCTATTCCAAAGAAAAAAAAAGATTTAAAAGTCATCGGCACAAGGTAAACAGATGAAGGGGTTCAAGTGCTGTAAATATTCCAACTGGATGTAAACATGTCATTTCTCTGCATCGCTATAAACGTCTCGCGAGATTTATAACGTCGTTTCGGCGCATCCCGATAAACGTCTCGCGAGATTTATAACGTCGTTTCGGCGCATCCCGATAAACGCCTCGCGAGATTTATAACGTCGTTTCGGCGCATCCCGATAAACGTCTCGCGAGATTTATAACGTCGTTTCGGCGCATCCCGATAAACGTCTCACGAGATATATTTGTGTTGTAAAAAATTAATTTTCTCCGTAGGAATAAATGTATTAAATATCAAACTTCTCTTACGTGTATGCATTCTGTTCATAAAATGTTGCAATTAGCCAATAAAAGCGCAAATAAGATACATCATTATTATTCATATGTTTCTAAAATAATTGTTATTGTGATTAGACCGACTTTAACAGAACCTACATTGATGCAGTCGTCCACAAGAAAAAGGGTTTACACGCCTGATTCATTCATATTAATTTAAAAAAAAAAATAATAATAATAGGCAAACCTAAATAAACAAGTATACTCTTATGTATTTAATCGTCTCCCATAAAAAACAAAACTTGCTATCTGACAAATATGAAGAATGGGGAAATATATTGAGAAGAGGTATTCAAGATACTTTTTCTTTTGTTTTAATCATATCAGCTCAAGCAAGACAAAGTCATTAAGATGCAAAGGGTTACTGAGTGTAAAACAATATGAGAAAAAGAAAAAAAAATTAAGGAGAGTGAACGATAAACGAACAGGAATTAATATAACGGTTGACATTGATCTGCAAAAATTTAAATGCAAAGTCGACTGAGAAGCAAGAGACCTGAAAATAGTTCCACAAGCGAGAAGTGCGAAAGGGAAAATGTGACATCCTAAGACACTGAAAGTCTTAATATATAGCCCGGTAGATATACTTATAAGATGATGGAAAACTCAGTAAATGGCCTACGTGACCAGATTTTGTAAGGCTGGAACACCTGATTTATTTTCCCACAAAGAAAGGAAAAGGAAAATTGATATTTTCTTTACTTTATTTCATCAGTTGTCAACAGAAAAGAATGAATCTAGCAAAGCTGAATCACCAAGCGATATCATTGTTTAAAAGGAAATCTGGGTTAGTGAATTGTCCACATGTTATGAGAAAATTGGTCATATGGTAAATTTCAAACATGGCCGAATTTTGAGAAAGTGTGTTCCAGAAGAGGAAACCGTATACAAATACTAGATAACAGAACAATGGAGTTAATGATCGATAACAGACTGAAACAAACCCAGGGAAAATGAAATACAAAAAATTTATCATGAATATGAACATAAAACCAGATGCCATGATCCCAGACGAACTGTCCAAGGATAAGGAGCGGATCGAAGGGGGGGAGCTAATTCCTCCCGACTATAACGATTCAACAAGAAAAGACACTAAAGATATGTGGATAGAAGAGAGAGTGGTCTCCGCTCATCAGAAACGCGGGTGGGAGACATGAGTCTAAGGCAGCGGGAGGAGCCAGGCCTGTGCCCTCTACCCGCGGAACGAGATAACGTCCAAATTTAAAGAAAATAAGGATGTTACGAGAAAAACTCTAACAAAGGAACTTTGTTAGAATTTAGTTAATTAGTTCGAGAATTGGCGGGGGGGGGGGGCTAAAAACTCACCGCTCCCCAGGCTGGAGCTGGGGCCCATGAAAAGCAGATTGCTTGCAGAGAAAACGGAGACGAAGGGCGAAAACGAGAAAGAAAAGAGATTGAGCTGCTGACGACCGCTTCGCCTGATGTCACGTGACTCGTGCCTGATGAAGACCTCCGACTTCAACGACGCTC
>OZ010613.1:43577399-43599899 GCA_963932145.1 Acanthosepion lycidas
CACCACACACAAATATATATATATTACACACAAACATATTACACACACACACACCACACAAATATATATATATTACACACAAACATATTACACACACACACACCACACACAAATATATATATATTACACACAAACATATTACACACACACACACACCACACACAAATATATATATATTACACACAAACATATTACACACACACACACAAATATATATTACACACAAACATATTACACACACACACACCAATATATATTACACACAAACATATTACACACACACACACCACACACAAATATATATTACACACAAACATATTACACACACACACACCACACACAAATATATATTACACACAAACATATTACACACACACACACCACACACAAATATATATTACACACAAACATATTACACACACACACACCACACACAAATATATATTACACACAAACATATTACACACACACACACCACACACAAATATATATTACACACAAACATATTACACACACACACACCACACACAAATATATATTACACACAAACATATTACACACACACACACCACACACAAATATATATTACACACAAACATATTACACACACACACACCACACACAAATATATATTACACACAAACATATTACACACACACACACACCACACACAAATATATATTACACACAAACATATTACACACACACACACACCACACACAAATATATATTACACACAAACATATTACACACACACACACCACACACAAATATATATTACACAAACATATTACACACACACACCACACACAAATATATTACACACAAACATATTACACACACACACCACACACAAATCTATATATATTACACACAAACATATTACACACACACAGACATATATATTACATACAAACATATTACACACACACACCACACACAAATATATATTACACACACACCACAGACAAATATATATATACATATTACACACACACCACACACAAATATATATATATTACACACACACACCACACACAAATATATATATATATTACACACACACCACACACAAATATATATATATATTACACACACACCACACACAAATATATATATATATTACACACACACCACACACAAATATATATATATATTACACACACACCACACACAAATATATATATATATAATACACACACCACACACAAATATATATATATATATAATACACACACCACACACAAATATATATATATATATAATACACACACCACACACAAATATATATATATATATAATACACACACCACACACAAATATATATATATATAATACACACACCACACACAAATATATATATATATATACACACACACCACACACAAATATATATATATTACACAAACATATATATTACACACACACAAATATATATGTATTACGCATATATTACACACACACACAAATATATATGTATTACGCACATATATATTACACACACACATATATATTACACACAAACATATATATTACACACACACATATATCTATTACACACACACACATTACACAAACATATTACACACATACACATATTATACACAAACATATATATTACACACACATATATTACGCACAAACATATATATTACACACACATATATATATTACGCACAAACATATATATTACACACACACACACATATATATATTACACACAAACATATATATTACACACACATATATATATTACACACAAACACATATATTACACACACACACATATATATATTACACACACATATATATATTACACACACACACATATATATATTACACACACATATATATTACACACAAACATATATTACACAAATATATATATATATATTACACACACACATATATTACACACACAAATATATATATATTACACAAACATATATATTACACACACAAATATATATATATTACACAAACATATATATTACACAAATATATATATTACACACACAAATATATATATATTACACAAACATATATATTACACAAACATATATATTACACACACAAATATATATATATTACACAAACATATATATTACACACACAAATATATATATATATTACACAAACATATATATTACACACACAAATATATATATATATTACACACATATATATTACACACACAAATATATATATATATTACACACATATATATTACACACACACAAATATATATATATTACACACATATATATTACACACACACAAATATATATATATTACACACATATATATTACACACACACAAATATATATATATTACACACACACACAAATATATATATATTACACACGGATATATAACACACACACAAATATATATATATTACACACATATATATTACACACATATATATTACACACAAACACACAATTATATATATATTACACACATATATATTACACACACACAAATATATATATATTACACACATATATATTACACACACAAATATATATATATTACACACATATATATTACACACACAAATATATATATATTACACACATATATATTACACACACAAATATATATATATTACACACATATATATTACACACACAAATATATATATATTACACACATATATATTACACACACAAATATATATATATTACACACATATATATTACACACACAAATATATATATATTACACACATATATATTACACACACAAATATATATATATTACACACATATATATTACACACACAAATATATATATATTACACACATATATATTACACACACAAATATATATATATTACACACATATATATTACACACACAAATATATATATATTACACACATATATATTACACACACAAATATATATATATTACACACATATATATTACACACACAAATATATATATATTACACACATATATATTACACACATATATATTACACACATATATATTACACCCATATATATTACACACATATATATTACACCCATATATATTACACACACAAATATATATATATTACACACACAAATATATATATATTACACACATATATATTACACACAAACACACAAATATATATATATTACACACATATATATTACACACAAACACACAAATATATATTACACACATATATATTACACACAAACACACAAATATATATATATTACACACATATATATTACACACAGACAAATATATATATATTACACACGTATATATTACACACACACACATATATATATATATTACACACGTATATATTACACACACACACAAATATATATATATTACACACGTATATATTACACACACACACAAATATATATATATTACACACGTATATATTACACACACACAAATATATATATATTACACACGTATATATTACACACACACAAATATATATATATTACACACGTATATATTACACACACACAAATATATATATATTACACACGGATATATTACACACACACAAATATATATATATTACACACGGATATATTACACACACACAAATATATATATATTACACACATATATATTACACACATATATATTACACACAAACACACAATTATATATATATTACACACATATATATTACACACACACAAATATATATATATTACACACATATATATTACACACACAAATATATATATATTACACACATATATATTACACACACAAATATATATATATTACACACATATATATTACACACACATATATATTACACACACAAATATATATATATATTACACACATATATATTACACACACAAATATATATATATATTACACACATATATATTACACACACAAATATATATATATATTACACACATATATATTACACACACAAATATATATATATTACACACATATATATTACACACACAAATATATATATATATTACACACATATATATTACACACACAAATATATATATATATTACACACATATATATTACACACACAAATATATATATATTACACACATATATATTACACACACAAATATATATATATTACACACATATATATTACACACACAAATATATATATATTACACACATATATATTAAACACACAAATATATATATATTACACACATATATATTAAACACACAAATATATATATATTACACACATATATATTACACACAAACACACAAATATATATTACACACATATATATTACACACAAACACACAAATATATATATATTACACACATATATATTACACACAAACACACAAATATATATATATTACACACATATATATTACACACAAACACACAAATATATATATATTACACACATATATATTACACACAAACACACAAATATATATATATTACACACATATATATTACACACAAACACACAAATATATATATATTACACACATATATATTACACACAAACACACAAATATATATATATTACACACATATATATTACACACAAACACACAAATATATATATATTACACACATATATATTACACACAAACACACAAATATATATATATTACACACATATATATTACGCACAAACACACAAATATATATATATTACACACATATATATTACACACAAACACACAAATATATATATATATTACACACATATATATTACACACAAACACACAAATATATATATATATTACACACATATATATTACACACAAACACACAAATATATATATATATTACACACATATATATTACACACAAACACACAAATATATATATATTACACACATATATATTACACACAAACACACAAATATATATATATTACACACATATATATTACACACAAACACACAAATATATATATATTACACACATATATATTACACACAAACACACAAATATATATATATTACACACATATATATTACACACAAACACACAAATATATATATATTACACACATATATATTACACACAAACACACAAATATATATATATTACACACATATATATTACACACAAATATATTACACACAAACACACAAATATATATTACACACATATATATTACACACACACAAATATATATATATTACACACATATATATTACACATACACAAATATATATATATTACACACATATATATTACACATACACACATATATATTACACATACACAAATTTATATATATTACACACCACACACAAATATATATACATTACACACACACAAATATATATACATTACACACACACAAATATATATTACACACATATATATTACACACACACACAAATATATATATATTACACACATATATATTACACACACACACAAATATATATATATTACACACATATATATTACACACACACACAAATATATATATATTACACACATATATATTACACACACACACAAATATATATATATTACACACATATATATTACACACACACACAAATATATATATATTACACACATAGATATTACACACACACACAAATATATATATATTAAACACATAGATATTACACACACACACAAATATATATATATTACACACATAGATATTACACACACACACAAATATATATATATTACACACATATATATTACACACACACACAAATATATATATATTACACACACATATATTACACACACACACACAAATATATATATATTACACACATATATATTACACACACAAATATATATATATTACACACATATATATTACACTCACAAATATATATATATTACACACATATATATTACACACACAAATATATATATATTACACACATATATATTACACACACAAATATATATATATTACACACATATATATTACACACACAAATATATATATATTACACACATATATATTACACACACAAATATATATATATTACACACATATATATATATATTACACACATATATATTACACACACAAATATATATATATTACACACATATATATTACACACACACCACACACAAATATATATATATTACACACAGATATATTACACCCACACACACAAATATATATATTGCGCACACAAATATATACATTACACACACACCACACACAAATATATACATTACACACACACACAAATATATACATTACACACACACACACACCACACACAAATATATACATTACACACACACACACACAAATATATACATTACACACACACACACACCACACACAAATATATACATTACACACACACACATATATACATTAGACACACACACACATATATACATTAGACACACACACACATATATACATTAGACACACACACACATATATACATTACACACACACACATATATACATTACACACACACACACATATATACATTACACACACACACACACATTACACACACACACACATATATACATTAGACACACACACACATATATACATTAGACACACACACACATATATACATTACACACACACACATATATACATTACACACACACATATATACATTACACACACACACACATATATACATTACACACACACACACATATATACATTACACACACACACATATATACATTAGACACACACACACACATATATACATTACACACACACACATATATACATTACACACACACACACATATATACATTACACACACATATATACATTACACACACATATATACATTACACACACACACACATATATTCATTACACACACACACATAATATACATAACACACATGTATATAACTCGCACACATAACACACACACACACATACAACACGCACATGCACATATATACAAAACACACACAAATATATATAATACACACACACAAGTATATATAGGTGTGTGTGTGTGTGCGCCTGCAAAGATAGAGGGATTTTTTTGTATTTATTAATCAGACAAATTTTTAAACGTTATTGTTAGTGGATACGCGTATTTGAGTAGACGCTCCGTTTATTTATTTTTTGTCTACTCTCTTGAAAATTCGAGAAATCTTATTACAGAAAAATATACCGGGGGACGCATATTTTTCTCAAATAAGATTTCTCGAATATTCAGGCCGGTCGACGGAAATATATGCTTTTAGTAGATATACGGAGCGTCTACTCAAATATAAGTATCCACTAAATATAACGTTTAATTAATAATAATATATATATATATATATATATATATATATATATATATATATAGAGAGAGAGAGAGAGGGTGTAGACATGCAGTAATATTTCTCTGGTCGAGTCTTTTTGATTTGCGTATTCAAGTTTAAAGCTTTCTGAATTTCTTTTTATACTCATATTCATTTCCGTCCTCCATCGCCATTTTCTTTCTTTTGTTTTTTTGTGTTTTTATTGACCAGCAAATACAAATGTCTGTTCGTATCTGCCTTGATCTTCAATGATATGGAAATGTCTGTGCTGGGGCCCCTAAGTATGTAAGTAAGAAATGAGAGGATAAAAAATTGAGAATATAGAAGCGGAACGAGTTGCTCCAAAGCAGATTGCTACAAATATGGACGCCAAAAACAAACAGAAATATTGACAGTTAAAAAAATAAAAAAAAAAAAAAATGGCGGCGACGTTATGGGCATCGTTTTTGCTTTTCGAAGAAGAAAAAAAAAAAAAAAAAAAAACAAACAAAAAACGTAATTTCAAGCAGTGTCTCCGGCGACGGTGGACAATTTATTTTTATTCTTATTTTTCTTCTAGAAAAATATAAGACTGATTTTTATGGAAATTCGATGAAGAAAGAATGTAATTTTGAGAATCAGTGGAGAAATGATCTTTTTATCTACCGATCAAGCTATCAACAATCGAAGCATACAGGCACAGAATTCTCTACACAAGGTGCTACTCAAAATTTCGGTGAATGTAAACAAATCGATCAGTCTGATCATCTGTCAAAATACCGAGAGCTCCCCAATATCTCACAGGGTATTATTATCTCAGACTTTTGCAGGAGCACCTCGACTACGCGTGTGTGTGTGTGTGTGTGTGTGTGTGTGTGTATTATTTATTTAAAAATATGATTCCAACATTACATAAGAGTTCTCATGTTTCAAAACAAGAGCCGAAAACTTCAATATAATTATTTGAATTAAATTGAATTAAAGTACTAAGCTCTGTTCCATCTTCAAACGAAATTTTTTTTTTTTTTCGAATAACTTATTCCTGAAATTTACGCGTTTTATAAGCATATTTATTATTGAAATCAAAATTACTATGGTAACGGCTATAGAAATTGTTTAAAGAAAAGGAGCGTAAGGTGTTAATAATTTGTATCAATATTTCAGTTACATTCACAGAACCTCAAGTCAGGGTAAGGTTGGGGAGTCTAAATTTAAAGCGGAAGATGACATCGTCTAGTCTGGTTAAGTGTCTATGGAGATTTATTTATTTTTTTATTTTATTTATTTTTTTCTGAAAGGGTTTTGTGTATATAAAAAAAAAACTGTCGTAAGTTTTTTTGTTTTTTTTGACGACTTCATAAAGGGTTATCCTTTTTTTTATAGGGCATGTAAACAATTTATTTAGACTATGGAATTTAAAAATTATTTTGTTGTTTGTTTTTATGCTAATTATTCAATGCTAAAATTTGATGATGTCGGCAAAAAACCGTTAACTCATGTCTATTGTTTAACATATTTTTATTATTTAGAAACTTAATGTGTAGTTTGTCATGCAGACATAAAGGGCATGGGTCATCCCAAGTTATATATATATATATATATATATATATATATAAAATTTGTGATACGGTGAATGTACATTTTTTTTGTTGTTGTTGTTGGCACATCATTTGTCTTCCTTGTCTTGATAGCAGTGACTTTATTCTGACAATGTCATTCATTCATTTTATTCAGCGTATTTTGCGCCGCCCTGCAGTCACCACGCACCTCCATCTCACAACTGTGGTTCCTAATGACATTCAAGTCAGAATAGTGCAATGGCTTGTCGCTTCCTTTCGCACCGGGGATATTGAGGTTACACCGTCCCACCTCTCAGAAGTTAAAGAGGCAAGACCTACAAGCATTTGTGGGGTTTTATCCCCAGGATGATTTTCAGTTCAATTATGGAACTGTATTAATGTTATTTGTAAAGATGAAGTTCATTCAAGGCAGAAATAGTGCAATGGCTTGTCGGTTCCTTTCGCACCGGGGATATTGAGGTTACACCGTCCCACCTCTCAGAAGTTAAAGAGGCAAGACCTACAAGCATTTGTGTGGTTTTATCCCCGGGATGATTTTCAGTTCAATTATGGAACTGTATTAATGTTATTTGTAAAGATGATGTTCATTCAAGACAGAAATAGTGCAATGGCTTGTCGGTTCCTTTCGCACCGGGGAAGTTGACGTTACCCCATGCCACCGTTCATGTTTTTTTTTCTTTTTTTTCTTCTAGCCTTTACCTTAAGAGACAAGACCGACAAGGCAGCAGATAGTTTCCTTCTCCTAGACTAGTTCCCACCCAAGGCTATAGAACCCAGTCTATGAATGCTATTTCACCCATAACTGTGAGGACGAAGAAATGGATTCATTCCTTTCCCAAGAATATTAGCACATAAGTAAATTCTGACCATGAGCGGGATGAAAGAGCAGAGTACAAGAATTATTGGAAAAATATTCGCACACAGCATTTATAATAATCGTGTAACTAAAATCCTTGAAAACGGCTAAGAGATTTGCAGAAAGTGCTCGTAATCAAACCATTTGACAATTTCTCTATTAAATTCAGAAAAAAATAAAACACTTGTTCGCATACAAAAAAATATGATAAAAATAAGTCTCAAGCCAGTCTTGCTTGACAAATCCCTATTAAAATAGGAATTGCTGCACAAATACACACACGTTATATATATATATATATATATATATATATATATATATATATATAGAATAGCTGGCCAATTGTATTCGAGGATACCCGTCTACTAGGGAGTCTAGTCAATCCCTACTACAGACGCTCGCTCTGACACATTTGTGTTTGTTCAACACCCACAGAGCCAACCTGTAGTTTATACTGCAACTTAATTTATGCTGAGCAGACCTTACTTACATTTTCTGGGAGAGATCGTGTTATCTAGAATGATCGACAATCTGAACAACACCAGCTCACTCAAACCCTCGCTCACGATGGCTTGTGACTTCGTGCTGGCACAGCCATCGACGCCCCCACCCCCAAGTGTTCCGTCTACATAATTTAACTCAAAAATGCTTGGCTCAACACGTGGTTTGGTTTTCAGGCACTTTCCAATGGTGCCGCATGCTGGGATCCCCCCATATCCAGACCGATATTATCAGGAAGCCTCATTCCTGACAAATCGACCCTGACAATTCGAACCCGGGTCTGATGGTCAGAAGGCGGCCTTGTGTGTGTGTGTGCGTGTATATATATATAAATATATATATATATATATATATAAATATATATATATATAAATATAAATATATATATATATATATATATATATAATATATATATATATAAATATAAATATATATATATATAAATATAAATATATATATATATATATATATATATATATATATATATATATATATATATATAAGAAATTGGCGCTATTACACCTTCGCATGCCACCCGGCGGATAAATTTAGTTAGAACTGTGCTTGCCAAAAACTACACCAAAAGTACTACAACAAGTACTATATTCTATTTACCTGTTTTAGTTACTTATGGCATTTTTTCCAACTGATTGAGTTAATTTAAAAATAAAAATTAAAAAAAACTTGCAAATATACAATCGAAAAAAAAAGGGGGGGGTATTTTCAGCACTAACAGCAAAATTAGCCTTTGTAAATGAATACGAAGAATTCCTATAAGTTGTCAAAGGAACATAATCCATTATCCCTACAAAAAATGCAAGAAATAACAAACACTATTTACATTATTCGGACTGTTGTCCTCATCTTTGTTGCCATATTTATTACAACGTTTCGGCCGTTGTACGCGCCGGCCATCTTATTGGTTGGAATATCGAACTGAACCCTTTATTTTGCTCACCGAGGTAGACTGTCCAAGTTCCACGTTCCATGTTTAATGGATGTCAGTTACCAGTTACCTCCTGTTAATTCCCCCCTCCAAATTATCCACTGCCTTAACCGGATATTGAACTAACACTCTTTGGGTCCTCTCACTAGATCTAACTAACGCCTTTATTCACTGTGCCATGTGTTCTTGAAGGCCGGAGCGTACAACGGCCGAAACGTTGTAATAAATATGGTGACAAAGAAGAGGACAATAGTCCGAATAATGTAAATAGTGTACATAATACCTCATCTGAGAAATATAGACAGATACGGAAGAACAGTCAGTCAGTTATGTGCCATGAGTAATACACGCTTAGGCGATTATATATCTTTCGATACGATTGACGAGACATCATTTTTCCCGTAGTGGGTTGCCATTTCTTACTCTGATAGACCAGTTGCCATTCAAGGTGATAGAACCCGGTCTGTCCTGCTATTTACTAATAGCTGGCGGGAGGGGAGAAGAGGAGGATTCATACCTTTCCCAAGGGTAATAGTATATAAGTGAATATAATGGATTCGAACTCGGCTCTCAAATTCCTCAATAAAGTTTTAAAATGAATCTCAATTACTGTCATGTAAATTATGTTTAAGGTTAAAAAAATCTAAGAGTAATCGACAATGTTATTGTTCTACATTGCAACAATCGACACATTTACGCGGATGAGAGGCGAAAGTGTAATAGCACCGGAAAAATATATACGAAAAAAGAGAGAGAGAGAGAGAGAGAGAAGCTATATATGAAAAAAAAAGAGAGAGAAGCTATATATGAAAAAAAAAGAGAGAGAAGCTATATATGAAAAAAAAAGAGAGAGAAGCTATATATGAAAAAAAAAGAGAGAGAAGCTATATATGAAAAAAAAAGAGAGAGAAGCTATATATGAAAAAAAAAGAGAGAGAAGCTATATATGAAAAAAAAAGAGAGAGAAGCTATATATGAAAAGAGAGAGAGAAGCTATATATGAAAAGAGAGAGAGAAGCTATATATGAAAAGAGAGAGAGAAGCTATATATGAAAAAAAAAGAGAGAGAGAAGCTATATATGAAAAAAGAGAGAGAGAGAAGCTATATATGAAAAAAGAGAGAGAGAAGCTATATATGAAAAAAGAGAGAGAGAAGCTATATATGAAAAAAGAGAGAGAGAAGCTATATATGAAAAAAGAGAGAGAGAGAAGCTATATATGAAAAAAGAGAGAGAGAGAGAAGCTATATATGAAAAAAGAGAGAGAGAGAGAAGCTATATATGAAAAAAGAGAGAGAGAGAGAAGCTATATATCAAAAAGAGAGAGAGAGAAGCTATATATGAAAAAAGAGAGAGAGAGAAGCTATATATGAAAAAAGAGAGAGAGAGAAGCTATATATGAAAAAAAGAGAGAGAGAGAGAATGCTATATATGAAAAAAGAGAGAGAGAGAGAGAATGCTATATATGAAAAAAAAGAGAGAGAGAGAGAATGCTATATATGAAAAAAAAGAGAGAGAGAGAATGCTATATATGAAAAAAAAGAGAGAGAGAGAAGCTATATATGAAAAAAAAGAGAGAGAGAGAGAGAAGCTATATATGAAAAAAAGAGAGAGAGAGAGAGAAGCTATATATGAAAAAAAGAGAGAGAGAAGCTATATATGAAAAAAAAAGAGAGAGAGAAGCTATATATGAAAAAAAAAGAGAGAGAGAAGCTATATATGAAAAAAAAAGAGAGAGAGAGAAGCTATATATGAAAAAAAAGAGAGAGAGAGAAGCTATATATGAAAAAAAAGAGAGAGAGAGAAGCTATATATGAAAAAAAAGAGAGAGAGAGAAGCTATATATGAAAAAAAAGAGAGAGAGAGAAGCTATATATGAAAGAGGCAGCGAGATAAAAAATTATATATGAGAGAGAGAAAAAAAAACGATGAGATAAGAAATCCGGGGTTATGAGCGTAAGCAATTGTTAAAAACTTGTTACGAGCCAAATAAAATTTTTCATGCCTCTCTGCCATTCTGCAGATACAAAATGCCTCCATGTTGACGCCTAGCAACGCCAATGTCATTTGCAAATCAAAGAATATTGGCGGTTTTATTTTTTTTTTTTTGGTTGTTCTTTTCTTCATCCCTTTTTATCATTCTTCCGATTTTCATTTTTTTTTTTTTTTTGCAGCGAATGGCAAAGTACCATTCGTGCTTTGTTTTTATTTTATTCTGTCACTTTCTGTTTTTGTTTTTTTTTGTTTCGTTTTATTTTTGTTTTTTCTCTCTCTTTTTTACCCCCTTTTACTTTTTTTCTCTTTTTACAGTTTTTTTTTTTTTTCAATTTTTACCTGATCGTTATTTTTTCTCCTTTTTATCACTATTTTTCTCCTCTCACTACTACTCTTTCTCTCCTCCCTCCTCTTATTCTTATCACCCATTTTCTTCTTTACTCTCCCTCCACCCCCATTTCTTACTTTTTCTCTCCTTCCCTTTATCTTGTGCTCTCGTCTCGTTTTGGGCTTTATTCTCTTTTTCATTTTTTTTCTTCTTCTTTCTCTTCGTTCGTTCCCTTTGGCACACTTTATTCACTTTATTCTTTATCGACCAATCGCAAAGCGAATCGGCTGCGCAATGCGTCCCATCACATGGCCCCGTCACGTGACTTAACATTAAAAACAAAAAAAAAGAGAAGAAAAAACAAAAAGAAATACGCCCTCCATACTAAATAGTGTTTGCCACCCAGAAATCAGTTCTGCTCTTTTTCACGGAAAATAGCCCTTGCTTTTTACCCTGAATCAGAGCCACTCGGACCCAATTTCGACCACGATTCTAACGCAGTAATCTGTATTAGTTCCAGCAACATGATTGCGGGTTCTGGGATAGCTTAACATATCAACAGGGACAAATGGTTAGGGAGAATCGATTTCGTATTCTATATCTGGCCATATTCCCTTGACAGTAATCCTCTTAGGAAGCGTATGAATTTGTTCCTTCAGAGTTCTTTTTTAATCATTACATCGAAAGCAAGGCGATAAAGCCACTAAGACACAAGGGTTTACTAATAATGAAAAAACTGCAAAAGGTTATTAAGGGGAGAGAGGACAATAAAACAACAGGATTCAAGGCGACAAAGACGAAGATTGATGTTGCATTTAAATTTTTGAAGATCATAGTTGACAAGAAGCCAGAAATGAGTTCCACAGACGCGAGAGAAGAAACTACTAGAATAGAATTTACGGTTACAGGAATCCCACTCATTAATAACTTACTTTTAGCGTATCTGGAACAAACGTAAAAAGAAAAACTTCAAGAGGTAAAATGTAACAAGCATAGCCGAGACTTTGACGAAATACACTTTATACATACATATATTTTAACACACACACATATATATATATATATATATATATATATATATATATATATATATATATATATATATATATATATATATATATTACACATTTGGACAGTACAATAATGAGACCTAACTGCCACTCTAATACTACGCTTAACTTCATAAAGTTTAAGTACCAAAGCAGAAAGCTCGTCAGAACAATTTTCCTGAAAATATTTATAGAAAAGAGAAAGGGAAGCTACATTACGGCGGCGTGAAAGTGATTTAAATAGAGATGCCAGGTCAGGACCGATAACATTGCACATTTTTTGGATTTTGTCAAGTATCTCTAGATACATATCAGAAGTACCAGACCATATATGACAGCGTCTGATATTCAATGCACAGACGAATGACAGACTTATAAAGGCCCATGATGGATTCTGGCGAGAAAGATCGTCTCGCACGGCACACTGAACAAACTTTTCCAGCAACAGACTTAGCAATTGATTCGATATAATCGTTCCAATTCATGGCAGAGGGAAAACAACACTATGTCGTTATGTCATGTCATAATAATTAACGTACAAGAGAGAGAGTATGACATTAAGTCCTTGATTAAACCACTCCCCCATAACTACCGCCAAAACAGAAATTGCAAAAAAAAAAAAAAAAAAAAAATACCGTCGCCATCCATATTGTCAACACGAGTATAAGAATACCCGTAAAAATACCCTTAAATTTAAAGTGACACGAGTCGCAGAGAGTGAGCGGTGTTGGTCCCTGATCTCTATGTCCAGTGTACACAGACGACAAGGGTTATGACTTTTCTGGTAACCCAATGTTCCTGTGCCATAAGTCGACGAACTTTTCTTTAAAAGTTATGAAAAAGGCATTAATTTATTGGAAAAGGGTCACAAACCGAAAATTCGATTTTGCCATATACGCAATAAAGTTAAAAAAAAATAGAATAAAAATATTTCAGAAGATTTATTTTTAAATTTTCTGATGTACTAATTGGATAGTACTTATGTATCTAACACATTAAACAGTTTATAGCTACAATATAACATCTTCTTTCGCCCTTAACTCCAGAAGGTGATGTTGGGGTGCCGATGTGCTGAGTTGTTCACCATTCTCTCCATCTATCGCGGCTATGTGCCAGAGCCTGGGTCTCCGCGAATGGTTTCTTGGTATACTCATCATATGGCGTGTCTTTTGCGTTTTAACCTGGCTTAGCCCTGGTTAGACCACAGCCGATGTCCTCCAAATAGGTTCCTCATCTTAGTCGGGAACACGTGCCCGTTGTGGTTCATTTGAGTAGCCCCTCCGCCCTGACCAGTAACCAGCTTCGAGGAGGTCCTTCGCCTCGTTAAGTTTAGCCCGTCAGTCACTGGAGACACTGCTTGAAATTCAAATTTGGTTCATTTTCTTCTACTTCCATCTTAAATAATTCAAAGTTAATCCTCATAACGTCAACAGCATATTCCACTGCCACTAAAAATGAAATAGGCACCTCCACAGATTCGCCATATCTGAAGGCTTAAAATGATTATTTTTAATTAAAAATTATTCTTGAAGCTTTTATTTTAGTTTCATCTTCAAGCAAATAAATTAAATTTAATATTTCCATTGAGTAAAATATATTTTCAAAACTAATTTAAATTGAATGGAAGGAGTTTTCGTTCTGAAATTGCTAATTTTAGCGTCATTTTTGACACCTTTCATCACAATGAAATTCTCTTTATTAAAAAAAATCTTTCAAAAATAAAATATACTTTTCTCAAACTTCATTTGTAGAATATTAACTGATTTAACGTTTAATTAATCTGATTTGAAACAAATATTACTTCAAAATATATTTAAAAATAAAAACGAAAGCAATTCTTGTACAAATTCATTATTCATCCACCCAAAAACGATTATTTTTCTTAAGACAACTGTGTCCATAATATATCTTATTTATATAAGTAATTAAAAGCTTTTCTAATCAGATAATACCTTCGTTTTATTTATTTTTATTTTATGATTCAGTGCAGATTTTCGGTAACTGATGGTCCTGGTTTGCAAAAAGAAATTGTAGATTTAAAATCTTCAAAGGGTTATGCTTTTAATTAATATCAACATTAATTTCTCGAAATTTCATAAAACTAAGTGGAGGGTGTCAGATGTGTAAAAAAACATTTCAAAAAGAATTTCATTCATTTGTGAATAAGTGCTGAAAGATTCATTAAAATCCAACTATTATTTGATTTTTGCAGCAATTTCCAAATGAATGTTTTTCGCCGTAAAAAAAAAAAAAAAAAAAAAAAAAAAAAAAAAAAAAAAGAAGAAGACCTATAGTAATCTTAGCAGAAAGTTATCAGTGGTGTGTCTCACAAGACTCCATTTTGGAGGCGAATTTTGTTTTTGATCTACGTAAACGCCATCTCTGCTCTGATCAAATTTATTGCCCAAGTATTTGCTGATTACACTAAACAATATCATTGCATCAATGGCAGAGAAGACATGATTTAAATTCACTTTCAGCTTGGAGTTTGTTATGGCATCTAAAATTCAATTCGGGGTAAGTGTGTTGTGGTGAAGATCAGAGACAAATTTAATTAGATACTAGATGGAGTTTGCCTCAATCAAGTAAAAGAAAAAAACACTTGGGTATTCTAGTTTCATGTGATTTATCTCAAAGATCATACATTTCGGAAATCGTAAAGTTAATTAAAGAATATGTATAATCAAATGAAGCTTTATGAATCTTACTCGAAAAAGGTAAATCAAATATGGCGGCGGTAGAAATAACGCATTTCTATTTGGAACAAAAATCAAGTAAAATATATAAAGAAAAATGTCTCCAGGGTGTTCCTGTAGGTTTTCAATACGAAACGAGTTATTCGAAGAGGCAACAAATATAGCTTATCACCACACAAGGAACTAAAATAAAGATAAGTTAAGAAAGTCACTGCGTTTTATATTACCATGACTGTTACGAGGCTAAAACCAGAACATTTTGGTCCCCTGATACTCCAAAACGTAATTACTTTGATATATAATCATAATTTAATGTTACAATATAAATTAACAAACTAACAAAACAAAAAGAGCATTATACTGAACGACTTGCCTATCGACAGAATATAGCGGCCACTTTTATTATTTTGCTGGGTGGACGGGTCCTACTAACATTTGTTTTGTTTTAGTCTGTTTTGTTGCATTCTTTTATTAGTTTTCAGGGTTCATTCCCTCACCTGCATTTTATGATTCATGAAATTTTTATATAATTTTGTAATTAGACATTATGAACTTTCATGAGAATTTTATATCATGGGGTGTCATGTAGTTTCTCTGTGAATGCATAGTATTGTGGTATATACGGGCTTGAGTGATGAGTTGATGAGTTCATATTTATTGTCGTAATCTAAACAGACCTTAAAAGAAGAACATTTAAGGAGAAACGTCCGGCAACAAATATATTAGGTTGGTGCAAAAATAATGTTGTGTTCTCACATATGTTACTATGTGAGAAAACGACATTATTTTTGCACCAACTTAATATATTCAGATTTTCACTTACAAGTCCTATGGACTGTATACGTAAATTATTTGCAGCGCACTCATGCAACAGGGGTTGCTTTTGGGGTATTAATGAAACTGGATCTTTTCTGTTAATTCGTCCAAAATAATGTAAAGTTAATTATCGTAATTATTAATTCATCCCAAGAAATTATAAATTTTAAAACAAAGATTGTAATTTTATTAAACTTATATCACTCTTTTGATTGGTTTGGTTTGTTTTGCTTTGCTTTACGGCATATCAACCTCAATGGTTTATTTAATGCCGACAACTTTTTTTTTGTAATATTTTGTTTTATCAAAAATATATTTCTGGAAATATTTTTTTCCTCAAAAATGTATAGCTGGTAATATTTTCAAAAACGTATTGCTGGTATATTTTTTCAAATAATAGTAATAGTTCTTTTCTTCAAAAATTTATTTCTGGTATTAAAACTCATTTTTACACCTTCATAATGTTGTTTAGGGTGGACCCGGGAACACCAGCAATTAAGATTCGGCTCCACGCTCCTCAAAACCTCCTTGCTGTTGAACGTAGTTTATCGTCTTTCCCAGGACGGCACTCTTTTGAAATTATAAATTTTTAAATTCAAATTTATTTACCTTGCCTCGCAACATCTTCAACCCTCAGAATGAAAAATTACCAAAAATCAGAAAATTAATCACATTTCGTAAGTATGAATGATATTCGAGATACATACATAAAATAATTTTTTTTTACAATTTGAAAGAAAAAAAAAATCTGTTTTGGGCTTATTTATCGGAGTGAGCACGGACCCTGATCCCACACTTATAAATAACGCACCCGATTTGCCGACATTCTTTTTATTTTGGGGTGAATTAATACTTTGGGTGAATTAACGGAAAAAATCCACCAAAATTACATATCAAATATCGTACAAGGCTGAAATTAGGAGAGGGAACGCTGATCTTCATTTGTTCTGCGTTTAAGTTAGCTAGTCTCAATTACTGACCCACTCATCTGATAATATTCCATTCACTAAAAACCCACAGTCTTAATTATTAATCTTACGATAGTCACAAAAATAACCTAATTTCTCCATAAAGTCCGAACTACTCATATGTACAGTTTGATCTGGGAGCTGGGTATAAAATTAATATCTATCCTCAATATGTAAAAAAAAAAAAAAAATGAATAAATAAGATTTGTAAAAACTAAAAACTGTGTTAATAAGTACCCCCCTTCAACAAACCTAAATTGCGGAAGAAATATCAGTTTACCAGACGAAATTCCAGACTGAATAAATATGATACAATTCACTCTACCAACCACAATAACAACTAAGAAATAAGCAGTTGTTTGCCTTGGAGATATATTTAACAAATATCAATAAATTTTGTTGAAAACTACAACATTAAATCTTAAATATTTACACACATACACATATATATATATATATATATATAGGGAGAGAGACAGTGACAGTATATTGTCTTTTGGTTTGTTCTACTCAATTTTATCCGTAAGGCACATCTTTTATTCCTTGATAACTCTTTGAAATACGAGGGACATTAACCGATCAACTTTTTTCTCTACACTTTTCGATTTATTTCACGATAATTACTTATTTGTTTTTCCTAGCCTTCAATAATTATATTTTGTTAGAAACTACGACATAATATATTTTCTATGCTTACTAAAACGAACAAATTCAAAATACCAATTTTTAAAGAAGAGATTCATATTTTTTTGTTTTTGTTTTTTTAAACTGGTGTACATTTTTTTGTTTTTCATTCCGTATAAGCAGGGGCGAATAATTAGTTGAATACCAAAAGCAAACACTAGTTTAAAAAATGGTTAATTTGCCGTTTAGCACCCGCACTCGCATTAAAAATTTCCAGAATACTTACATTTAGGTGTAATTGTACATGCTTCATTCTGGCTTGATAAATTTTATAAAATCTACCGTTTTGGAGGTATCGACAGTAAAAGTTCGGATTCATTCGTGTCGTTGGCGGCAGCCATTATTGGCGTTGTTTACATACATTCGCTGCGGAAAGCTAGGCGTAGAACTTAGTTAAGGACTTTTGTTTTTTACTGATCTAACTTGTTTCAATTACTACGCAAGAATCAAGACAAGTGAATATTCCAATCATATCTATTCCGCTGCGAATGTATACAAATAATGCCAGTAATGACTGCCGCGACGCGAATGAATCCGAAATGTTACTGCCGATAACTCCAAAACGGTAGATTTTATCAAGTCATTTTCGAATGAAGCATATACATTTACACCTAAATGTAAGTATTCTGCAAATTAACCAAAAAAAATTCTCTAAAATTATTACTGTACCTTTTGCAGCAGATCCAAAATGGCCATCGTTGTTACTCGGAATAACCACATTGTAACTCTCCAATCAACAAAGGAGTATTTGCATATCAAGAAGTTACAATTTAAAATTTTAGAATTATTATGACAGAGCACCCACACGCATGTTTTTTTTTAAATCACCATCATAATAAGTTTGTTTTTGTAATTTAAGGTAATTTGAAGTTCAAGCTCCTACTAATTAGGCTACAGTTTTCATAACTTTCCCAAGGGTATTTTGCACATAATTGAATATAACAAACCTGACTGAAATTGAAACTTAGCTTTCTGATTAACAATTCTGTGCCATTATCTATTACACCAACTGCACATTTAAGCTAACAGCACCTGGTATTCCCAAGTAGTCACCCGTATAGGTACTGACCAGGCTTGATATTGCTTAACTTTGGTGATTGTCTAGTGCATTCCTCACAAAGTTTTGGCCATTGTATACTCCAGACTTCTTTAGATGTCTGTTGCTGTATTTTGTAACTTTAGAATTTTGAACTAAACTCCTTTTTGTTTTTTATACTAAAGTTCACCTACTACAAGGTTCAAGAGCTACTTACGATAAATGGTTAGTTAAAATGGTGAATGTGGTGCAGATATTACAAAATTACACAAAAATATCTTGAAATACCAAAGAGTACATTTATTCAATAAAATCGATACTGATTTCCACTACGACCTCCAGACGACTTCAGAACCTCCAGCAACTCTTCTGAACGGTCTCCTTGTTTAAGTTGGTGAACGCTGCCATAATCCTTGCCTTCAGTTCATCTTTGGTGTTAGAAGGGCTTTTTTTTGGTCTCTCACTAAATTGCGCCCCACACATGATAATCAAAGTGATTGTAGTATGGAGAGTTAGGTAGCCAGATGTAAGGAGTGATGTGATCGCAGAAATTGTCTGATAGCCATGACTGGGTTCTTCTGATTGTGTGGCATGGTGCAGAGTTCTGTTGCTTGACATGGGGTCACCCAGCAGCTACCCTCTAGACCCAGGGCAGCACTACCGCCTCAAGGCACTTGATGTAGGCCTGTGTTAAGTCTGAGGTCCTCACCAACAAATTCGGGAGTTCTTTTCTTATCGAAACGATCAGAGTCTGTTTTCCGAGCTGTATTCGTAATCACCATTAGACTCATCCAATTCTTTCCGAATCCTCTGTACTGTCTTCAGATTGACACCCAAACACTCTGAAATGTTTGTATTGCCAAGCAGTACACCATGCAGTTTCCAAATTTCTGGCAGAGTTAATTGTGTCGTGGTGCTCTTTTTCTCACAGATAGTGATCAACTGATCCTACTATACTGTGCAAAATCAAACAACGCACATATAAAATTGCATCAATTTACCCATCGCACTCTGTATATATATATATATATATATATATATATATATATATATATATATATTAGGTTGGTGCAAAAATAATGACGTAATAATGTCGTTTTTTGACGTTAAAAAATACGTCAAAAAACGACATTATTACGTCATTATTTTTTGCACCAACCTAATATATATATATATATATGACCGCCATGAAAAGACAACACTTATATTTATTATCACTCATGATGATAATAGATAAAAAGTAAAACGAGCTAGATAATCGGTTTCGAACCTCGTTCAGCAGAGCTAAATCGAGGTTAATAAGTTATAATAGAATTATCACTAAAAAGAGATGGACAAATATGTATTGGGAAAAAATATTGCTTAGATTGAAATTAGTCGGAGGCCCAGTACGAAATCCTTCTCATTGCACAGAGATGGTTTCAAAGACAAAATATAAATGGCTTCCAACACTTCCAAGTAGTAATTCTCCCTATGTAGTGTGATCCACAACTACATTTAAACAAATAAATTAAAGAATCACAGTGAAGTAGAAAGGGATCGTCCAATCGGAGCCAGTGACAAGGAGAGCCAAAGAAAAAGATAGAAAGGAAGGGAGTGGAAGATAAAAAACGGCATACACACACATATACATACATATGCATACACACACATACATATATTTATACACACACACACACACACATATATATATATATATATATATATATACAAATACCCATATAAATACACAAATTAAAATACACGTGAAACACACAAGAATATAGTAACCACATGCATTAGTACATGTTAGTGTTAAATCAGATGTCGGAGTTCTCAAGGACAAGCCTCCCAAGAC